>JAQNBH010000003.1:18378129-18978129 GCA_028752905.1 Cladorhizidae sp. MBARI D1340-BT2 | reverse complement strand
TGGCCCTAGAATACCCATAGCCTCAGCCCTGGCCCTAGAATACTCCTAACCTCAGCCCTGGCCCTAGAATACTCCTAGCCACAGCCTGGCCCTAGAATACTCCTAACCTTAGCCCTGGCCCTAGAATACTCCTAGCCTAAGCCCTGGCCCTAGAATACTCCTAGCCTTATCCTAGACTACCCTTAGCCTCAGTCCTTGTCCTACAACTCTGAGCTTTGTCCCTGGTTCTAGTCATAGATTATCACTAGCCCCCTAGAAATAGCCCCAGCCCTAATTCCCGGATACGCGGTGTGCAATCAGTCTACCTCACCAAGCACATCCTGAGATGATCCCAAGTATCCTGGGAACCTCAGGAAGTCCTCTCACCAAGCACATCCTGAGATGATCCCAAGTATCCTGGGAACCTCAGGAAGTCCTAGGAAAAGGCTGGGTAGTCCTACACATGCTACGATAAACAGCCCTGACCTCAGCCTCTTAGCCTATGCAGAAAGCTAAGTCCTGTGAGTTACACAATAATTAACATGTCAAATGCAAAGGGAAGAAGTGCACCATCCCCCCCCCCCCCCCCCCCCCCAAGTCCCATGCATAAAATAAGAGCCAGTCATTAGCAATCACCTATATACCTAAACTATGAAACTTAGCCAAGGCTATCCACCATATTTTGAGAGTCATGGCTCACAATATTAACTCTAGGGTAACAAGTGTGGATTGCTCTAGCCATGTAGCAGTTGTTATTTTACACAGAAATAAGCAAGTTACTGCAAGCAGTATACTCAAATCTAATCTCAAACCCACGCCAAACCCAGACTTCATTACCCCCAATGGTAACTCTGGGCTATATAGCATAACTGCTGTCATGCATTTGAATACACTTGAAGTAGGCGCTCACCCTTAAAGACTTGGCTGCAGTGCCAAGCCCCAATTAATTGCTAGAAGTAAAAGAAACTAACGCAGGTTTATTGATCTCTTAGAAATAAAGCGTCATACCTTGGATATTGTTCTCTCCGCTAGACACTAAGACACCGACTAGAGTGCTTCAGGTTGAGGTACTGCGTAGATATTGGTAAGGGATTGCTATTTTGTTTTTGCGATGTAATTAAAGGCTGGGTGTGGTCACTGGTCGCTATGCTGCAGACACGCAGATGTAATGTGGTTCTCTAAGGTACTTGACCTGAACAGAACTTTCTTAGCCCCCCCCCCCCCCCCCCCCCCCCATCCCCCCCACACACACACCACATGCATGCAGCTGTTTGGTTAAGTACTTTTCAATGTGCATTGGCACAGAGCATTCCATGAAATACAGGGGGGAGGATGGTACCGGTTTCTTTAGAGTTCAAGCCACATGTATACAGGTTAATTGTAGGTCAAGAACCTTTCAATGTCCATTGGCACTGCTGAACTCAATAGTTGATGTAGTAGATACCATAGAGCAATGCTATCCTATCTTGGCAAAGCTGACCATGTTCCCACGGCATCTGGGGAAGACCTAATCCCCTCCCCTCTTTTTTAAATTAAAAAAATCCTGTATCTGCCCATGAACAGGCCGTTACAGTGGGAATTGCTGGTCTCTATTTTGTTTGTGTTTCTATACGTTTTCATGTGGTTTGCTCCAAGAAGGTATTACAGAGAAACTTCTCCCAGATGAAACCCTGATGGTAACTTTGAGGACCTGTAGATACATGGAACATACCAGACTGGTATTGTGACGTATTTGTATTGTGTATTAGCTAACGATTATTGTGAAAAGACGATTATTTTGAAAAGTACAAGCGAGGGACAAAAGTTGCAATGGGGGTAAGTATTTCAAAAGGAAGGCAAGCCCTTAAATAGAACTGTGGTGTACTCGTCTGACCAACATGTATCTGAAGTCTTTATTTGAGCTAGGAATTGTTGACTCCCCTCTCCCCCTGCCAAGTTCCTCTCTGAATGCCTGGCCACCCAAAATCCTATCTCATACACCCTTACCCCACCCACCACTTATAGCCTCACACACACACACACACACACACCACACACACACACACACCACACAGTCACACACCACACATACACACATACACTGGGTCTTGTGTATTTCTTCTCGGATAAGCTTCTCTGACAAAGAAATCCATGCCAGCCTGTGCACACAAGAAATCGAGGAAATTGTATGTATTTCCTTCATGTTTATGTCTGTTATACTTCCTTCATTCATCAGGAGGGAGAGGCAGAGACACTACCAATTATGGTTCTCTCTGTGTATGGTGGCGGGAAATTAGCTGATGTTTGATCCATGATCAGAAAGGACAGGTCGCGATCCAGTGATTCACTGAATGTGTCTTCTGATGAGTGCTCCATGTAAAAATATAATAAAAAATTTAAATTATTTAAATTTTTTTTAAAATGCAGGAAACAGTGGTTACTTCGCTCAAGTTTCATCAGCATCAGTTTCACAGCACTGCTTTAGATTCATTGGCTTAAATTCTGAGTTGAATCTGCCTCAACCTCTGGCTTCCATGAAGTATTGCCAGATTATAAACAGTTCATCCCTCTTTTATGGGAGACGAGTATGAAGTTTGCAAGGTCTGCAAACAAGATAGTCTGGCTAGACTCAAAGACTCCATTTTTATGGTGAGACAAGCAACAAGTCAAGGTGTATATATATATATATATCATCAATAACACCACAGGCTATAGATTGAAAAATCTTGATCCATTGAGGTGACAAAATCCAAAGAAACTGGTAAAACTGGTAAGTGCCTGCTTATGTTTTCAAAAAGTTTTTGGCAATTTGTCAGGATGATCAAAATGATCAAAATTTCTCCCTTACCCCTTATCTCACTATCAGAGTTTAAAGTTAAGTTTCTTACTTGTGTATGTGTAGACACTGGAATGGAATAAGAGAAGCTGCTTAATGGCCATTGAAGCTCTTTGTACATGCAGATATAAGTGATATAACATACCATTATATTTAAAGTGATTAAAAGTGATGGATGCTTTGAAGTCTTGAGTAGGGAAAGGCTTCAGGCCAGAAGGATATGAATAGGGTGCCAGTATAGGAGGAAGGGGATGGTAGAGGTATTTGTACCATTCAATCGGTACTAGCGACGGGCTGTGTGTACAAAGGGCAGGGACATAATCAATGCAAGCTGCTGACTTGCGCTTACTAGGAATTCCTCGTTGATGATCAAGAATTTCAAAAATCAATCCCCAGCACGACAAAGTTTCACAAGATTTCCTGCACCTATCGGCGTAGTGCTGAAGAATGAACTGTTTCCCCCCCCCCTTTTTGTTGGGTTCTTTTCTAACCATGGTGGATATTGTGGTAGACCAACTACGTGCAAGATCTTATCACAGTGGACAGTGATGTGTGATGGTTTATGGCATAAGATGAGGCAGCTTTGAATGGAAGAGAAGTTTGCAGGAAGGTTAGGGTAGATATGCATGAGTTGGACAGAGAAATATGTAGTCACCAATGTTGTTCAACCTTTTATGTGATGGGAATGGTAGATGGTCTGGATAAAGCTCAGAGCTTGCGTAGTTGTGTAATGGGATAGCACATGGCGAAGTGCATTTCTCTCTGCTGATCATACTATAGTTCTGGCAGATATGTGAGTAGGAGTGTCTATAGATGCTGTGAATCATCTCGTAATGTCATAAATAGCCATAGCATTATATAACCATGATAACATCATCAGTTTGGCATTGTTTTAGCTCTGATCCTAATCCTGGCCACTGCCAGCCATGACTCTGACCCTATAACAATACCCTGGCCCAGCCACTGCCAGACCTTGCCCTAACCATAGTCACTAATCCAATATATGTCATCATGAAGTAATGGAAGGATTGTGACCTAAAGTATTAGCTAAATGTTAGGTGCTGTGGTAGGAGTAAAAGATGGAAGGTGAAAGTTAATGGAGGGTAGATAGTATAAGGGAAACTTGAACTGAAAAATTGTTAAAGAAGCTAGAAGTTAAGTGGTGGAAGCTTCAGGTCAAATCTTGTTTGCTATTCACTTTGGGGGAAATTATTAAGTCAGATCCAGTGTTTGCTCCACATGTGCAGTAGTTAGGCAGTACTGGGCCTGCCAAGTGTGACCACCAGACACAAGAAAGTGTAGCTGGGGTGGTGATGAAGGCAGTACTGGGCCTGGAACTTGCACCAGCTACTAGTAAGTGTAGTTCGAATGGTCATGAAGAGGCGGGCTTGGATAAAAGCACCTGATAGTTGCGGCCATGTTGGATCAGTTAGAGTCTGCTAAAAATGAGGAGGCGCCCTCACACTGCACCCTTTAGAAGGGATGTCAAACCAGCTGTCAAGGTAGGGAACCTGTTAACTGTGGCTAGAGTCAGATTCTTGGTTGCGATCACCCACAAGGTGAAAAGCCTCACTTAGTCCTAATAGTGGGATTTAAAAAACAAGGATAAGTTTTGATTAATTGGAAGTAGAAGGTGGACAGAGAGAGGATGGTGTGGAAGTGGTCCCCGAGAAACAAAGTCACTGCCAATAATAATTTAATAATAATTATTATAATAATACCTAATAAAAATAATACATAATAATAATAATAATAATAATAATAATAATAATAATAATAATAATAATAATAATAATAATAATAATAATAATAATAATAATAATAATAATAATAATAATAATAATAATAATAATAATAGTAGTAGTAGTAGTAGTAGTAGTAGTAGTAGTAGTAGTAGTAGTAGTAGTAGTAGTAGTAGTAGTAGTAGTAATAATAATAATAATAATAATAATAATAATAATAATAATAATAATAATAATAATAATAATAATCATCATCATCATCATCATCATCATAATAATCATAATAATAATAATAATCATAATAATAATCATAATAATAATAATAATCATAATAATAATAATAATAATAATAATAATAATAATAATACTAATCATAATAATAATAATAATAATAATAATAATAATAATAATAATAATAATAATAATAATAATAATAATAATAATAATAATAATAATAATAATAATAATAATAATAATAATAATAATAATAATATAATAATAGCAATATATACAACAATAACATTAAAGCAAATACCTATGAACCTAGCTACATATATACATAATACATACATTCATACTTACATTCACATATACATAGTTACATGCATACATGTACATACATTCATTCAAAACATGCACATACAACATACACCTACATACACATACATACAAACATACATGCACACCATGAATAAATTAATAAAATATTTTAAAGTGAAGGAATGAATGAAGGAGGGAAAAACAAACAAAAACGTGATTTGAAGTCCAAGTGAACTCTATTTCCAATGAATGCTGGAGAGATACCATCAAGAAATGCTATGAAGCTGGAATTACTTGCTGTGGTAATGATTAAAATATACCCTTTAATTGGTCAGTTTTCCACACTAATCTTCTAACGCTGGACTACATATTCACCATGTAAGTTGCCAAAAAAAGTGGGAAGGTTATGAAACCATGATATGGAGATAGTGTGCATGACAAGATTTAGAGCATTTCATGGGGAAACGGTAATGTTTGGAAAGAGACTTCTAAATATGGTGGTGGATTTCAAGCGGCACACAAAGAGTAACGCAACACACTTTATATTATATTGCTATATGCCATGCATTAGAAGGTAGTTACAATGTTGCAATGCATTGGCATTCATTCATGTCATCTTCCCTAGAGAGAGCAAATTTTTCAGCTGTTGTTCATTACAGCTGACTTCATGCAGGCATTGTTCTCTCAACCTGCTTTCTCTTGTAATTGAGCAGGATAGACTTGGACCAGAATGGCATGAGGTATAACATGACCTAACTTCCTCGGACTGACAGGAGTTAGTTAGGTGGGAGAGCATGTAGCTCTGCTGAGACACCACAATCTTCCCTTGTCTTCCCTACATAATCAATTAGGACATGCTCTATATTGTGTGACCCTACATACTTTTATTCCCATCCTACCAGTGGGTGCTGCCATTTGTAACACAATACTGGAACTTTGGAGAGGATACCAGCTCACACCTATATACATTTTCATTTGGTGAGCTCATAAATATATACTGATACACTCCGATATAATTATAAGTTATTATACCTTCACCAGAACAACACCCATATTGGTCCATTCTTATACATGAGCCAATACCCATACTGATATATATATATTCTGATTTATAAGCTCACCTGAGCATTGCTCACATTGATACACTTGATTTATAAATTACCAATACATGAGTAGACTCTGACCTATAAGCTTTTTATGAGCTTCCATGAGGGGGGGGGGAGAAGGAGAGATATTGGGGTTAATGATCCCCTCAATAGTACAAAATCACCATGCTCTAAGGTATACAATTTATAATCATAAAATAAAGTAATAAAAGTTGGAAGGTTTGTACTTGCTGTATGGAAGTCAGCTTTCTGGCATATCTATTCATGGGTTGCAGTCTTGTAATATATATATATTATGAACAAACCACAGATTTGGACACACCATAAATTTCCCACGCCAGCTTGGATCCATACTTTTGAGCAGGCAATCCATGGATTATCTGCTAAGCATTGATTTGGACAATTCATGGATTGCCTACTAAACCATGGAGCCATACTTTAAGGGTACAAATCAAGGATTGTTTGCTGAAAGCATGTGTATTGGCAACCCCATGGATTGTGCAAGCTCGAAACAGGATCCACACTCTATTCTAGAATTTGCAATATGATGCGAAATAGCGGAATTACAATATCATAAACTGGTAGCTATGATATATTATAACGGAATTTCTGCCATTCACTATGTCCTGCCATCCTACTTTCATCCTACATATAAAAAAACATATTCATTGATCACTCTCTATGTTACTCTTCTGGCTATGGAGAGGGTGGGAATTTGTGACCTTCTCTGAAGTGAAGCAGTGGACCAGATGCAACCAATGTGTCCAGCTGATTTTGCCTGGATCCGATCCAGAACCTAATGCAAGAGCATTGGCTATTGCATGCAAGCCACAGTCTCTCATCATTTCCTTAGTCACTTTGACCTTCCTGTGTGAAGAACAGCACATATCAGCTTTGTAGGAACTGGTAAAGGAAGGGGCTAAAGCAGTCACAGACCAGAATAAGGTCAGGTTCGCAGACTGGAAGAAGGTCAGGCCCACAAAATTTTTGTGGAGACACACCCCAACAAATTCTTCAAGGATGTTGTGGGCTAGGAACTGATAAAGGTGAGGGATATATGCAGTCACAGACCGAGTAAGGTCAGGTCCACAGACCAGAATATGGTCAGATCCACAGAATTTTTATGCAGACACACCCCAGAACATTCTTCGAGGCAAGTGTGGGCTAGTCCATCATCAGGATTCATTCTTCACCCAATGACAGTCCCATATTGCAAGTTTTGGGTGATTCTGTTTAATTTTTTTCTTCTAGTTAGTACTTAATTAACTTCCAGTCTTCTACTCATCAATATTTTGTTAAATACAACTCCTGAATTTTTTCTAGGTGAGACATCATGGACATGAACTAGCCAAGACAGCCCATGGGCATCTGCAGTGCAGTGACTTAGCAACCATGGATTACCACATTTGTATCAAGAAATTACCACATTTGTATAAAGAAATTACCATATTATGTATCAAACATCATGTACAAATAGGATTTCCTACTCGAAGTATTGGGTCCAGCTCTGGGATAATCCATGGGTTGTCCAAATTCATGGCTTACTCTAACAAATATATATTAATTTGAGGACAATTCAAAGTGTGGTAGCCACATTCCCTGCAAGTTACAGAAATTGGAAAGGCCAAAATTGAAATGGGTATAAAAGATGAAGTGGGTGGAGCTAGCTGCCCCCATCCTCCCCGAAATTATATAAATTTTTTTTTAATCCTAAGTCCATGGTAGCAGCCTCGAGACACAACCTCAGCTGCCAAAACATAGCTATAGTTATAACCTGAGGGAAATTGGTATTATCTCTTAAAAATTCCAGATTTGTCCCCAAGCTTACTGACCAGTACCCACACTGGTACACTCTGATTTACAAGCTCACCTGATCATAGCCGCTATGTAGAGAGAGATATCTAATAGTCATTTATAAGCTCACTTGAGCAATACCATACTATTCGTGAGTTATATTCCTTGAGTATTCCCACATTGAGAAACTTTGTGTTCTTCCTCACTAATCAATGCACTAATGACTCCTTCTTATTCAGTAAATTTATAGACAAAGTTTGGATGTAGGCTCACCTGAGTCACTTCTACACGCTTTACCAGCACATAACATGGTTTAAAACCCACCCAGCTATAAGATCTTTTAAGCACGAAATCTAGGCTGGATACATACACAAAGGGAGGGTCTGGATACGTACAAGTAGGCCACTTCTGTTGCACAATCTGCAAGTTAGATATATCACTGACTTCAGCAGGCATGGTAATGGCTATTAAAATATGACTGAATGTACAAAGGACAAGCATGAACTTAATAATTGAAAGTAGATAAATGCACAAAGCAGTGTCTTCCATAATAAGGTGCTTGCAAAACTTGTGGTGCATGCCATAACTTGTCATGATTCTATTAACATGAATTGCACTCCAACATAATGGCAGCTAGCACACCTAGCTACAGGCATCTTCAGTTGGCCAAACAGAAAGAGTTTAAGTAAAAATACTTAACTATGGGGATGTGATGAATGCCAACCCTGGGTGTTGTCATTTCCTGACAATGCTTTCAGCCTTATTGGGAGTGAAAGTAGTAATGAAGAAGGTACACTGTAACTGTTCTCTCTTTCTATATATGTATAGGCACATGGTAACTGTTCTCTTTATATATGTATAGGCACATAGCAACTCTCCTATATATATATATATATGACGTATGGCACATGGTATCTGTTCTCTCTTTCTATATATATATGTATAGGCACATGGTATTTGTTCTCTCTTTCTATATATATATGTATAGGCACATGGTATCTGTTCTCTCTTTCTTTATATGTATATATAGGCACATGGTAACTGTTCTCTCTTTCTATATATATATGTATAGGCACATGGTATTTATTCTCTCTTTCTATATATATATGTATAGGCACATGGTATCTGTTCTCTCTTTCTTTATATGTATAGGCACATGGTAACTGTTCTCTCTTTCTATATATATATATATATATATACCACACTCATCAACACACATTCATTAACGCCCATCCATAGACTTGCATCACCCCACTTGCCTGCCCCACCTCATATATGCTCACATGCCACCTCAGTTGCTCATTGTCCCTGATGATTGCATTCGCATGAAACTGCAGTAGGACTTACCATCCCAGTACTTTTCTATATTCAATAGCTCTGCCTTAACACAGCATTGAGCACTATTTGTAGCCTTTATCAGCAAACTACCTTCTAAGTGTATATATATATATGTATAAGCACATGAAATCTGTTCTCTCTTTCTATATAATATATATATATATATATATGTATAGGCACATGGTAACTCTTTCTATATATATATATATATATGTATAGGCACATGGTATCTGTTCTCTCTTACTATATATATATATATATATATGTATAGGCACATGGTAACTGTTCTCTCTTTCTATATATATATATGTATAGGCACATGATAACTGTTCTCTCTTTCTATATATGTGGTATGACCAACCAACCAAAATTGCCAATTGAGCAGTGTTTGTGGCCTACATTGTCATAGCTGCAGTTTCCCTCCTCTTTAAATTAAATGCTTTGATTAGGACAGACCTCAACTAACTTTAGCTAATAGTGAGGTGGCCATTAAAGCAGAAAGGGGATATGGATGACTGCATGAGTAGTTCAAAAAACCCTAGGCACGACAGTAAACTAATAGTAATCTAAGCGACCACATTTTTTTCAAGTGCCCTTTAAAGGCTCTGTTTGAGTGAAGGGAAATGATGTCAGTAGGAATTGAATTCCAACAGAGAAATACACTAACAAAGCAAGAAAAATTATGATGGTTAGTTTCTACATGAGGCTGGAAAAGTGGACAAGAATTAACTGATGTAGGGTTGGGAAAGTCAAGCACTTTTAATGCTAAGGCTGTGATTCAGCAGGCAGAGAAGTAAAGCCTGCCTTAGGTATGTTCTACCTTTGTTCAGAACTCTGCTCAACATGGTTCGCTATCACACTGCTGGTTTGCAAGACATTCTGTGTGTTTTGCATGCCGCTGACTTTTACAATGTGCACAGAATATGGTAAAAGGTCCCTCTGTTAAATGTACATATTTTAATTATCTATTAATCAGCTCCCTTTTAATTTGCATTCTCTACTACAAACAAGGCCTGTTGCAGTTCTTTGGTTTAGTTCTGTTCTGCTTTACATAGATGAGAAAGAATGTTGAGGTGAAGTGTTTTAGAAGACCTAACTAAACCACAAACAAAATTCCTGTCCATGCAAATGCTGTGAATCTGATTGACCCATGCCTGGACTACTTACGTCCCTATTTGGTAAAACTGTCATTTTTTGCCAAGCACAATCCTGAAAATGCCACTTGTTGAATTTTGTGTTTGCGACATGATCTTTGGTTAATATGACCGAATCATGCAGTTCATACAGTTGACGTTAATGCAAACACAGTCGCCGATCGGTTAGTTTAATCTGCAGATCTTGGAGTGGCTAGTGGTAAGCGAGCAAAGCTGATGACTTGATAGCCGATCTGACCCTGGAGTAATTATCTCATAAGGCAACTTAAATTAATCTGAGAGCTGCATAGATTAGACATTACTTGAACTAGATAATTCCTAGAGCATCTCATCAAAATGTCGAGTGAATACAATTTGAAGTTGATTATTGGGAAGGTGATTTTAATTAGATAACCCTTTTTCTCTTCTGACTTGGATGCATATTGCAGAGGTCTACTGGATGGTGGGCACGCATGCACATCCTATGCCTTAGGATATGGAATGCCAAGGAATTGCCAAAGCAACAGCAATGACTCTACCACATTTCAATTGTGGATAAGTCCCCTTTCATCCTATTCACCCATCCCCTCATGAATATATCACAGTATGTCTTCCCTCTAGTGGCATCTTCATACACAAACAAGAGCTGTCTCCCCATAGCATAAGGATGGAATAAAAAAATCAAGCATTATATTACGGTGACATATTTCACTGAATTGCATAGCTGCCCTGACCCTAGCTGCTGCCATACTAGCCACACCCTGTCCCTCGTCCTACTGGTCCTCTAATCGACTACTGACCTGTACAATATCATTTTGACAACGTGTCATGATTACGCCATGGAAGCAACCAAACGGGTACATATCAGCCTAACTCGGAATTCCTTTGTGGTTTTTCCACCCGATCAAGCTTACATGAGCTATATAGTATGCACAGTACATTTTATATATTGTCCATCTCATATTTGTCAAGGCTTGGCCTTGTAAACATGTAGCAGTTCAGACTTGTTGTTAATAGGGTGCAAACCACCCTTCTGTTAAACATTGTGAAGTGTTTGTTATTGTTTCCACTGTGAATTTACAGCTTCACTTTGTGTAAAAGAAGTTCAAAGTTGCTGATAATTGAGTGTGGACTCTTTTCTTGGCATTCGACAAAGTTTAGAGTAAAAGCAGCCGAAGTGCTGGCTCCATCCGTGAGTGCGTCATTATCCATCACTGGAATCCTGCGGTTCTTTCACCAATCATAACTATTGGCACGGGCTATAAATCGCATCCCATTTTCAATAGCCTACCCTTGCGTGTGTTTATGCATGCGTCCATTTCTTATTGCACATTATATATAGCAAATTCTGAATCTTCTACCACTAGCGATCATGGATTGACACACGGTGTGGTGGGGAATGTTGAATAAGAAGAAGGACGGAAAGGAGAGCAACAGGAGAAATAAAGTAAACAGAGAGATAGAGAGAAAAGGAGGAAAAAAGAGAGAAAAGGAGAGAAGGGCCTTTTTTGGATTTTTCCCCATAGGCCTGCAATATACAATTTCAGCTATCAATTCTAGCATGCTAGAAGTGCTTGTGGAGCAGAACTAAACCAAACCGAACAGTAAAAGGAAATCTCTACATGACCACATGAAACACTATAAGTCAGTCTCATCACAATGACTGCAAAGTAGTTGGAGCCCTCACAGTCCAGCCGGTCAGTTTGTAGCAGTGACTGTTCAGCACTTCTTCTTCCAAGGCATAGAATATCAATATAGGACATTATTATAGTGAAAAACTTATGCTGGAAGTGAATCTGGTCCCTTATTTATTTATCCTTATCACTGTCAAACTTCCTTCTAATTTTATTTTTATTTATTTTTTATTATTACTTGCAACACTTGGGGCTATGCTTGGCTACACTGAAGACTGAAAGAACTTCAAAGCACTTGACCCTCCTACCATGTGGCTGACCAGAAGTGAAACCTTCCCTGTCATTTTCTGAGGGTATATTACACAAGAGATAGAAGTGGAAATTTTGTTCTTCTTGAGTAATGCTTCCTTGTGGTGTGGTTTTGATACTGGAATATGACTTGGCCAATAACTGTAGCGCATGTATGGAATGGAGATGGTCAGAATAAAGCTTGCTTCGCATTTGTAGGTGGAGGCCACATACGTGCTAACTATAAACTTGAAAGCTCCACCCCTGCTCTATACTTAATAAGAAAGAGTGGGGGGTGGTATGGTTGTGGGCACAAAATCTTCCCTATATAGATAGCATTATAATGAAGGTTGTTTTGGGAGATCTTGTGCCCTGGCACTGAAGCTTCTCTATATAACATGCTATGGAAGAGATTTAGTCAGTCATGAATGTGACGCAAGGTCTGCATTTCTTATGTGCTACGAGCTATCACAGCCATGAATATAGTCCTTGAAAGATGCAGTGTTGTGTATAGATGGAATTCATGTATGCTAGAGACACCAGAACCTTTTCTAAACCCCCCCCCCCCCTCGTCTCTATCTCTCCCCTCCTTCACTCTCAGGAAGCTTATAGTCAGCTAAGGCACACTACAGCTGTTCATGCCTGCTCCTCATCCATGCACCCACAGGGCAACTTTGCATGTTAATTCCTTGTTAGTTATATCACTGGCACTAAATAACTAATGACTAATGTCTCCATCTTCTTCAGAGCAGAAATGCAAAAGCAATACCACGTGCTTGTGATGACAGCGTAGCCATGGCAACTGCTTGAATCCTGTAGGTTTAAAGAATGTTGAACTGCATTTTCTCCTTTAAACCAAATTCTCAATTGAGATATTCAATATTTCCTCTTTAGTGACTGGGGCATATTGTCAACCAGACTTTAGTGGCTAAGCAAATCAACAAAAACTTGTGGTTATGGTTGTCTCCATAATAGGTTCTGCACACTTTGATGTATGAACTTGATATGAAGCTCAAAAGATAATTCTCCCTGTGTGCTCTCTTTTGATACTAAACATGTTACATAGATGTAACCGTGGCAAAGTTACCTGCAGCCAAAATTGGTCATCTCAATGCCTGGACTGGCTCTTTGACTTGAAGGTGCTTAACAGCTGGGTATACAAGTGTGGTTACAGGAAGTTGTTCTTGACAATTAAGGTTGCCTAGGGGCAGCACTTAGTCTGTTGGCCTCATGATTTCTTCCAGTGCAACCCACATTTTCCATTTTCCAGTGGCCATTCTTGACCACATCTAGCCACCTAATGAAAACACTGAGTTAAACCTTCTCTTGCCACAAATAGACTTGCTAGCTCAGGCACTCAGATACCCAATTTTAGCTGCAGGGGTAACTTTGGCATGGTTATACCTATGCAACATCTTTTAATATCAAAAGAGAGCATACAGAGAGACCTACCTTTTCAGCTACACAACAAATTGATTCAGTGAGGTATGAAGAATCTATGGAACTTCAAAATCTTAACCAGTTTTTGTAACTACTGGTTTAAATGTCATGTAGCACTATATTCTCCTAATAGCTAAAAAAGAAAATAATAACCACTAAAATTCTTCCCACTAGTGAACACTGCAACTATTACCACAAGGAAGACTTGGTGTTGATTGGAAATAGATGTTCCCTGCAGAGTTAGTAAAAAAATATGCTTTCAATTAAAAATTATCTTTTAATTAGCTTGAAAATCACCATTCATATTTCCAATGGTACTGTTCAATATAAAGCCAGGTTCAGCAATTCACCACACTACATACCACCACCTAAACACAAGTTCTTTGCACATGGAAGGTGCTTGACAATGCACCCCACATGTCAGGAGATCCAGAGTGGCCTGTGGCGCCACCCACTGTGTACCTAAACTCTAGCCTTGTAGGTAGTTCACATCCTAGGCTCAATAAACTAGCCTTGTAGGTAGTTCACATCACAGAGTTGGAGGCTGGCTAGATCCAGTATGCATAATTATAGGGGGAAGAGCACGGTTAAAAGTGTACTAAATTTTGTTTGAGCTGTTTTCAGGAATTTCATTGCAGGCATATGCAAAATCCTGCCAAACCTCATTATTGTTACATCTATATTATCTATTGCAAAACTACATATAGCATTTTGTCTCACATGTTGTTCATAATTCAATGACTCATTTGCAAGTACATTCCTTCCTGACATATTTCAACACTGTCAAAACTGTGCATGCTTGGTTTTCATGAAAATTTAATGCTGACTGTTCAATTCAGTGTAGAGTTTTGACCAGACTTTTTCTCAGAAAGAATGGCATCACCATGAGCACATGACTAGCTAACAGTAATGGTCATCAGAAGCTAGCCTGGCCTACATATACATGCCAGGTTATGATGTCACATTGAAACATTGAAATCCGAGGTGAACATCTTCTGACATCCACATCCTCGAGGACTAAAGAAACCCTCACATAACAGACTGTCTAATCGAGTAGCTAGCTGGCTGGTTGTGATGTTTTAGCTTAGCAGATTGAGCCTTTAAAAAAATTTAAACATTAAAAGGTGAAAGATGAATGATAGGTTCTGTATCAAGTTCTCATGTGGTCCATGTCTCTCCCATCAATTCACACCCCACAGCTGCATAGCAACCTCTACTCTGGTGTCTTGATAAACCCTTGGTTACAGTATCTAGCTACAGACTTGACACACACTTTACACCACTATCTCTATCTCACACCCACAGAGCAACCGGTGCAGCTGGTATGCTCTATTGGTACCACCATTAGGAAGAGAATCGTGCTTACCTTGTTAATTAAAAATAAAAAAATAAAAATAAATAAAAAAAGTCAGTGTAATCTCAAACATTCAAACACATTAATTCTGTAGTTGCTATGCTAGCTCTACAGCTTAATGAAGGCACACTTAGCTCTAATCCAGCTATTAGACAATGGTTTTGGCACTCAGAGGTAGAAGCCGAATGTGTTCGCTAGCCATGTCTAGCTCACATGTCTTGTACAGGAGAAACCAGTCGGAGGTTTTTGATATTTCAAATTTTAACGGACAATGTCGAGTTGTGAACTACCCCTCCCTCATCACTGCATCCATTGTACCCCCATGGCTATGGCAAACATCACGGCAACCACAAGAAATTGCTAACATTGGTAAGCTGTGATCCATATTAAATTAAACCTAAAATAAGTCCGTATTAATGCAAACCAAGCTGGTTCGACATTGTCCATCCCAGTGGTTAGTGAATTCCTAATTGGTCAAAAGTGACTCAATACATTATTGGAAATTAACGGCTGCACTTTACAACAGCTGAATTCAGCGGCATAATGGGCCGGTGCCCATTGGAAGTGTTGCCAGATATCTCCTGAAGAGAGATGCAGTGGGACGGTGCCTTCTGGTGTAGCCAACACAACTGATATGAGATGTGGCTCTCACCTCATTAATCTATCTGCCCTCTGGACATGTAATTACACTTGCAAACCAACCACATAAGTGCATATTTCATTAGGATGGCTGGCACCTAGCCAAAACCTAGTGAGATATTGCTGGCTGTAATTAAGCACAGAGGTGTTTATAATAACTAAGTGTGTGGTGACTTTGGCATTCCAAGAGAACTTAAGATAGCTGCAATGAAAACAAACACCGTGATAATGCAGTTGGGTAGGAAAATTGAAAATCAGATGAATAACAAGTGACTACTAGTCTGAAGGTCAAACGAAAATGTTCAGACGGTCATAGTTTATTTCTCATTTCCCTCATGTGTAGGATTATCGTGTTATCAATATATGCATTCCTGTTGGTGTTATGTGAAGGGGGAGGATTGGGCGGTGAGCAACGGAAGGGTGTGTGAAGTGGGGGTGGGGGAGTGGGGGATATAGTGTTAGTGACTAGCATGTGGAGTAGTGGAGATTGCTTCTATATTTTGCAGTCTGGAATGTCTAGAAAGAAATAATATTTGTAACCCCAACATCCACCAAACGGTTGCTCACATGCCCCACTCTCTGTGCGAAACAACCAAAACATGCTTCCTCCATAAATGCTGGGTCAAGTTGGCCGTCCACTGACGGGAGCAAGCTTGCCGGGAGAGCAGTGCAGAAACACCAAACAAGTCACATGAAGAGGTGGACATTGAGTGATATTGACATTCTCAGCAAACTCTCAGTCGACACAAACATAGTAAATGTAATGGCTTTGACTTGAAATTTGCTTCTCGATGTTTTGGCTAGGTGCTAATAGTTCTACGAAGCAAGAGAGAAGTCGCGAATTATTAAGCTGAAGTCGAGTCGTTGCAATCACTGCAATGCTTTTCTGGAGAAAGATTTTTTTGTGAACTGAGTAATGGAGTAATGTGTGCATGACCCATTGGCCCTCCCTGCTAAGCCACCCCAAGTAACTTACGCTTGAGCCTATAAAGATCTTCTCAAGTTAATGATGCACTGATTATACAGCCTAATTTTTTTTAATTCTTTTACAGACAACATGATTACTCCGTAGCTAATTTTAAAAATGTACTAGAGAATTAGTCAAGGGAAATATAACATGATTTAATGCTTCCACCATTTCCAGTAAATTCATTTTCTGTCCACCCAAAAGGCATGAGAAATAAGACATAGCAAATCTAGAGGCTGATGGTAGCTGTGTAACAGGACCATGCAGACATATCTTCCTCCACCTATCAAGCACATCTTCAGATAAACAGACATCTTTAGCTTTGTAATGAAATCACCACTTGCAGCTGTATCCAGCATACTTGCAGATAGTCATTCAGCACTGAAAGGAGAGGATTGGCCAATTTTAGTTACAAGTGCAAAGTACCAGCAACCATTAATTCTAATTAACAGTGTAGTGACTATAAGAGGTCACTCTGATCATTAGGTTTGTGTACATTCCACTCACTTTTATGGAAACATACTGCTTCCTGTTTTTATAGACTTTATCATACCCAGAGGACCATCCCTACTTGGCACTTCTTGCCACAGGAATCAACAGTATCACGCCTGCGCCTGAGGCACCTTTGACCTCACTAATTGTCCTCGGCAGCTATTTAGGAGGGCATTGAAATGTTGGTTGCCCAAAATTATTCCGTAAATAAGGCAGCTACTTGGCACTGTGCCACTGACCCAGCCCTTCCTTTCATGGTTCACAGCATTACAAATAATTGTATTGCTACAGCAACCTTCCTCTCATGGATGTAGTGATGTGTTGGGATCTCCCACGGCAAGACCATCACGAACACACTATTTCTCATTTTCGGCAGTTTCCCAATGTATTTAACAAAGATCCTAGCATTACATCATCATGTTGACATCATGTTGACATCATGAGGCCTGGTTAAATTGCATTGCTCCAGCCATAGGGCCTATCTCTTCCAGGCGTAACCCCAGCCCCAGCCCTAGCCCTAACTGAAGCATTAGAATGGCTGATGCTGTAATGGTGATGTAATGCCAGTATTATGCCATGGCGCCGACAGCAATCCACTTTCATCAATTAGCAGTTTCCCCCCAGGGTCATATTTATTAACACTTATTTGGACCTGTCTCACTGAGGTTCCTTTGGGTTAGTGTGGTTTCCCTATTTTTAAATGAGAAGGTTACATCACCAACCCAAAGGCTATATTACATAGTACCTTGCCGCCAAATACAAATATGACAGATGTCTTTCCCCACAAAATAGTGCATTCCTATTTCATACTCCTTTTGAGTGGTGGATGCATATGGTGTGCATATGTAGCTAGTGACCTCAACCCTCTCCTTTTACCTCAGTGATCTGCCAGAGCTGTGAAGAATGCCTCCCTCCAGCTTTGATGGGTTGCCAGGATACAGATAGTAACGAAGTCTAGTAGCCCGTGTTTATTGCAAGTGTGCCGGAAATTACACTGTCCTTGACTTGTACTACTACCTGAAATATTTACGCTGCTATATCCAACCCCACACATGTGGACGTATTGTCCCTCTCCCCCTCTCCCTGTGTGTGTGTGTGTGTCCTTGCATCAAAACAACCCACTTTTTCCTTCTATAGGTTACTGCAAAAATTAACAGGGACTTTTATACTAAACAGATGACACAGTGACCTCAAAGTTAGTTAGCACTCTCAACTAGGAGGCTAGATCAATGGGAAAAATTTTCCTTAATAATAGCCAATTTCAAATCTACCTACTTCAAGATAGGCAATCTGTGGTTGTACTGATATGCACTAACCAAAGAGCTAGTCGATTGATGTCAGATACTTCCTTTATTAATATTATAATTTGCTGTAAGCAGTGGGTTTCCCTATACCAGCTACTAACAAGGACACTGCCCAGCTGCGCCAGCTTGCTCTCTCCCTCAATTGATCGTGCCATCACAAACCATGTGCATGCTGGTATGTGCAGGTGAAGGCTTTAGAGGGGGTGTAATTTAGGAGGCATTTCTAATGGGTTCTGACACACCCTAATGGGTGCAAATTGACATAATTTGTGGAGAGACTGGATTATTTTGAGCTAATAGACCCAGGAATAGTGTATGTATGGGCGTATATATATTTTATCTCACTCTATGCATGCATGAAACAGCACAACTACAGGTATGTTGGTCACAAAAATAATCGTATATACTCTAGTGCCAGGCACCTCATCAATAAAACTTTGAAATTGTAGCAGAGTCTGGAGGAGATTGAAGCACCCATTGCTAAGGTATCTGTTGAGGGATGGGTCAGTTAGCGCTGCAACTAGGCTGGCTGGCTGACTAGGTTCAAGAAGCTGTGTAATGATCGTATGGAAGTTTGATCATTACTTTACGCATTGTCCTACTATTTACATCTCAACGGATGCTCCTCGTCTAATTTGTAGGCCAATACTAAAGCCACAGCCACATTTTAATCATTATTCTATTGCCACAGAATAAATTTAGCACAATTGCACGCAGTGTTGCTTCTCTCTTTGTTCTATAACATTCTTTATTAAATAATCGTACATGCAAATACATATAATAAAACTATGCAGAGAGAAAGCACATGGATGCAGTGAAGCATGTGATGGCAATTCATACACCACCTTCTGACCCATTATACCAACCCCACCAATCCTTATAAACCAGAGGGATTGGTAAGAGGGTAATTATGGCTGTGGTGATGGATGCGAGTGATGTAGCTATGTGTTTGATGGAGGAAGGGGGGTTTGAGCAAGTAAATAAAATGCACCGGCACTTGCATCTCAAATTTTGCTAAAATATTTATAATTGGTGGGTGGATCAAAAGTTATACGATACCAACAAAGAAACAGGTGAACTGGTGAAGCAAACAGAAATATTCAAATATTATGACCAAATAATTATTCATCAAAAAATATAATATATATATATATTGTGGTACATATTTAATTTATACCTTGGAAGGTATCATGGATAGGTCAGTCCAATTTTTTGTGACGTAATAACATCAATTTTGATGTTCAGAAATAATGAATGTCCATTTTGAAAATGGGGAAAAAATTACATGATAAACAAATCAAATAAAGCAGTACTCTCTATATAAATTGATGATGGGCACTATTATGAGTTGATATATATGATGAGCGATATTAATACTGCACTATATGCAAACAGTTATACTTTCTAGTTACAGCTAGCTATACAAAAAGTCCTCTGTGGAGTGATTCCATCATGACGGTTCCCATCTCTTCAGAGGAGTGATTCGTGCCTATTACTGTCAGATTCCACCACTTCTCTATCACCGGAGTCTTCCAAAGTCATGACTCTGGAGTCCTTTACTGGGTTATTGTTGGAGTGGTTTTCGTTGCTGACAAGATCAGTTTCATTGGAGATGTTGCATGATTGATTGGGAGTCAAAATCAGTGTATTCATTCCACTTGAGTTGGTTCGCTCCCTGGAGAACTGTTCGAATGTCGGTGAGCCACCTATGTTTTCGATGTTGATGATGATAGTTCTGGGTGTGGGGCTTTCTCTGCTCTTAATGCTGATGTAGTTATGGTCTGTAAGCTTACGTATCACTTCATGTGTTGGAGAGGCTCTAGGAGTAGTATCACTCAAGCCTAAAGCAATAAAGAAATAAGTGACATCAGAACTGCACTTCATGCAATGCATGGATATGTTAGACAGTGTAGCTTTACATGTGCACAAGACAGGTGCTTTTGTGATATTTCTAGTAAAAAAATGTACGTGTTCATGAAGATGCCTGATCCAATAAGGTTAATATCAGAGATTGCTGTCAGTTTGATGATCGGAATGCTTCTTTAATACTCCCAGTCAGAACGTTCCTATAGAAGTTACACCTGCATATGCTTCCAAGGAATTGCATGCCCTCATGTTTCTGACGATTCATTATAGAACTTTTTTTCTTTTTTTCTCAGTGTGATGCATTTGGAACTAGACATAATTGTGTTGAAGCAAGATTATGTGGAACTCTTCCACAAGAATGCTCATCCTCTACCACGCATGATGGAATCACAATGTTCAAAATGTGGATTTTTGAAAGAACAAGATAATTATTACGGCTACAATACTATATAACCCTTCACTAACTTCATCATCGTATCACTATTAGATTAGAGCTAAGCTTGTACGGAGAAGGGAAGCATGTACTTCCGCATGAGGATGCAGTGTAGACTGTGTGTTTGTCTCCTGACAGTCATATCAGTGTGGGCAGTGGCAGGGCAATGTAGCTGGCTCCCAACCTGGTCTCCTTGGCCAAGGAATTGCATGCTCTGGCTTTGCTTATTTTTTCTTCTAAGGACTAGGTCACGACTTCATTGCAATCTAATCACATTGACCCTACATAGCTATAAAAGGCTCAAAAGCCCTAGTTTTGAACATTGTTATTCTTACCTATTTTTCCTGTATGCTATGCAAGACATACATTGTATGGTCAATGCCTGGATGTAGTATATTGCGCTAATGTATAATCCATTGTATGGCTTTTGTGCAGCACAACACTAAAATTCAAACTTCGTGTTGAACCAGATATTAAACTGTCATTGACTGAAGCATAGAAGATGGTTTAATTAGCTGTTTGAACTGGCACAAGCTTAATTTTTTATTACATTAAACATTTGGACAAATTAAGTCATCTGGACCTCACCTTCGGTTTTAGCACAACACACACCAACTGTTATGACTTAATCTGATGTAAATATTTATGCATATTTGCTGACAAAATGTGTTTTGTACTCAGAGTCTAAAAATGCGGGGTTGTGCACGCCCAATGGGATAGCAGAATCATTCAATTGGAGTCGAGTCTGCTTGTTGTTAGTTCCTGATATGTAATTAATTGTGGTCTGTTTGGACTTGTTTCGTGAGAGATTCCGCAGAGTATACTTTCCTCTCCAAAAAAGGCTTACTTGGCAACTCTCTGGCTGGATAACAAGAACTAATAAACATTACATAGTGGCCCATGGTTTTTTTAAATCACACTGACATTTTTATTATTATTGCTGCAATGAACATGAAATTGACCAATAATTTGCTTAGCAAACACAGGAATATTATATGCTGAAGCATATAGTGTTCTTGCTGTTTAGCTCTCTTATATTTTTGAGTATGTGTGTGTTGTGTGTGTGTGTGTATGTGTGTTGTGTGTGTGTGAGTGCATTGTCCTACACTTTGAGTTATTGATGTGCATTGTCCATATGTTATAGCTTAGCCATTGAGCCAGTCTTGCACTACTCAGTGGCCAAGGTCAGCTGAATGATTTTACTACCAGTCAAATGCTAATTTCTCTAAGCGCTCCCACTACAGCCTGACTACATTTTGTCTCAATCCATTGAAGCTCCATGGAGAAGACCATGACACTTACAGATTCTAAACTCACCACAGATCATATGGTGCTCCCACTCAAAACTACAAACCCATTCAGGATGGCTGCTTTCACTCTAGCTGCTTCAAGTGTGCCCACATACAGTCAAAGAGGTCTATAACAACTATCAAATTGCTATTGGCACATATGATTTGTTCTGTTTTGTTTCCCAAGAGTCTGAAGTGCTATAGAGACGTTTGTAATCCATGCCAACACCTTGACCCCGGATGTCAGTGAAGTACATGAACCTGTGTTTTTTGGTACCACTACTCTTTGCTGGTTTCTGACTTAATTAACACAAGATCAGTCTAATTATTAAACAGCTTCAACTGACATGTGAACTGGCAGCTACAGGATTGCAGTGTGCACTTCATAAACCTGACATTCGCGATGGAGACTGATATATCAACTTATACGTTGTATGTGAATGTACGTAGTATATGTAATATACACTACATGCATGACAATGTCATGTGATTATCATGTGACTTTCTTACCTCCTATGGAATGACTTCTCTTTCCGTTTTTCGACCTCACAGATGTCCAGACAATGACAGCGATGATAGCAGTCATTATCACAATGACTACGAGAAGACTTCCAACAACTCCCAGAAATAACGTTCCAGAAACAGAGAAGTTCCCAGGAAAGTTCCCCCCTGGATATGGAATGCCTATAAATTTCATTCACTTTTAAAGTACTCTTCAGTTGCTTGACAAACTCCATATATTGAATGATAAGTTATTAGCTATGCTGTAGATGCAATGAGGTATGTATATTGGCTTCATCCGAAGTTGCAAATTGACATGACTACATCAACAACAACTCGGATGGAGTCAAATCCTTAAAATCAAGGGTACACATCACCAGTTCATATGATGGAAGATATTTAGGGGGGGCCCGGCAGCGGAGAACCAATCAAAAAACTTACACACTTGCCATCTAATGTAAAAGCATATACAGGAACAAAATCATTATTTCCAGCTGACTTCATTTATGAAGCAGGCATTAATAGCCAGCTCAGTTAGCATAGCCCATAAATGATAAATGACCACTGACAGAGAGTTGAAGTTCAGCTACTGAACAGTGGAACAGTGCTACCTTTTACTGGAAGCTCTAACTCAAGCCTTTCCTAGCAAACACACTGTGCCAGCATTTGTAATTGTTAAAAGGACTGGGTTCTGCAGCGAGGCCTTTAATGTCACTGATAACTGGCTAATTCCTTGATGGCAGAGGGAAAGAAGAAAGGAAAAAGGAACATTAAAAAATCATTTTAATAAAAATAAGTTGGCTCATTTGTTCATCAAAGTTGCACTCTAGCATCAGGTACATATTTTCTTACAAATAAGCAGGGCTTCCCTCTAAGAAATTTTCAAGCCATAAATCCCTATTGTGCTTGTATTTACCACTGGCATAATGTCCAGGATTAAATAAACTAAAACTTAAATAAGGATAAGTACACAACATTATATGGGGTCTCTATCAGCACTTTTCCACCTGTATTTAGCTACCATTCACTCAATGTAAATTCTATACACAATCAGGAAAGTATTAAAAAAAAACATGAACAAAGGCACCATTGACATGAAGGCAATTCTATTGTCTGAACTCTCGCACAGTACTATTTATATGCAGCATGTTGTTTGTGCAAGCTTGTGAACTGAAGACGCACCCTGGTCAAAACAGTCATGTAAGGAAACCTGTCTAGGGTAACACATGCTGTCCCACATGAGTGCATTCCTTAGACTATCAGTCACACAGCTCCCAATCTGTAGTGGCTACTTACATGGGTATGGGTTCTGAGCCTTTTGTGATCACACTTAAACTCGGACAAATTTACATGTGCACTCCAAAGCTGGGCGTGGCTTTTGTGGGGGGGGGGGGGGAGGGGGGGGGGGAAGTTGTTACCATGATTAAAAGGATGAAAAAGCTAGGTGAAAACCCGCCCTTCAGTTACAACAGTATGGAAGCCGGTGTTGGCCTACGTCATTCACATTCAAATACCATAACCAAGTAAGAAAATAGCAGAAATATTGTCCTGAAATAATATGCTAAATTGATAGGGAACTCTACCCCCGTCACTATCAATAGCATTAGCTCGAGCATATAAGAATTACCATCTATTCTCCTGGTACAGTTGTGTCCAGGGTAGTCTTCCTTACAGGGAATGCTGTTTGTGGTGCAAGTTCCACCATTCCGACACCTGTCACTCTCTATGAAAACAACACAGGTAGCAACAAAATTTAAAAAACCTGGCAGAGCTCTGGAATGTTGCTGCATGTGCTTGCCATTGATGTTTACCTGATGCTTGAGTAGTGGAGATGTTCTCAGTTCCTAATACAAAACACACAATATTCAATAATGTACTTTTCCAACAATCAAGAACTTGGTAACTGCTAAAAATCAGAAAATAAGCCTTAAGTTCATAAGGTAGTTCCCTACCACAGTTTACTTAATGCAGTCATATTCTTCAACAGTAATAAAGTATACATTGTTCATGATAGATTAAAAAAATTTACAACAACAACAATGACAATAACAATAATCATCATAGTAGTAGTAGTAGTAGTAGTAGTAGTAGTAGTAGTAGAAATAGTAATAATAAATAATATATATGTAATCATAACATAGCCAACATGGATCCCCCTCAGTCAAAATTGATTTGTCAATATTTGCACTGGGCTTCCACCCCATACTAAACAAGGTGTTTTCTAGGCAGTGCCACTAGAAAATGCATAAAGCCATAGAGCGCTACTCCTAAATAGAAGCCTTGAGAGAAGTTGCACAAGATAGCTATATTTCACTTGTGCCTCACACAGAATTGCTATTTTTAGAGAGCCATGATCTGTTAGGGTCGGTTGCATTTGGTTATGGGACGATCCTCTTGCAGTAGCTCATTATATGCTCCAAAAGTATCTCATTTATTTGGATGTGTGACTTATCACCTTGCAAATCTGTCTTCCTTATGTGAGTTATGGATTGGTCTCCATTCTCACGAAATAATAGCTTTTGCAAAATGCGGTTGTATACATGCACGTTCCAAAGTGCCATATATGCAACCCATTATGTGGTGAGGTTAACAAATCATAAACAAGTGGAGAGTGCACAGGTACAAGAGTAAGGACTACGCCCATTGTAACGAGAAATTCTTCAAGCTAAAAATCCTTACGCAACTTGGCAATCAATGTCACTCTATTAATTGCCAACTGCTTCCAAGAACTTCTAACTATTCAATATCTCCCTATACATTATCTTGTTTGTTGTTTGTCATCTTCTAATTGAGCTGGCTAATTAACACTACTGCCAAACCCTGATTAGCTAAGACAGAGTCTTGTGTGTATGTGTGTGTGTGTGTGTATGTGTGTATGTGCATGTTTGTGTGTGTGTGTATTTGTGCATGCATGTGTGTGTGTGTGTTTCATGTGTGGTGTGTGTGTGTGCGTGTGTGTGTGATCAAAAAGAAGATAATGAATGGCAAGTTATTAAGCCGTACGTGATGACAGTAGGTCTTTTCAATATGAAATGCAGTATTATAGCAACAATAAGTTTCAATGGACTTTCCAGTGTTTGGCTAAGTCTTTATCTCATTCTTAGACTGGTTAAGTTTAGTTTAGACAATGATGTGAGATTGTTCTCAGCTAGAGGATGTTGGCTTCTCAAATCAACAATTTCGGTATCATATACGGACTTTGATCATTCCCCTTCTCTCTTTCATAATAATATAGTTGCATTCCAGTAAGTGCAATTTTGAGATGTTGTATAGACTCACCTATTGGTGGGGAAGTTGGAGTTTTTGTCGGTGTGGGGCTTGGTGCAGTACAAGGCAAGGAGCTATCAGGTGTAACACATGAAAATCCTGAGGGTGTGGCACTCAGCAGGCAAAGGTATTTGCAACCTCCATTATTCACTGCACATGGGTCTGTGAGCAAAATATTACATAATTATTATCATTTCATATTATCATTTGTCGTTGTTGTGAGCAAGCTATCATTGCTGTTGCTGTTGTTGCTGGTGCAATAGTTCTGGCCATTTGGAATCACTGCCTCATTATTGGCAAGAACTAGCTATATGCACAGACTATTTTGCCATACCATGTGGGCACTGTAAAGACTTGAAACAAAATAAATCTTCCAATTATAGCACACCAAAGGTATGGGAGAATGTGATAACAAATTGGTCTCAAAAGCTGTTATTTTTAAGTGCCACTAAACTCTAATGATATAATTTGCACTTAGCAATGTTGATTTAACATTCTATATAGTCACACTTACTTCCACCAGGACGACCTGGCTGTCTTGCAGGGTGTACCACACGAATAGTGGTTGGATCAAAGCTGAAATTCTGCACTTTGACCACACTTACATTAGAGTTGATCGAAGGGAGCTTCCAGATGGCGTCCACCTTCCAATCACTAAAATAGAGTTGCCCTCCGAAAAACTCGAGTGCAAATGGATGAGGTGCGTCGTAATATCTTGAAAGATTGGCTATCATTTTTCTATGAGTGCCATCTATGCCAACACTGCCAATCACGTCTTTGCCTGCGTCGATCCAGAAAAGTGTTTGAGTAGCATAATCAAGTGAAAGTCCATTTGGGTATTGGACAAGTTCTCCTGCTTCTACGAGAACAGTGGCATTGGTTCCATCCATGGACATACGAACAATCCTGGATGAAGTACTACTGAAGTCAGTCCAGAAAACCCAACTGTAAAAACAACAACAACAACAACAACAACATGGGGTGTGTTAAGCAAGCATACACCAAATCTTAATGTACATTCAAAGAATGTAGAGACTCCCTTGTTTTAGAACTGCTATGGCTCCAGAGCTGCATTGCATGCATGTTCTCCACTATGTGGGTGTGATGACACTCGTCTCTGTTGCATGTTTGAAGTGCCAACTTCTCACCGACTCATAGCATATTTTTAATACATTTCTCACAGTTAGCACAGCATTCCTAGGCTTAGCTCTGACCAGGCTATGAAGGTATTGAGAGAGATAGGGAATTTCGGTTGGGCAGAGGTGACTATATATAGTGGCATTGATAGTGAATATCAAAAGAAGGGGAAAGCCAAACTTGAGGAAGTCATGAATCATCGTGGTCAATAATGAAGTCCTCCCATCGATTTCATAACACACAGACATATATTTCAGGATTAAACTTCCTTCCATGGCAATACAATTCGAAAATGTGCCGCAATTGGCATCTTTAAAACATTACGATTATTACTTCACACGTCAAAGATATCAAGATGGATTAACTTACCCTCTAATTGGGTCCAATACAATAGCTCTTGCTCTCGTTCCATCGCCATAAGAAGCAAGAATTTTCCTGTGACAATTATCTGTGTCCATAACTTCAACAGTTGAATTCACATTATTGTTCCCCACAGTGGTCCAATAGAGCTTGTGATTCACCCAGTCCCAAGCCACTCCTTCTGCAGATGTATAATAAGGATGGTATTTTACTCAAGCTTTTTCAACACATGGATTATCTTCAAATGTATAGAGTGAAAAGGTGTGATCAATGATGACTACAAAGATAAACTTGACTACAATGTTGATTTAAAAATGCAGCAAACATGTATGCTAACACAAGGTAACCATTTCTAATAAATGGAAGTTGTGAATATCAATAATGGAGTGCAACTTTACTGAAAGGCTATAGCAATCCCATAGAGAATGCACAAACCATCCACTCCATAGAAGTGATGGTTATTCTTTCAGTGGCTGAAACACATAGTAAATAGTAGCACATGTTTTTATTCGTTGTGTTTACCTATCATGCTGGCATTTTCTTGAAGCAGCTGGTGCACGTTTGTGATTGAGGTCCGATTAATGTTACCTTGAAGCAACTGTCTTGTTGCTACATCAGACCAATATATACGACTATTTCTGGAGAGAAAAAGGCAAATAAGACTGCAGTGAAGCTGTCACTTTATTGCAATATGTATCCAGATAATATACATGCAAAATAACAGTATTTAGCTTGCGCTATGTGCAGGGATTTATTCCATAACCTACCTTATATCAGTGTCAACGCCAACAACACCCTGCAGCCCACTATCTTTGGATAAATAGTGTCTGACATCACTTCCATCGAGTTCAAATCGACTAATGTGCTGCCGAAGGCCAAACAGCACAAATGGAGCTGCAAAAGAGGTGCAAGTAAAGTTCCTAGTGCTAAACTTGTCTAAAGCTATATTTACATGGATCAGCATTGAAAGATTGGTTGTATCCCTACACACACACACATTAGCTGTTAAGAGAGCTGCCCATTTCATGAAAAGATATTCTTGTTAGCTATACCTCCAGACTCTAGTAATTCTTAGCTATTGTAATGGGAAGAGTCATCTATGCAGTAGCTATTTAGACCTGCCTCTGAGGCTTATCACAGCACACTAAAAATTGCTAATACATTCATAGATTTCTATCTAACTGGTACTTTCAAATTATGGAGCTTACCAGCTTCTGTGAGTGGGCTTGTTTCCAGTGCATGGCTCTGTGATAGGACCAAGCAGAAGAGGTTGATCCAGAGGCTAAAGCTAGTCATGTTTAGTAGAAGTTCTTCTGTAGGATTAAGATTGATGACAGTGTTTGTAGCAAATAAGGTAGCCTTGGAATGAAGTTGCTTGCTTTTATAGGCTGTGTTTTGTTTCCTTAATTGGATTTACCTGCTAGTGCCAACATTGGCACTGCTATTCACGTGTGGCATACAATGCTTGCAAATGTTTTAGGCACGTTGCCAAGGTTCATTGCCACAATTACTATTGTTATGTTCTAGCGTGTGCATCTGTAATATAATATCATTGAACTAAAAGGGGGGAAAATAGAGTAGGTTCTTTGGTACTTTGAACATAGTTGACATATTTAAGAATACTGTTGTCATGGTAACCTTGTATTTGGAAATATTGAAAGAGAAAAATCATGTAGCAGGTGCTTATTTAACCAATGAAATAGTTTCGTACCTGTTCCGGGGCTGATATATTTCTCGACTTTTTGACATCTCAAATTACGTCAATGTAGTGTGGGTATTGCACAGAAACCTGCTCCGATTGGCACATCACATTGCAACACTGAATTGAGATATTGGCAAGTACTGTGGGTGATTGCAATGAAAATACTGAGGATGATTGTGGAGGATTGGTTGGTGGAACTTGTCACTAGTGGAGAACAGAGCCTGTGATGGGATGTCTTATTTGAACTCACGTCAAATGTGATTAATGCCACTCTATTATAAATATTAAGATATTGCACCAAGAGTAGATGTCTGTTTAACGGTAAATAAAGAAGTGGTGAACAGCAAGATTTCACTTCTTATTTTATGAACTTATTTGGCATTTCTGTAAAACTAAGCATAAGGAATGTAATTAATCTTGAGTGAGTTTAGTTTTATAAAGAATATTTGTCATGATTTACACCTATTTTCATGATCATTAACTCCACAATTGCCAACCTTCAATGACTCCTCTTCTAGCAGGTTGACCATCCACATTGTGGTCACAAACCCTTTGTATTGAAGGCACGAGTCCTTCACAATGACTTGTAAAAACAATTGATTCAATGCTACAACTAAAACAATATTGGATTTATGATTGGACAAAAAAAACAAAAAAAAACACATTAGTGTATTCATACCCAGTTGCATGAATTAATTATCAGCGAGAGAAATGTATGCACTAACTTCTGCACATGACTCTATGCTGGTTTCTTATGGACTGAGATAGGATACTGTCCATTATATGCATATATATTGTTTATCTGGTAAGATAAACTCCACATCTTAAAATCATTCAAGCTTGAGGTCAACCACACAACTCTGGATTTTCCCTCTAGATACCTTGACCTTCTTGCCATGATGAGCTCACAGCAAACTTTATACTTTGCAATTGCTTTCCATCTATAATATAATTATAGTACTGTAAAGTGTGTCACTGTATTAGCCTAGTTAGTACTGTAAAGTGTGTCACTGTATTAGCCTAGTATATAGTTAGTACTGTAAAGTGTGTTACAGTATTAGCCTAGTATAATAATAGTTAGTACTGTAAAGTGTGTTACTGTATTAGCCTAGTTTATAGTTAGTACTGTAAAGTGTGCTACTGGATTAGCCTAGTTTATAGTTAGTACTGTAAAGTGTGTTATTGTATTAGGCTAGGATTGACGTTGCTATCTGCGTGGGATAACCAGCAGTTTTGTTTACGTAGTTGTGGTGTGCATATTAAGTAACTATGTCTCTGTATAGTAGCACTGATGGTGATCACGACACACAGGATTTATCACAAATACCTCTAGAAATTCTATCAAACACCATAGAAGATTACTAAGACACAGGTGGGTGAGTAAGATCAGGCGAAAGGCCTCAGCTCTACTTCAAAACAAAAGAAGTCCAGAGAATAGTCTTATTGTTTATCTTTAATCACGCAAGCATATGTCAGTCGCCAAACCTAAATAGAACCTTTGTCGCATACACCAAGTTGAACAGGGCATTGATTCTCCCACTTAAAAGGAACCTTTGAACTTCTAGGTCATCTTTTAGTAGCTATCTGAAGTGCTTTTATTTTAGTTTGCTTTGTTTTTTCCTTTTGATGACTTTGCTATTGATGACAGTGTGAATGAATGGGGTAGGCTATCACTCCGCTTGTTCACACTAACAGTGGTGGTCTCATTCATACCTAGGATGGATGGCCAATGTATGGTCATATAATAGTCATATGTGACAGCACAGACAGGGTGATACTAAAGGCTGGAACAGGATGGCGAGAGGCAGAAGGAAGTGGGAGGATGGGGGGTGGAGGGGGGGGGGGGGGGGGGGGTAGAGGACTTTGAGCTAGTAAAACACTATTAGAGCAAGTTAATAGACAAGACTAGTAATATTTAATTCTGCCTTTAATCAGACAAGTTGGTGAAGAGATCTAGAGGTAGCTACTTTCTGATCGGATAGCCATTAACAGTCGTTTAGAGATAGTGAGAATGTTTGGGAAGGTGGATGCACGAGTCTACATGCCTTGCTTAGACACTAGAATGTACTACATTCGATCTACTCTATTAGCTTCCCTGCTACGGCAACATGGGCCTGACTCTCCTGAAGGATGCAGTGAAGGCATACCTCCAAATAGACTCCAACTGGTTATACTGGGGGGATCAGGATACAACCATTATGCTTTCATCCAAGCCCCTACTTCACCACCTTCCCAGTTAGACCCACTTTGCCTGGCTACCTCCCATCCAAGTTCTGAGCAGTGCCAATGCTTCTTAACTTCAACTCCTGCAGAAAATCTAGCCATGCAGCAATGGGGGACATTAGGGAAACCATAGGGTCATCACTCATATCCTGCACATTTACATCTAAGTATGTTAATTATAGCTGCTGATTAGGGAATAACTAGATTATAAGAAAATTCATCATTATTTTATTAAGGTGATTGTACGAGAATCAGAATGTTCCAAATCATGCCTCCAGCCAGCATGAGGCAGATGAGGTCTCATCTGGCGGCTATTCCCCACCACTCCCTTTTTTCTCCTTTCCCCCCATCACTTTGCATAGTTGCCCCTTCTAATCACTTTACCTGTATAATGATGTAATGACGACCAAACATTTCACACCTGCCCAAGGCTCTGTATGCGTGGAAAAACAACTCAAACATCTTTCAACACCAGCCACATGGTTACCTGTGCCATTAGGCAACAATAAAATTTTACTCCTGACTGAAATGAGTGAAATGACAATGCTGCAGATCAAGCCAATTAAGGTAGTTGCTAATCAGCTGAAAACTCTCTATGGAGGTGGCTATTAGACCTACACCAGATGTATGTAAAAAGTATCTCGGTGCTATGTGGTTTGGCTAGAATATGCAGCCTTACATGTGATTGTAACTTTGAACACAGAGGCCCCAAATTGTTGTTATGTTGGACACAAGCCAGTAGGTGTGAAATGGTAATATGATAGAAGTTTCCAACAATAGCACTAAATTATTGGAAGGGTTTATTATATATATATGTATAGTGAATAAAAGCTGGCTTCACAGGCAACTTTCACCCTAATTAATGTACACCCTAACAAACTCTGGTAAGGTGACCAACAAGCATGCATTTCCTTTAAATTTACTTGATGCTTGTCCTTCCTTATGGTATATCTGCAGATATATGTAAGTGAGTATAATCATAATATCACTATCATGCATGGTATTGCTTTACTAGGACCTTAACCCTCCTACCATCCCATCGATTTAGCTAGCTGCCTAGGGACACACTCATAAATAATTCACAAGCCTTTGAGTTATCTTTGCTGGATGTACTCAGAGAGATGTGGTTGCATATAGTGACATAATTATGATTTGGCAGTCGAGATATCCCCCAAAAGAGAGAAGGGATGCAGCTTAGCGAGCCCAGATGTCCTGTTAGTAACATGATTTCTTTACCCACTATTGTTTCATAGACCCCCAAACTTCATATCTCTGTGTGCATGTGTGTGAGTGTGTGTGTGTGTATGTGAGTGCATGTGTGTGTGTGTGTGTATACGTGTGTGCACTGTGTGTGCGTGTGTGTGTTTATGTGCATGTGTGTGAATGTGTGCATGTAAGTGCATGCATGTTTGTGTCTGTTTGTGTGTGTATGAGTGTGTGTGTGTGTGTGTGTGTGAGTGCATGGGTGTGTGTGTGTGTATACGTGTGTGTGCACTGTGTGTGCGTGTGCATGTTTATGTGCATGTGTGTGAATGTGTGCATGTAAGTGCATGCATGTTTGTGTATGTTTGTGTGGTGCATGAGTGTGTGTGTGTGCGTGTGTGAGTGCATGGGTGTGTGTGTGTATATATACGTGTGTGCACTGTGTGTGTGTGTGTGTGTTTATGTGCATGTGTGTGAATGTGTGCATGTAAGTGCATGCATGTTTGTGTCTGTCTGTATGTGCATGCATGTGTGTGCGGAAGACAATTATGAAACGTAGTGTGCCAGGGATATACCTGATAATTTGTTACATATCTTTAAAGTGGCTCTAATATGTCCATGTTTCTGTCTTGTAACGTTCTGTGATACACCCATCAATTACCTGGACAAAAGGGAAGGGTCGGTTCCATGCATCTCCAAATAAGAGAAGTCGTAGCAGCTTTAGATAAGATACCGTCAACAATTGCCAAGCTTTAGTGTTAACAAAAAATGGCTACCTGATAGCTGGTCGGATTTTCTCAGAAGTTGTTTCTGTACAATTGACCGACTTTTCTCATCATAACTCGTCACAAATTTGTAAAGGGGATATTTGCGTATGTGTATTTGTGTATTTACAGGGTGTGTGTGTGTGGGTGTGGGTGTGGGAGGGGGTGGAGGGGGGTTGAAAGGGAAGAATTGGATGAGAGTTCTTTTGCAGAAGGAAAAAAATAACAGTTTCCAATCCTTACTATAACTCAAGTTGCAAAGTTTCAACATGAATTGTTGTTTGAGTTCAGAAATGATTAGCTTCTGAGTATGTAAATGACTTAATCATATTCGATCTCCTTTCGCTATTTCAGAGGTGCTAAAAATAATGCTAGCACTTTGATCACAATATCAATCAGATACCTACAATCTCAAAAGTTAATACATTCGGTGGGAATTCAATATTTTTTATGGTGAATGTATGTGTGTGTGTGTGTTGGTGATGATAGCATTTCTTATGTGACAGTAACTGAGAAGTCGTATATAACTCTGTTATCTATGCTTCCCATGCAAACACCAGGAAGCAGAGTGAAATAATAGTGATCCCTCGCATTGTGAAATTTCCATTACTTATCGCCAGTTGCCACAATTTAAAAATCATTTGGTTCTCGCCATCCTCCCGGTTAGATTTGAAAGAAGTGTTCGCTCTAATTATAGGTAATTTTAACTCCACCCACATCATTAGTCATTATTATATATCATGTATTATGTATATATAGATAAAGGGGGGGAAAGAGAAAGATATAGAAATAGAGTAAAACTTGCAGAAAATATTTTTTTATTGTAAGAAGCAAAGATTCTTTGAGTATAGAGAACACGTATAATATGAAAAACTTAGCCCTCTAGATGACAGGATCATTTTAGTTAAATGGCAATGGTCGTCCCTAGCAACCACCATCTCCTTACACATTTATGCAAGCCTTTACATTATTGCAAAGTTTGTTCTTGATCATTTTTATCTGCGTTCATGATTGCCACCAGAGCAGCATTTAGTTACTCGCAGATGTCATCAATCTGCCTTGACTCTATTCTCCACAATCACAATCATAACCAGAGCATATTTCATCAAATTATACAGTTAGCTTCTACCTATAATTCATAGCACTCTGTTGAACTTTGGCTATAGTACCTACTGCAGCAATCGGTTGTATCACCACCCACAAACTCACAATCATCATCAGATGCTATCCATGCCATTTAATAATTGGAATACAGAACACTAACAGCAGCAAAAACTTAAGGCATATTATGCGGCTCTCTTACTTATGCCCTCCAGTAGAACATACCCTTGATAACTGTGTACAAAATGCAGCATTTACTAGAGGTCTCCCTGTATTGAAATAGTACAAGTCCTTGATTAGACCCTGCATTCCCACTTATAATTGATTTGAAGGGCCCGTGCTCATAAGTATACCCCAGCCTTGTGTTGTAAAACTTGTACTGCATTAATATGTATTGCCTTGAAGTTAACAGTACATAGAATGACCAGGAGGCATCCATGGAGTGATCAGCAAACCTTTCAGTGCCATTTCTGTGAAGACCGATGCGCTTAAGGTGACCCATCCAACTGCAAGTCTAGCGGCCAGTGTAGAAGCAACTATTCCTAAGGTGATGGTCAACCTAGCATGGGAGAAAGTGGCGATGCTCCCTTCATGACAAATGAACCTGACATGGAATGAAAAAGAAACTTTAGTGACAACAAATGGCCCACATAAACAATAGCCAAATTATCCATTATGCTTCAGCATAAAATATCTAATAGAGCACACCTTTGATTTGTGCTTCAAATAAGACAAGCAGCCAGAAATCAATATTGCCTGCACAATCTGCATTCTACAATTATCCTATACTTAATAAATCCACAGTTAGTTTTATAACTGCAAGGTCTAGAAAATCTTTCATAACCCATGGCAAGGCGCCCATCTCCTCAAACAACATGAGCAGGTTACCTTTGAAGAGTTCTTCGATATAATGTGCTGTGGCCACTCACTTGGCATAACGGGGTGCAGACCACATCCATTGACCTCTGACTTTGACCTTTTATAATTTAAAGGATTATTACATTGTACATACTTAATCTGCCTACTAAGTTTGGTAAGGATCCATATATCTATTTTTGAGTTTGAGTTGACACAGCCAGACAGGAGTGAAAATGATACCCAGTTACATGCATGCGCAGACAGTGCAAATATACACAATAAATGGCATAAGAACGTCCTCATGCGCCCTAGGCCTGGCCACCACATAAATGAGGACAAATTGTCTTCCAATTCCAATCTGGTTTACTTCTAATATGGTGTTAATTAGCCACCCACCCGATTTTGATTTTGAAGTATACCATATTTACAACAAAAAATGCTATTGTAGTCAAATAAACTACATAATTAGTGAACACGAGTTCATCCAAGCGAGACTTGACCTAGCCACTGGCTATGTATAAGATTAGCTAGCAATTTGTACAACTGCTTCAACTTTACAAAGAGAAGAATTTTTTTTTGAAGTGGGTGGGTGGGTGGGGGGTGGTTGGGGGAGAGTGGGGGCCAGCATGAGCATTTTTACATCTTGAATACCTCCTTGCAGCTTGCATTATTGTATGGAGTGTAAAATATAGTCATGTAATGTCTGTCAAACAAATGCACAGCAATGTATCAGATATTCAGCATTCAGAGCAAGATTTTAAACAGTTGTTACCTACTTTACCATATCAGAACAAGAACTGCTAATGGTGTAATTATTCATAACCTCATTGTCAAATAAATGGCGAGAAAAATAATGATCATAATGATAACTTTTTAATGATGATGTTGATGATGATGATAATACTAATAAAAATACTTTTAACAACAATGACAGCATAACCGCAATAACAATAAGAGTAATGACAAGAATAAGAATAATAACAACAATAAGAATAATAATAACAATAAGAATAACAACAACAATGCAGTGAACGAATGAACGGCAAATTAATGAACATTAAAGAATAAATAAGCAAATTATTCACGTTATTAATATCCTATGGAATTGAGGTGTGCTGTATATAGGCCTCTCCACCCATTCTCAGTCAGTGGCTGAGATACTGGGGGGGCAGGGGGGGCTCCAGCCCCCCACATTTTGAAGTAGAGGGGCAGAGCCCCCCCCACTTTCTAAAATTTGGGAATGCTGTGATTGACCAGCTGTGGTTTGACTTGACAATTGACACCTACATTTAATAGATTACTATATCATGTGATAGTTCCAGCTGCTCTCCATTTTAAAGAAATGCTCTCCATTTTAACGATGGCAAAAAGACAGTCACAGCCTCAGGTATCCCTATCTTTTTGTCAGCACCCAAGAAAGCAAGAAGTTGAATCAAATCACCAAGGAGAGTTGGACTCGGAAGATGAGTTAGACCCTGTTCCAGTAATTGCATCTGAGCAAGATGACACCCCATTCGAATCCGATGCCATAAGTTTATCAGAAGGACAGAATACCATACCAGAAGATGTAGACAGTATTGTACCAGTGAAGAGAAAGCCTTTCAGCCTAATGGTAAGATTATACTGAAAACATTGAGCATGAAACAAAGAAACTTTCAATCGAGTTGTTATAAACAATTTCCATGGCTTAGTGTGTGTACATCTCGTAAGAAGGTATTTTGCTTTTACTGTCGATATGCTGCCAGGCACAAATTGCTTACATTCAGTAAGGCTGCAGATAATGTGTTCATTGAAAATGGTTTCCAAAATTGGAAAAAAGCCATAGAGAAGTTTAAATCTCACGAAGGATCCCTCTCCCATACGGACGCCAAAATGAAATGGATAGCTCAAGGAAGACCTACAATTGGGAGCCAGTTAAGTGCACAATTGAAAGATCAGCAACAAATGCAAAGAGCAGGTCTTTTAAAGCAAATGAAGGGAATACAATTTCTTACTCGGCAAGGAATAGCCCATACTGAGTCTGAAGGAAATCTGAAGCAACTAATGCTAATGTGGAGCCATGAAGATGAAGGGGTTAAAACCTGGGCCAAGCAAAATCGCTACACTTGTTATCAAACCGTAAATGAGCTTCTTTCAATTATGGGCCAAAATTTGCTACGCAACATATTGGAAAAAATGAATGAAGGAAGCCCTGCATAGTTTTCAGTTATTGCAGATGAAGCAACTGATGTTTGCCATACTGAACAGCTGAACTTATCAATACGCTGGGTGAATAATCAGTATGAAGTTCTTGAAGATCCCATAGGCTTATTCCGAGTACCTGATACAAAAGCCGAGACCTTATTTACGGTGATCAAAGATCTCCTTATAAGGTGTAGCCTTTCATTAGATTTATGTCGGGGGCAAACATATGATGGTGCAGCCAATATGCAAGGAAAACGAACAGGAGTAGTGGCATGATTTTTAAGGGAAAATCCGGCAGCCATACCAGTGCCCTGTTTCGCCCATTCTTTTGTGTCTTCAGGGAACTGGAAAGCAGATAGTATGCATAAGAGATGCTTTGGACACAGTGAAAGAAATTGGCAAACTAATTTTATTTTCTCCCAAAAGATCTCATTTATTCTCTTCAAAGCTCCAGCAAGCATGTGATGACACAGTGAGCCTAAAGTTGTTTTGCCCGACAAGGTGGACTGCTTGAACCTCAGCAATTAATGCTATTCTCAAAGATTATGGTGTGCTTCTACAGACATTAGAAGAAATTCATGCAACCACCCATGATGAGTATGGCATGAAAGCAAATGGTTTGCTGTAGTCACTGGAAAAGTTCAATACACTATTTGGCCTCATGCTCAGCCACCGATTGTTCAGTGCAGCCGAACAAGTATCACTTCTTCTACAAAAGAAAAACACAGCAATTCAAGATGCTCTAGCTGCTGTTGAAACAGCAAAGAATTTTTTCAAACGTATCCGATCTGAGGAAGAGTTCAATCGATTCTATGAAGAGTGTATTCAATTTTCTGAGAAGGAGGGAATTGGACAACCAGTGCTACCTAGGAGTAGGAAACAACCTGCATGTTATGACAGTGGAAGTGAACCCATTCTACTACAGAAAATTTACTTTGAACCCTGTGATCGACTCTCTGGTGAACTTCAAGATCGCTTTGAAACCAAACAGATTCCATCAGTGGTATCAATGGAGCAAGCACTTATGAAGGCAGCAAAGGCAGCAAACAAGAACGATTTCAAGAATGAAGTAAAAAAAATCGGGGAGTCTTTCTTCAAAAATGATGTAGACCTTGAAAAGTTAAAGGTGCAGTTAGCTGATGTCATCAAGAAAGGTACACCAGAAGTAAAGACCGTCATTTCAATACACACTGTGTGTGAAGCCATGAACAGCAATGTATTCAAAGAAATGTTACCTGCTGTACACAAATTGCTTCGACTCTATCTGACCATACCCATCACATTTGCTACAGCTGAAAGAACATTTTCCGCCCTCAAGCGTCTCTTCACCTACTTACGTTCAACCATGACTGAAAAACGGTTGATAACTGTTTGATGGTTTATGTGCACAAAGAATTTACAGACTCATTAGATTTGATTTCTGTAGCCAAGATATTTGTGTCAGCATATGATGAGCGTAAAAAGTATTTTGGTAATTACGATTAAAACTATTTTTCACTGTTCATTTCAACAAAATACAGCTCATCTAGGTTGTTACTTCTCACATCCACTCCCTGCAGCTGCATCAGGTTCATACCCCCCTAAATTGTCAGCTCCCCACTTTGAAAGTGGTGTCTCAGCCCCTGTCAGTAGACCTGTTTAAAAACCCAGCAATCTCTCCTCCTTCACCTTTTCCAGCTTATATATATACATGTTTCATAAAATTGCTTAATTTTATGTCACAACAAAGGATTAATATAATCCAAGTAGCTACTACTTGTACAAAAACTAATCTTTTCTTAATCTTATAGAAATAAATTAGCACCATTGGATAGACTTGGAAAAAATAAATAAAACAAACACAGTGGAAACATTTTTTAAAATGTACCCATAAGACAATACCCATTTTTCCCCCCCCCCCCAGATTTTGTCCCCCCCCTCCCCCCCCAGGCCTTGGCAGATTATGTTAGCGTAATTTTTGGAAAAATAGTTGCTTCTGAGCATCAGGAATTGTAATGAAAAATAGATAGATTTTCATGACCATATAGGGAAAATAGGTACAATTTCAGTTTACACAAGTTCCCTAGTTCAACCTTGATTTTATAAAACAAACTTTAGCACTGAGTACTTTTGTTACGGCACAGTACAATTATAAGCAGAAAATTACAATATTACTGTACCAGTGTAACTACTGATCAAGGTCTCATGAATGATGGCTGAAAAATGGACTTTTGTGTGTGTAGGTGTATGATGCAGATTTCTCAGAATCAATGATCGACATGTAACTATCTGTTTGTCAGTTAGCTAGTTTCATAGAAAAGAAGAACGAAAATAATTATAGGGATAATAATAGAAAAACAGGTAGAAATTAGAGCATAATCTGCAGCTATATAGAAGCCTTTTGTTTTTTTTCTGATGGAGATAATGTTGAAGATGTGATGGAACTTCAACAGCCAGGTGATCAAAACCGTCAAACTCCAGGGAACTTGTTTGAAGACTCGGAACAGCCAGGGTATCAGCCAATGATGACAATGAAATTGTGAGTGAAATCAACATTGAAAGATCTATCGATACATCACCCTTCCCAGATGATGAATTGGATTCCCAGAGTTCAGGGTCGAACACAAAAGCTTGTACGGCATTTGACACAGCATTGAGGTGGCTTGAGTCTCAAGATGATAGGGCCCCTGTTCATTTGCATTTATGAAGAAATGGAGGGATACTGCTGATAATAAATGAGGGAAGAACCTGAAACGAAACACTATTTCATATTACTTTAAAGTTGAATAACATGTATAACATTGTGTGTGTATGTATCCTAAGTTACAGAGTTATGGGCACCCCTTAGTCTCATACCGCCCGGATAACTGGGGTTACATTGCATATAAATACATGCAAACATTGCCTTCAGGCAATTTATCTGGTCTTGTTGAAAGTATCTGGTGTAATCCCTTGCTCACCATCTATATATGCCCACCTCAATTCAATGTGGCCATCTTCTGACCTGATGTACAATATACACAAGCAGATTGTCAGTAAACAAATACCCACTTTGCCGTTAAAATATGCTACTGAATCGGCTGCTTGTTAGCAGTTCAAGCTACTGTTTCACACTCGCCAAGGGTGAGTGACCCAAGTGTTATACCAACCATAATGTTGGTCCCATGAACCTCACAACTAATAATTTACCAATAGTCAAATCGTTGCTAACGTTGCTATGGTATGAAAGTTATCAAGTTCTGCAAGAAAGAGATAATAGTTAAAAACAATTTTGAAATGGACCTCAAAGCATCCAGAAAAGTAATTTTTTCCCATAGATGTTCTATAATTGCGGTATTATACAGACATACATTATATAAATTATGATTTTTTCCCCATACACACTCTTGATATCCTGTTATCCTAATTACACATCCTACTGTGTCCTAAACTGGTCTTCATGGTTTCTCCTCTCTACAGCCTCCCAAGCAGCATGGTTCTTTATGATAAGATTGTGAGTAGAGAACGAACAGTTACTGTCTACTTCCAATTCTTATATATAGCATGTGAGCGATTCACGTTGTTAAACCACAATAACCACATTGCAAGTCTATACCTAATCAGCTGATGTTACAAGCTTCATATACTCTATAGAAATGTTAATAAACAATATAACAATGATGGCCATGATTTGTCCACATTCACTCCCACCCGAGGTTCAAACACAGCCTTTAATATATTGGGGAGTGGTGGCACTCTCTATATTGTTTGACAACTATTTTAAAATGGCAATAAAAAATTATTTATTTCTTAGCTAAAATTCACTTTGGCAGCTTCTTAGTATATATGAATGATGTTGATCCCTGAAACACTAAGGAAACCTTTGCAAAGGTATTATATCATCAGTCCCAAAACGGTGAAATTAACTTTCAGGACCTTGTATTGGGACTGCAGTATAGCACTTCCTATATTGGTTTCAAAATGGCAGACCAAGAACAAACAATGTTTATATTGTAGCTAAAACTCACTTTGGCAGCTTCTAAATGATGACTTGATCTGATTTTTACCCCCAAAAACACTTCCAGCCAATCTCAAATCCTTGGCAAAGGAACTAAACCAACTGCCCACCCCCTAACCATTAAAACTGTAAAATATTCCTGATGAGGCTAGAGTATCCAATCTATATAAACGTCGAGTGAATACAATTTGAAGTTGATTATTGAGAAGGTGATTTTAATGTAAAATTATTCCTCAGGATCCTACATCTATCCTGTTTGCTAATCTCTACACATGTATAACTTGTGTATCACACGTCCATTCATCATTATGTTACTATCAGAATACTTTAATGTATTGCAATGACTAATTAGTTTCTTGATTCGGCCATTTCTCTATTCAGTAAAACATCTGATTGGTTCTGGTCATGAATATGAGTCAAGCTGAGTTGAAATCAGCAAGGCATGTTTTCACTCTCATGCAGTGATTAGTTGGTTTCCTCAGAACTACTTTACACTTGTGACAACAGTTAGCAGCACAGACCTTCAACAACACTGGATGTGTATCAGTTGGTTTCCTCAGAACTACTTTACTCTTGTGACAAGATTGAGCACTATTTATAGCCTTCACCAGCAAACTACCTTCTAAGTACTTATATATCTATATATGTATATATACATTATATAATTATACATACTTATATATATATATATATATATTTATATATATTTTGTTTTTAACATTTTTTGGTCCTGTATATGTATCTACATATCATCTACTTTTTCCTCACACATAACCTGCCCACAATATATCTATATAATATTATTATATAATATTATATGATATTACTATATACCAGAAGGCTTCAAATCGCTCAATCCAATTAATCTGTTCTTGATTCAGCACTGTCTACTTTTTTAATCATCCATTAATCATAATTTTACTACCAAAACACTTGATAACCGGTAAAAGGTTATCAATGCCATAAACACTCTTAGACATGCAATATTGAGTGTAGCTGAGCTGAGTCACCAAGCAACTGCACATTTTTGCTGCCAAGATTTTTTAATCAGCAACATAAAAACTTTGGTCTTCATGAGGGAAAATTAAACAATAGAAAACAATGCAATGCATCCACACTCGCTGGCAACACAAAACATGTACATGTCATCCAAGAGATGGACATTGTTTCACATGCATAGTTTTGAGAGTTGAGACCCAGCAATCAGTAGCTCCAGCCTACAGCTTGATTGAGCGCTTGTTATGTGGGATGTGGCTGCATGCCTCCTCACGGGCAACTTTCCCCATATGCAGACTCTATCAATCATGAATGTCTTTTGAGTTTTCCCTCAGGTTGGTATGTTGGTTCCATGCATGCTTTGCCATAGCAGACTTTTCAATCTCTTCCTTTCTGCAAGCGTCTTTATGCTCCTTGATTCAGGTCTCCAACCTCCTCATTGTTTCACCAATGTATATACACCTTTCTACAGCTGCAGGGAATCCTATAATTAATTTTCCTTGATGAAGACTAAAGTATTTGGTTGAATTGTTGGCACTATAAACAAAAAAGCTGCTTGAAAGAGAAATCTTGAAGGAAGTACTTGATGTCAGCTGAAAGTAATCATACAAGAACCGATCATTGGTTTCCTCATAAGTTTACCCTTGTTACAAAAGTTAACAGCACAGACTTTCAACAAAACCAGATGATTACTAGCTAGTGATGCATGTGTATCATATGGTCGAAGCTTACTCTTGTGACAAGAGTTAACCAAGCAACTGCACATTTTCATACCAAGAAGTGATCAGTTATTTTCTTAGAAGTTTACATTTTGACAATAGTTTACAGCACAGACCTAGGAAAAAACCAGATAGCTACTTATGATGCAACTGGATGGATGATGGGTGCTACTGGGCATCCAGACAGTCCTAAAAGAGCACTTGGCCAGCTCTTCAGCTGAGGGAGTGTATTGTGCTCCCCTCATGGTACCAGGTGACATTTCCCCCTCCTCCACAGAAGCACAAGAACTGAACAAACTCTTAACTACACTCCAGGTTAAGATCAAAAATGTTGCAACATCTGGCACATGTGTATGGTGAATAATAACATCTATGACTGCTTAGTTCTCGTGTTACACTGAGTAACATCTTGTGGGTGGTTACTTGACTAAAGAAACCGATAGAAACAAGACAAAAATGTTAAGTGGTAATGAAAAAATAATTTACCAAGTTCGGCCAAAAAAAAATACACCCCTCTGTTGGTGATCATTATATTAATAGGTAAAGGGTCATTTTGTGGTATGCATTTGGCAGTTTCATTTTTGGCCAACTATCCAATACATACATATATTGAAACTTTTTTGTCTCATATTATCTCTATGAACTATCAAATACTCCCCCCCCCCCCCCACCCACCCCAACACACAGACACATAACTAATTTCATTTTACCACCAGAATATTTTAAACTGCAGACTAATCATTCAGCATTAGTCCAATTCTCTATTCAGCAAATACCTGAAAGTAGTTAAAAGGTCACCATGTCATAAACAATGCTTGTGTATGTGCAATATCTGAGCTAAGTCAGCAACCATCTTCACATTTTCATAACAAGTTAGTTTCTTCAGAAACATATGCTTGTGACAATAGTTAATAGCACAGATCTTTTAAAAAATCAGTTAATGGCTTAGATGCATGTATTTATGACTACATCGGTCATTTTTTCTTTAGCGATATACTTGATGCATCTTTTGCACAAACTACGTAACATGGCGACATTAACAACAAACTCTACTATATAGCTAAATTATGCCTACCACATCAAGTAGAGGTGCTGACTTCCTGCTGACTTCCTGGAGCCAATGACGAACTTAAATGTGATTACCTATATTTATTACTATCATTGTTGTTGTTTCCCCAGTATGTGTTGTGAACCACACCTTGGAATATGTGTGATGCACGTGACTGGATGTGGCTGCTATGAGAATATTATCGAGAAAGTCACTGTATAATATAATAATATATGATGATGATGATGATGATGATGATGATGATTATGATGATGATGATGATGATGATGATGATGATGATGATGATGATGATGATGATGATGATGATGATGATGATGATGACGACGACAACAACAACAACAACAACAACAACAATAATTATAGTTTCTTTGTCATGAAGACTATTGTCTTCCCCTTGTCTGCTGGTAGGATCATGATCTCTTCCATCTTCCTCAGCTCTCCTAGGGTTTTCCTCTGTTCCTTCATCAGGTTGTCCTTTGGTTTCCATACTGTTCTCAAAATTGTACTTATTCTAACTTAATTAAAGCTTGTGTGCCTTGTTATTCTCCAGCTTCCTGGCCATCTTTTCCACTGCAGCTACAGTAACTATAAAGTAATCTCTCTGGAGCAGGAATATTAAGACCCAAAGCAAGCAGAAAGAGGTTGTAGCAAGGTTATCCAGTGTCTTTAGGTTGGGGGCGGCGGAGGGAGGTAGGGGGCTGAGGGGGCTGAAACCTCCTCCCTCCAAATTCATTATTTCAAATTTGGTTATATGCACTACTAGAAGCTGATGAAGGTGTTAGGTTCTGAAATTGGCACAACTTCCCTGCACCCACTCAACATCCAACTGCATATTTATCTGGCCAAGTCTATACACTAGCCTGCATTCATGCTGGACATGCTCCTAATGAAAAGGTGCTAACTTGTAACAAAGTGTCATATTTATGTCTTTCCTCAAAGCCATGTGATGAACAAGACAGTCATTTTGTGTGCAATCTTGTCAAAACAACCTATCTCAAAGGAAAAAACATCCAGCTAAGCAGGAAAGTGGGTGGATGGATTTGCTCATTAGAGGATCGTGGCCCCATCGGCTACAGTATTAGCCTCCCCCCTAACAAAATCTTGGATACGGACCTGTAGTGGTAGTCAAACATTACATGGAAACCTTTGAGGGGTGAATTAGCATTCATAACTGCCCTCCTGAAGCCAAGATGGTCCAACAACTCCAGCTCTCCCCCTTCTTCACTATGCAGGAGTTATCTACATATCTCTTCCCCATAAGTGAAGAAGATCTCTCCTCCTTCTCATACGGAGTCGATGAATGAGGTAGGCTATGATGAGAAATGGAGATGTCGCAACATTTTTTATCTTAACCTGGAGCCTATTTAAGAGTTTGTTCAGTTCTTGTGCATCTTTAGCGGAGGAGAAATATCACCTGGCACCACCACACACTCCCTCAGCTGAAGAGCTGGCCAAGTCCTCTTGCAAGGCTGTCTGGATGCCCAGTAGCACCCATGTCAGCTCATCCATCCAGTTAGGACCTGTGAGTCGAGCCAGTAGGGAGCACTTCACATACCTGTGGAATTGGTCCACTAAGCCATTGGCTTGGGGATGGTACATTGTGATCCAGTTTAGGTGTATCTCCAGGAGCTTGGCAATAGCTGACCAGAGCTCGGACATGAACTGTGATCCTCAGTCATATGATAACTGAATTGGAATGCCAAAGCAATGGCTGACAAGGGTCTGTGCACAAATGGAAGTAGTCATGCTTACCAATGGAATGAATGGATTTCTGCCATTGGGTGAAGTGATCCACGATCGTAACCAGTGACCCAACCAGGTCTACGTGGATGTCGTTGAAGTGATGATGCTGCACTTTGAAGGTTGAGAAGGGAACCCTTGTGTGATGTTGAACTTTGACATCCTGGCATGGGGCACTTGTCTTGGCCTATAACCCCACCTATTTGGTGAGGGCTTGCTGGACAAACTTGCTCGTAATGAGAGTGCATGTTGCTCAGATCGAGTGGTGTGACAGGATGTGGATGCTATCAAAAACTCATCGGTGCCAGCTTGTTGGTACAATTGGTCATGGGTGTTGGGTGGATATGTGACAGGAGTTTGGTGCTGTTAGGGCCAAAATGTACCTCCAAGAGCACCATCTCAGTGATGGGCATATGGCAGGCTGCCATTTCAGTGTTGGCCTGCTAAGCTGCCATTTCAGTGTTGGCCTGCTAAGCTGCCATTTCAGTGTTGGCCTGCTAAGCTGCCATTTCAGTGTTGGCCTGTTGAGCTGCCATCTCAATGTAATCAATCTCAAGCAGTACTGCAATGGAGTGCAACACTGTGCGATCGAGTGTATCTGCCACACAGTTGTCCTTGCCAGCAATGTGTCTGACATATGTTGTGAACTCTGAGATGCAAACCAGGTGTCATTATTGCTTGGAAAACATGTTTCAGAAACCTCAGTGAAGCAGAATGTGAGTGGCTTGTGGTCGGTGTATGCCTAGAATGCTGGAAGTGGTGTATTGCTAGGTACAGGCCCAGCAGCTCATGGTCAAAGGCACTGTACTTCCGTTCTGGTGGGCACAACTGTCATCTAAAGAAGGCCAGTGGCTTCCATGACCCTACCACCAGTTGTTAAAGGACTGCTCTCACAGTGATGCCTGAGGCATCCACTGTGAGTGTGGTTGGGACTCTACCAGCATGGTGGTAGCTGCCAGAATGTCTTCTCAAATGCCATGGCCATGTTGGGGTTCCAGTTAAAACCTTTTGCCTTTCCTGCAATGGCAGCATGCAGGGGTCGCATGATGGCTGCCATGGGGCTGGCATGAAGTGGTGGTAATAGTTGGCTAAGCCTAAAAACTCCTGCAGGCCTTTGACTGTGGTATTTGGGAAACTTGCGGATGGCCTAAATCTTGTCAGGCATGGCCATGTTTATTTACCTGGCAGCCCAGGAACTCGATCTCAGCAAGACCAAAATGGCAATTTGCCCAAGTTGATAACCAGGCCATGCTATTTAAGGTGCTCAAACACTTGAATCAGGTGGTCTTTGTATTCCGTGGTTGACTAGTTGAAAACCAGGATGTCGTCATCAAGATAGATGAAGATGTACCAGGCCTCTGCAGACTGTGTCCATGAGCTGCTGAAAAGCCTGTGCTGAGTTTGTGAGCCCAAATGGAATTTGAAAGAATTCAAAAAGGCCAAAGGGAATGATGGACATCTCTGCGATGTTGTGGGATCTTGTGATAGCCCAGGACCAGGTCAATTTTGGAGAGAATTCTTGCCCAGCCAAGTTGGCTGTGAATTCCTGGATGTGTGGGATGGGGTATCAGTCAAGTATGGTTGCCTCGTTCAGTCTGCCGTAGCTGCTGCAAGGTCTCCATCCTCCTGATGGCTTGGGCATCATGTGTAGTGGAGATTCCCACTGGCTGCTAGACTTCCGGATGATGCCCATGGTGTCTATGTTGCAAAACTCCTCTTTTGTGATCACAAACTAGTGTGGTGGCAGCCCGGCAAGTGTGACAGTGAATAGGAGACCCTTTTTTTCTTGATAATGTGCTCCCATGGTGTGGTTGAGGTTCAATAAACTTTGGTTTGAGAATTTACGAAAACTCAGTGAGCAGGTCGTCATATTCTCTCCAGCCACAGAGACATTGCAGACATTGGGGGCTTGACTGTTAAACCATGCGGAGGTGGGGGAGGAGTATGTGGTCAGGTTGACTAACCTATGCCCTTCAGGTCTACTGTTAAGTTGTTTTCACAAAGGAAATCATCCCAAGTAGTGTCTGGGTGACGTCAATGATGACAAACTCCCACTGAAATCGCGAATGTTGTTTGGAAGTGGTATTGTATGGTTGCCGAAAGTTTGATGGCTTTGCCATTGGCTGATAGCTGGTGGGTAGAGTAGTAACTTGAATGGGTGTCCAGACCTAAAGCTAGGTACACACTCATCCTTATTCCTGTGTTGACAAGGACCATACGGAGTGATGATTCCAGACAAAAAGCAGCGACATATTCCCTTATCCTGCCGCCATAGCTGCTACTGGCAACCACCTGGCCGTTTCCTAGGAACATGCAGGGAGATTAACATTTTTTGGCCTCATTGCCAAACTTGACATGATAGAAGCACCATCCTATTGTTGGCATGCCAGTAGCCATGGGGCCTTGTTTGGTATTGGGCTTCGAGGCAATCCTGTTGATGCTTGATACCATGGCCATTTGCCTGCCACAGTGCATCTGCCCATAGGGTGAGTTATGAGTTGCTGAAGTCCTCATTGGTGAAATGGAGGTGACTGTCCTCTGGCATTTGTTCGAGGTAAATTTGCTCAAACTGAAGGCAGGGGGCATGCCCATCCAGCAGCGCAGGGATTTTGTCAATGAGAGCAGATGGTTTTTTGTCGCGACCAGTGCCTTGCATGTGGGGCAGTTTAGCTGCCTGGTCTCGGCGGTTGAGAACAAATGTTTGTGTAAGCGTTGTTTTAGCCCCTCATATTTGTTGGACTCATGTGTGGCTGCCAGGGTAACTGTACTGTTGTCTGGTTCAGCAAGATGATGATATAGTAGTACTTGGTGACATCATGTGCCAAGCTTGTGTGAACTACTTAACTGCTGTGTACTCTGCCCAGTAGGTTGGTAATATGAGTGAAACTGCACTGATTCTGTCTTTCTCCATCGTTGTGAGTTCATTGAATTGAGAATTTGTCTCACTCTTGTCAGAGTTACTACAGTAGCGGGTACTAATTAGTAGAAGTATCTGTTATCATACAGGAATAAAGCCAGAGAAATCAGAGAGACACGAGTTCCCCAAAGTATATGAACGTTGTTAATTGAAAGTCAGTTGATCACTCTGGAAAAGTTCAGTAAAGGTGCCTCCCAACACCTTCCTATCCATGTGAGAAGAGAAGTGGTAAAGAATTGTACAATAAAGCCAAGAGAGTAGTGATGGAGAAGAGCACCTACAGAAGGAAGAACACAAGAGAACATCTGCAAGAAGTTCAACATCAAAAGACATGTTCAGATCAGGAAGAATTCTGATAGCACAACTTAGTCGAGTAAAGGATATTACCAGCTAGATATTCACTCAACCATATCCCACTGGAGACCAGAGTGAAAGAACACCAAGATATCCTGTAAAAAGTGAGCTAAAAATAAATCTGCAATTGCTGACGATGCATGGGACAATGGACATCCTATTTTGTGGGAGGAAGCCACCATCTTAAACCAGGCCGGAAGACTGAAGGAACTGCTAGTGAAGGAGGGGCTGCACATCAGCCCAACACCAGTGTGAGCGGTTCAATCAAGATTGTGTTACCTGATTGCTGGGTAGGTTCAAAACATGACCAAATATTTTTTCGTTTACTTATTAATTAATTCTCAAGAGGGGGGGGAAGCAAATGATCAACAAAAGTACGAAATTCAGTTGATATTAAACGAGCATAATTAATAATAATATAATAATAATAACAATAATATAATAACAACAACAACAGCAACAACAACAACAAATAATATTTGGTTCTGGAGGGTAGGACACCTCACTCTGTCACTTTTTCTTCGACGCTAATCTGACAGCACTCGAGAAGAAAGATAGTGGGGTTAGGCCCATCGCAGTTGGATATACACTCAGATGCCTTGTCCAGGTCATGCATTAAATGGTGTCTCTGCTTGCCCCTACAAACACAGCTGGGCTATGGAGTACAGGGTGGTGCTGAGGCTGTTGTCCATGCTACCAGGCAATACATCAGACATCTGAAACCAAATCATGCCGTGCTAAAGCTTGATTTCAAGAATGCCTTTAATTCCGTGCATAGAGACAAAATGCTTAGTGTTGTTCAGGTTTTAGCCCCACAAATATACCCCTTTGTACACTCGGTGTACTCTTCTCCATCCAACCTTTTCTGGGAGGATCAAACTCTGCAGTCAGCTGAAGGTGTCCAACAGGGTGACCCGCATGGGCCCCTGCTATTTTGTTTGTCCCTCCATCAATACTGTGCCCAAATGTCATCTGAGTTGTGTATAATGTACTTGGATGACATCACTATAGGCGGTACTACTGAGGACATTGTCAAGGATCTCTCTTGCATACGATCAGCTTCAGAGTTGGGTCTGTCACTGAATAATGGAAAGTCGGAGATCATCTGCCATGACCCGGTCACAAGAGGGACTATATTATGCTCACTTCCAGGTACATGTGTGACAGATCCTGATGAAGCATGTCTTCTTGGTGCACCACTTGGTAGCTTGGAGTCGATCTCAGCTTCCCTTTTGGAGAAAGTGAAATCCCTTGAGGTGATGGGGGAAAGGCTAAGCTACATCTCGGCCCATGAGGCTTTGATTTTACTGCGTAGCTCATTTTCCATCCCAAAGCTGCAGTGCATCCTCAGGACTTCACCTTGCTTCCTGTCTCCTGTCCTAGCTACCTATGACGATGCCCTCAAGACTATTGTGAGCATCATCATCAATATTCAATTTTGTGATGTTGATCCAGCTTGGTCTCAAGCCAGTCTTCCAATCAGAGTGGGTGGTCTTGGTATTAGGCGTGCTGTGCAGATTGCCCCATCAGCCTTCACGGCCTCAGCTGCTGCCTGTTGCAACCTGGTCCAACGCATCCTCCCTATACACCTGCCACTCCAAAATCGTTAAGAGGCTTTATTGCTGTGGTCAAAAGATCGTGATTTTCCTTCACCTTCTGGTTCAGCAGCATCATGCCTCCATAAGTCATGGGATGCCTATCAAGTTTCCAAAGATGTGGAGTCCTTGCTAAGCAATGCCTCAGATAGCCTGACAAGAGCTAGGCTTTTGGCTGTCTCTGCTAGGGAATCTGGAGCATGGCTTCATGCACCCCCAATCTCCAACTTGGGTTTGAGGATGGACGACATAACCATCAGGATTGCTGTTGGCCTTCGTTTGGGGTCTCCTCTTTGCCATCCCCACTTATGCCAGCACTGTGATGCAGAGGTGGACCATTTTGGTCTGCACAGTTTGAGCTGCAAGAAGATTGAGGGTCGTTACTACCGACATTCCTCAATGAATAACATTATTCATAGGGCTATGTCATCTGCTCAGGTGCCTTCAAGGCTGGAACTGTCTGGACTCAGTCATATGGATGGCAAGCGTCCAGATGGAATCACCATGGTGCCATGGAAATGTGGCAAGCCCCTGATCTGGGATGTGACCTGCCCCAACACTCTGGCAAAGTCCTATTGTGCTCAAGCTACTAGGAGCTCAGGTGCGGTAGCTACCATGGCTGAAGAGAAAAAGGAGGACAAGTCCTTACCAGGAATTTTTTTTTGGTGCCAGTTACGGTAGAGACCCTGGGTGACATTGACCCAAGTCATTGGCCTTCCTAAAGGAACTCTGAAGGAAAATAAAGCAACACACCGGGGAAGAGAATTCACACCAATTACAATTGTCTGTGGCGGTACAGAGAGGCAATGCTCTTGCAGTCATGGGGGTAATGGGAGGCTCGGGCGTGGACAGTCTTGTGTAATTATTATTGTTTTGTTGTTGTTGTTTTGTTGTTGTTTGAATTTAATAATAAAAACAACAACAACAAAATAACAATAAAAATAAAAATAAAAATAAATAAATAAATAAATAAATAAATAAATAATAATAATAGTGATAAAGTAAAAATAATAATAATAATAATAATAATAATAATAATAATAATAATAATAATAATAATAATAATAATAATATTAATAATAATAATAATAATAATAATAATAATAATAATAATAATAATAATAATAATAATAATTGCTTCCTGTCTCCTGTCCTAGCTACCTATGACGATGCCCTCAAGACTATTGTGAGCAGCATCATCAATATTCAATTTGGTGATGATGACACAGCTTGGTCTCAAGCCAGTCTTCCAATCAGAGTAGGTGGTCTTGGTATTAGGCGTGCTGTGCAGATTGCCCCATCAGCCTTCATGGCCTCGGCTGCTGCCTGTTGCGACCTGGTCCACGTATCCTCCCTACACACCTGCAGTCTCTCCCACTCCAAAATCGTGAAGAGGCTTTATTGCTGTGGCCAAAAGATCATGATTTTCCTACACCTCTTGGTTCAGCAGCATGCCTCCAGAAGTCGTGGGATGCCTATCAAGTTTCCAAAGACGTGGAGTCCTTGCTAAGCAATGCCTCAGATAGCCTGACAAGAGCTAGGCTTTTGGCTGTCTCTGCTAGGGAATCTGGAGCATGGCTTCGTGCACCCCCAATCTCCAACTTGGGTTTGAGGATGGACGACGCAACTATCAGGATTGCTGTTGGCCTTCGTTTGGGGTCCCCTCTTTGCCATCCCCACTTATGCCAGCACTGTGATGCAGAGGTGGACCATTAGTTTGAGCTGCAAGAAGAGTGAGGGTCGTCACTACCGACATTCCTCAATGAATAACATTATTCATAGGGCTATGTCATCTGCCTTCAAGGCTGGAACCATCTGGACTCAATCATATGGACGGCAAGCGTCCAGATGGAATTACCATGGTGCCATGGAAATGTGGCAAGCCCCTGATCTGGGATGTGACCTGCCCCAACACTCTGGCACAGTCCTATTGTGCTCAAGCTACCAGGAGCTCAGGTGCGGTAGCTGCCATGGCTGAAGAGAAAAAGGAGGACAAGTTGCGGTTGAGACCCTAGGTGCCATTGGCCCAAAGTCATTGGCCTTCCTAAAGGAACTCGGAAGGACAATAAAGCAAACACTGGGGAAGAGAATTCATACCAATTTTTGATACAACAATTGTCTGTGGCGGTAAAGAGAGGCAATGCTCTTGCAGTCATGGGGGCAATGGGAGGCTCGGGCATGGACAGTCTTGTGTAATTATTAGTGTTGTTGTTGTTATTGTTTTGTTGTTGTTGTTTGATAATAATAATAATAATAATAATAATAATAATAATAATAAATAATAAAAAATAAAAAATAAAAATAATAATAATAATAATAATAATAATAATAATAATAATAATAATAATATTAATATTAACAATAATAATAATAGTAGTAGTAGTAGTAGTAGTAGTAGTAGTAATAATAATAATAATAGTAGTAGTAGTAGTAGTAGTAGTAGTAATAGTAATAATAATAATAATAATAATAATAATAATAATAATAATAATAATAATAATAATAATAATAATAATAATAATAATAATAATAATAATAATAATAATAATAATATAATAATACAATAATAATAATAATAATAATAATATAATAATAATAATAATAATAATAATAATAATAATAATTATTATTATTATAATAATAATAATAATAATAATAATAATAATAATAATAATAATAATAATATATAATAATACAGTAATAATAATAATAATAATAATAATAATAATAATAATAATAATAATAATAATAATAATAATAATAATATTAATATTAACAATAATAATAATAGTAGTAGTAGTAGTAGTAATAATAATAATAATAATAATAATAATAACAACAACAACAACAACAATAATAATAATAAAATAATAATAATAATAATAATAATAATAACAATAATAATAAAATAATAATAATAATAATAACAAGTATATTGGTGAGAAAGTGAATGTTTTGAAGTTGATGGGAGATAGAATTAAACACCTACACTCACTGGTATTATGCACCACTCATTTGCTATTCCCAAGATGATGCACATCCTCAGGGCCGCTCCTAGCTTTGCATCTTCATGTTGGAGGAGTATTATGCTCTTCTTTATTCAATCCTCGGCAACATCTCCAACACAAACCTGAGTGATAAGTCATGGCTGCAAGCAACCTTACCAGTGAAAAAGGGTGGCCTTGGAATTAGGAGTGCAGTTCATATTGCACCATCATCTTATCTAGCTTCTGTTCAAGGATCAACTGACCTAGTCCAGCACTTGTTTCCAGAACCACTTCAAGGTTGCTCTACTCCTCTAGTAACATCAGCTCTGTCAGTGACAGGAGTGTCATGTGAATTCCCTCCTCTCCCTCCTGCCTCACATCATCAGAAAGTGTGGGACCATCCAAGAGTACAAGCCAGAGCAGATTTCCGACTTTCTGAAGCTCCTGATGCTCAGTCCAGAGCTCGCCTCATTGCCAACTCTGCTACAGAGTCTGGTGCATGGTTAAATGCCTTGCCTGTCTCCTCTCTGGGTTTGAGAATGTCTGATGACTCCATCCGCATTGCCATAGGCCTCAGACTTGGAGCCTCATTATATCAACCCCATCAATGTGAACATTGTGGAGATGCCGTGGACCATCTGGTTACCCATGGGGTTAGTTGCAAAATGAGTCAGGGCAGCACTCTCGACACGCTGCCACCAATGATGTAATACATCAATCACTGGTGTCTGCTAAGATCCCTTCCAGCCTTGAACCCTCGGGCCTAATGAGATCAGACGGGAAGAGACCTGATGGCATGTCCATTGTTCCATGGTCAAGAGGGAAGCTCCTGGTCTGGGATGCTACATGTGCAGACACTTTTGTGGCTTCAAATATCAGGTTGGCGGTAAACAAACTCGGTGCAGTAGCAGCAAAAGCAGAGGATATGAAGATGTCAAAGTACTCAACCTAGATTCATCCTACCTGTTCATACCAGTGGCAGTGGTGTTTTTGGCCCCAAAAACAAAGGTCTTTATACGAGAACTTGCACGTCGCCTCAAGACAGCCACTGAAGATAGAGACTCATTTCAGTACCTGCTACAGAGGATCTCAGTCGCAATTCAGAGGGGAAATGCAAGTTCTGTTTTGGGGACAATGGGACAGCAGATGGGATTGATGGACATCATCTATACATTACATAATAATAAACATAATAATAAACATAATAATAAACATAATAATAATAAACATAATAATAATAAACATAATAATAATAAACATAATAATAATAAACATAATAATAATAAACATAATAATAATAAACATAATAATAATAAACATAATAATAATAAACATAATAATAATAACATAATAATAATAAACATAATAATAATAAACATAATAATAATAAACATAATAACAATAAACATAATAACAATAAACATAATAATAATAAACATAATAATAATAAACATAATAATAATAAACATAATAATAATAAACATAATAATAATAAACATAATAATAATAAACATAATAATAATAAACATAATAATAATAATAAACATAATAATAATAAACATAATAATAATAAACATAATAATAATAAACATAATAATAATAAACATAATAATAATAAACATAATAATAATAAACATAATAATAATAAACATAAACATAAACATAAACATAAACATAAACATAAACATAATAATAATAATAATAATAATAGTAATAACAATAACAATAACAACATTAACAACAATAAAACAATAACAACAATAATAACAATAATAATAATAATAATAATGATAAGTTAAAAGTTTCTAAAAGTTTCCTGCACGCAAGATGCTCCAAGCATAGCAGCAGCGTTTCCATGCTGTATTGCTACTGATAACTTGGAGCAAGTAGAAATGGGCCTTAGATGATGTATTATTATTATTATTGTTGTTGTTGTTGTTACTGTTGTTGTTGTTGTTTTTGTTGTTATTATTATTATTATTATTATTATTATTATTATTATTATTATTATTATTATTATTATTATTATTATTATTATTATTATTATTATTATTATTATTATTATTATTATTATTATTATTATTATTATTATTATTATTATTATTATTATTATTATTATTATTATTATTATTATTATTATTACTATTTAAAAATGGGACTCTCCCTCCCCTCCCCCCTCCCTCCCAAAAGAAGAAGTTTTTATCCTCATTTTGGCAAGTAAATAGTAACTTCACCACAAAAACACTTCAAGTATGCCTTGCATCCTTTTGTGTGTGTGTGCTATGGAATTTGATTTACAAGACTATAGGAAGTTATTGATTGACAACTCTTTAAAAAGGCGGGGGGAACAAAATAACAACAACAAACTCAGCTAACAGTATCATAAATGGTGTCTACAGCAGATTTTTTTTACTTTTCAAACACTTTAAGCATTCCCTGAATGCTTATCGAAGGTACTAAATGGGGAGCCCCCAAACCAAGTTAAAACCGTGAATTTTCATGAATGTTCATCTTTATCTTCAAGATACTGCATCGACCATTCTACTTTATTCTCTCATAATTTGTGCATAGCATGTCCAATCGTATAATTATTGTCATTTTGTACCATATGTATCTATGTAGCCATCTTTCTACCCTTTTTCCACGCCCACGCACACATTACATACAATTTGTCGATTCATTATCTATCAGAAGTCTCTAACCCGTTTCCCGATTTAGCTTTCCTCCAACCCCCCCCAATGGTTGGTAAAGGGTTATCAATGTCATAAACAAACCTTATGGTGCCCAGTCTATCTGAACCGAGTCAGCAATCAACTGCACATTTGCCAACCATGAAGTGATCAGTTGGTTTCCTCAAAAGTTTACTCCAGAACAAAACCAAGGTAACCACGTACTTATAATGCATGTGTATCAGTGGGTTTGCCATTGTGGCAATAGTTTACAGCACTCAGTCACCAACAGCTGCTTATACCGAAAAGTGATTTTCCTCAGAAGTTTACTCCTGTGACACTAGTTAACAGCACAAACCCTGTCCATGTATCTTCTAAAATACTACAGAAGAGGCAGGCATTGCCCGGGGAAAATATCTATCTATAATATAGCAGAGAAGCACAAAATGAGAATGAGGGATGTTGTCTCTCCCCTCCCTCCTCCCCCCACCCCCTCTCCAAACACACTCAAAGTATTGATCCACCAATGTTACTCTCCTAACTCTTACATAATAATAATTGATTATTGTTGAGATAGGCTACCACTAATCACTTATAACTGATTATATAATTTTTTCTATGTCAATAACTTCCGAGGAAATATATTGATAGTATTACACCAATTATAGGGAGAAAGAGAGGAACAACTACCAACTTTTGTCAGAACCAGTTAGAGACAGTCCTCTCTAAATATTGCCATTTCAGCAATTGCGGTATAGGCGAGGTCAAAACATAGCTAGCATAATTTTGTTCGTTGCCATGTGGTATTTGTCGCAAACATGAAAAACACATTCACAAAAGGAAAATGGTCGATGTTCGCAACGCATTTTTGTGTCTGGAGTTTAACACAACATAGCCCATATCAACCCCAGAGTTCGCCTCACTGGGCCCTATCCACATCCCGGTTCGGGAATGTTAACCCGATTCCCTTTCATAAATACACCTACCTGCTAATTTTTAGGACACACACACACAGAGACAGACAAACAGATAGATAGACAGACAGATGCACACAATTTCAACTATTTAGTATATAGATGGATACAAAAGCACGCATCTACTTTAGTAACAAACACAGTAAATAATAACATTTAGTTCTGGTGTTACACTGAGTAACCTTGTAGGGAGATATAGGGATAACTTTTAGTTCTGGTGTTACACTGAGTAACTTCTTGTAGGTTATTTCTTGACTACAAAAACAAATAAATACAAACATGTTTTAATATTGGATTGAGGCTAAGTGATTTGCTTGATATAAAATGTTCTAGGAAGAGCACTCAGAACCTCCAAAATGCACTGTGAGAAAGTTATAGCATTGCTCTAGCTAGAGATGATGCATTTATCTAGACATGGTCCAAAAAAAAAAGTACACAAATTAAAAAAATTAACAGTTTCTAAGCCCCTTCAGCTTAGGCTAGCTACACACTTGTATATAGGTAATATATTACTTATTATTCATAGAGCACTTGAGTGCTGTGAGAAAGTTGTAACTACTACAAACTTCAGCTATGGATGCTGCATTAGTCTAGGCTTGGTCCAAAGAAGGAAGCACACAAACGAAATCTACACATATTCCTAAGCCACAGCTAAGACAAACTACTTAATCTGCTTGTACAATGTTGCGGGTTTTCAATAGAGCACTTGAGTGCTGTGAGAAAGATGTATACAGCTACAAACCTCAGCTCCAGCTATAGCTGGGTTCGCCTAGGCTTAGTCCAAACAAGGAAGTCTACAAATGATACTAAGTTTCTAAGTGCCCACTGCTTAGGCTAGCTATGCAATTTATTTGAATAATAATTATGTTGAGGTTCTCAATAGAGTATACTTGAGTGCTGTGAGAAAGCTATAGCTGCAAACCACAGCTGCATCAATAGCAGCTGCACTGGTCAAGTTTGAACCAAATAAAGAAGTCTATGAAAATGCTAGCTACTAGTTTTCTAAGTAGCCTGTAGCGGCCATTAATATAATAATTATTTGTTCAACATGTTCGAGTGAAATTATAGTTATACAAAACAATGAATGTAAAACAACAATATATATTAAATGAACTCTCAGTTGACATAATAACATTACAATAACCTTCTCAAGAAATTGTATTCTCTCGACGTTTCGACTAGATGCTCAAGCCTTCATCAGGAATTATCGACATCTAGTCAGAACGTCGAGAGAATACAATTTCAAGTTGGTTATTGTAATATATATATATATATATATATATAATTATATATAATATTGACTACATATTCATCAATATAGACTAACAAACATATACAGGACCCTTTATTAATTAATATTGGTCTTTCATAGGTAAAGTCATATAAATGTTACTTCTACATTGTAAATTTTGAATATTTCCCCCCCCCCCCCCCCCCCCCCCCACACACACACACACATAATAGCAGCCATCATGAAGTTACTCGGTATATATGATACAAGAATTAAAACCATATTATGTGTTTACCACATTGATTACTAAAGCAGATACATGTGCTTTCATATAATACGACATATATAGACACATGCATTATAAGTAGTTACCTTGTTTTGTTAAAGTAACTTATGACTGATCCAAATGCTGCTCTGTTGAAGTTTGTCTGTTAACCCTCTCACTGTCGGATTGCTGGGAGTGTTTAAAATAATTGAACCAGCTTCAGTTAAACATCCATACCCAAGTCAGAAGTTCATTAAAATCCATAATTATGGGATAACTCTATTGTTGATATATAATGTGGTCGTGGTTCTGTGTCGTGCTGACTATAGACTATTAATATTATATACATAATATATAGTTCTTTTTGCATATAATATTGCAGTCTGCAATCATTTTCTGTTGATGAACATAGGTAGCTAAGGTATTATATATACCCAAAGAATCTTAATACCGTCACTATAACAATATCCACAACATGTTGAATTAAAAAATACATGTATTCTGTCCTTTTTCAACAAAACATAGACCAGGCTTTACTCTTCACCCCCAAGTACCATGCAAATAAATATGGTTATACAATATGACACTTATAATGCTATTAGATATATGGTTGAGTTGGGAGATGAAATGAGAGCAAGGAAGCAGAAGAGATCTCTGCATTATCATCCATCCAATATATAAACAAAATGTACAATTTCAACTAAACAAGTCTGGATATACTGGGTAACAAGCTATAGGCGGGGAACTAGGGAAAACTAGGGGAAACTGGAAACTAGCTATAGGCCGGGGAAACAAGCTATAGGCCAGCTATAGGCCGGGGAAACAAGCTATAGGCCAGCTATAGGCCGGGGAAACAAGCTATAGGCCAGGAAAACCAGCTATAGGCCAGCTATGGGCCTGGGGAAACTAGCTATTGGCCAGTATAGGCCTGGAGAAACTAGCTATAGGCCTGGAGAAACTAGGGGAAACTAGCTAAGAGCCGGGGAAACTAGGAAACTAGCCATAGGAAACTAGCCATAGGAAACTAGCTATAGGCCGGGAAACTAGCTAAAGGCCGGGGGGGAAATGACTACTTTCTTTACCTTGGAGACAAAACAAGTAACTATATAGAGAAATCTGAGGAGTCTCCTTATCCACGCCTTCCCCATCACTTTTTTCTGGCGCAAAAAGCTCAATTCACCCCGCGTTCAAATATTTATTTGTGCTATCTTATCCAAGGATCCACGTTCGGAAGAAGGTTCTCCCAAGTAAGAAAGGATAGTCATCTTCAGACGAGTCAAGAGTACCGCCTGTCACAGTTGACCCCGTTTTTGGGGAGGGTGGGGTGGGGAGGAAACATGAATGTGTGCGCAATAAAAAACATCATTATGCTTTAAGTGCTTTAAGTATTGTCCTACAACTCCAAGCATAGATGCAGGCCTAACAATATACACTGATCTATTAATTATTGATGTCATCTGTAATATGGAGAAGTAGCTGCTAAGATGGGACTGTCACGATTTCAGAACTTGTCCGTGACGATCATTTCCACTTTAACTTTTACAGTACACGTATACCAGATATGAACAGACGCCTCCCTCCCCGTGCCCCCATGGTGCAGGATTTATAGGTGTGACTTTTGGAATGATTGATGTAATTAATTAAGATATGACTAAAAATGAGAGCGGACAGCTAGCTTTACAGCTAGCAGCCTCAACGTACAATTAAAAAGGTTGGGGTGTATACGAACATTTAGGGTAGAGATATTGGAAGTGGTAAGAACAGGGATTACTAGAGTCAAAGTTGATGATAATGATTCTAGAAGAGATCTTTAAGCTTTCCTTTTGTAGTGATGATGGATGCTTCTAGGTCAAATGGTGGAAGGGAGATCCATAAACGAGGTATATAGTCTGTTGCAGTAGAAGTGTTTTGAGTGAGTATGCAGCATTTTTGAGTGAGTAGCAGATCTGGTGGAGTTGGTTTGAAGGTGATGAAAGTGGTAATGATGAAATGGTCAGAGGGTGACTTGATGCTCCTCAGGCAGGACAAGATATCATTAAGTTCAAGTTGGTACATTAGTGGCAGGAGATGGAGAGCAATAAGTCTCCACTTATAGTTGGACGTATAATTGTATTTACTTGCTCTTTGTTGGCTAGCTTCACTATGTCTTTGATGAATGGAGGGTGGCAGATTGGAGAGCAGTAGAGTAAGTGGGAATGGATGAGCAAAGTGTAAAGGCTTTGACAGAATCAATAGCACCGAACGTCCTATGAAGAAGGCCCGGGACTCTATAGGCTCTTGCAGCAATGTGGTTGTGGTGAGACCACCAGGATAGATCCGAAGATACTATCACTCCAAGATCCCTATGGTTCAGTTTGGTAGGAATGCTGTTGTTGAAGGTAGGTGTGTTCCATGCAAGGCTCAGATCGGCAGAATCTGATGTATACACACTTGGACTCCTTGAAGTTATGTTTCCAGATGAGACTCCAGTCATGTAGAGAGTTAAGATCCTCTTGGAGACGATCACAGTCATCAGAGTTCTTGATTGATCTCCCACATTTAGCATCATCTGCATACATTAGGAGTTAGAATATTGCAAGTATTCTGGAAGATCTTCCAGAGGTCCCAGAATGCTTCCTTGGGGAACACCGGATACAACTGGCAGCAATTCAGAGTGACTGCCGCCCAGACAAACCAATGCCTTCTACCAGTTAGATACCCTTTCAACCATAGCCACAGGGTTCCGTACCTTTATACCAAAATTTGACGATCAACTCATTATGAGGAACACTATCAAAAGCTTTTGTAAAACCCAAGAATATCACATCAGATTGCGGCCTTTTTCCTTTACCTCCGAGGATGTTGTTTTGAAAACAATAACAGTTTTTGCAGAGATGAGCGTTTCCTGAGGAAACCTAATTCTACTGGGGAGATGATGGATGCAAGAGGATCAATAATCTTGTCGTACATAATGCGCTCAAGAAGTTTAGAGGTGTAACAGAGGAGGGAGATTGGACAGTAGTTAGATACTGAGGCTCTATCACCTGACTTGTGGATGGGTGATATACAATATATGTGCTATCTAGAATGTATGGTCAAACTGATATTGAACAAGTGGTGTAGAGGTTGACTCAGGGCCAGAGCACAACACTTTAGTACTTTAGAACCAATCTTGTCAATGCCCATTGATTTAGAAATGTCCAGAAAAGATAGTTAAAAAATGTCAGATTCAGTGATTCGAATATTAAAAGGAATAATGGAGTCTTTAACAGGCAGCTGATTCAGGCAGCTGATTCAGTGGGGGAAGTACGAAGGAGCTATTTGTAAAAACTGAGTGAAAGTAAGAATTGAATAAGGTAGCTCTGTCCAAGTGTGTTGGCACTTGTTTGCAGCCAGTAGAGGGGATTACACCACCTTCTTTAGGTAATTGATGTATTTGAAGATGTTTGAGTTCTTATGCTCAGCAAAGTCTTGAGTAGATTCCTTTTGGAATTACCTTTAGCTGACTGAGTATTGCAACCAAAGTTTTCCTCCGCTTGTTTTAGTTTCTCCATTAATATTTGGTTTGGATTTTTGGACTAAAGTCAAAGTCCAACAAGTGGTTGCTCATCCTTCCCAGTCTGCTTTTGGATAGTCAACACTTCCAACACTACCAAGGATTCACAGTTGCTAGAACAGGGACAAGTAATGTAAAGTTTGAAAGTGTTCATAAAGCGATCCGTTTGGATAGGTGAGTCTTCCTGCTGATCATGTACAATAATCTCCTGTAAAAGTTCATTGTTTTTGGTGAGAATAAGATCCAAAGTATTTCCTTTAATGTGGGTGGGGATAGAGACAGGTTGTTTCTGAACACAAAATCACAAAAGAGACTGGAAGAGGAAGTTGAGACAGTTAATGAGAACCAGCACACATATGGGAAATTGAAGTCCCTATAGTTACCACTTGGTTAGAGTTGGAAGATAAGTAATCATGGATTTAATCATCTGTAGAATTTGGGGCAGAGAGTGACATTTAGTGGGGTACCAAAGCTGACTGTTATCACTTCAAGATCAGGTGGGGAGGAAACAAGTGAAGAGATTTACAGCAACAAGGACACCCCCACCTCTAGAAGATCTGTCTTTTCGATAAATCGAAAACCCTGTAGGGATTATTAAGTTTTATCGGAGAGCCAGGTTTCGATGAAGCAGAGGATCGAGTTAGAGGAGTAGACAAAGTTGATTAGGTGAGAGACTTTATTGACTAGACTACGTGTATTAAGTAAACAAACTGTTGATAGTCATTGGATGACTTCCTCGTTAGGTATACAGGTTGGTGTTGATAGGTATCACTTGTGATCATAAAGTGATTTTGAGGGAGAGTCGTGGGTTCGACAGGGTTTTGGTCAGGTATTGATGTGACTGACAGGAGAGAGTCAGAATCCTGTGTGGACTGGTGGCATACAAAGTTGTTGAAGGAGTCTAGAACAAAAATCGATGATTTACTTAGTTTGATAGACTTACAGTCTGTTCCTGCTGGGATCAGTGACCATCTTTTCTTTAAGACAATCTTCTCTCTGGGACATTGGAGACTTACAGTCTGTTCCTGCTTGGATCAGTGACCATCTTTTCTTTAAGACAATCTTCTCTCTGGGACATTGGATAGCAGGCAAGTCTGGTTTGATGGAGAACTTCACTAGTAAACTTCTTGGGCGAAGATTGTCCACTTTGAACTTGCCCAGCCTGACTAGGTCCTTGATAGCAAGTTTACTGACTGAAAGGTTGATCGTTTTTAGAGCTACTACTACTTAATCTGGTCCTGGAACTGTCTCTGCATTCTGTGAGTACCTGCAGAACATTCAGCTACACCAGAGATGACAAAGTTGAAATTCCTGTTCAGCTGATGAGATTTGACGTGGTCAAGAGCAGGGGTTCTGGAGGATTTTGATGCAGGTTCCTGAGCTTCAGGGGAAGAAGAAGAAGAAGAAGAAGAAGAAGATGAAGAAGAAGAAGAAGAAGAAGAAGAAGAAGAAGAAGAAGAAGAAGAAGAAGAAGAGATATATGTTTGAGAGTTAGAGGTGGACATGTCTATCTTCTCTTTCTTAAGTTGTTGCACTTCAGCTACTAGCATTGCAACCCATGCTTCCAGGGAAGAGAGTCGACAGTGAGGACAGTTGAAAGTATCGGGAGAATTACCAAATCTTGCCTTGTTGAGGCCTGCGGAATCATGGTGGATCCAGCTCTGGCAGGCAGCTTCACAAAAAATTGATTCATGAGCCTACTGCCTCTTGGTTGAAACGTCAATGAAAGGCTCCTCACAGAGAGGGCACTCAACTTCTTTCTTATTTGCTGTATCTTCTATGGAGGACTTGCTTGTATTGACAGTGTCGACACTCCAGGACCTGGATTGCTTTCCACATGTCCAGAGAGTCTTAAGAGTAGGCAACAAACGTTGATCTAACTGGAATGGGTGTAAGAGAAGGAGATTGAGTGACGCTGACGACAATGACGTGTTTGATGATGACTTGAAGAGTGAGCCAATGGATGAGTAGGTTGGCTGCCATCGACAAACAGGTGTTCCAGTGGAAGTGAATTGGAGATCTGGCTCTAAAAAGAGCCAGTAGGTGAGTCCCAGCCACAGTAGGGGACATAGGAGGTAAAATAACTAAGTTAAGAGTGAATGCCTTTTGACAGATGCCGCCATGATAGGAGGACTCAATATAAGTTTTGGTCGCTCGCAGGATCGAGGAGAAGGCCGCGCAGTGAGTGTGTGAGTCCCTGTGAGCTCTTATTAGGGTCTTTGTTGTGTAGCTAGCTATCTTATATTGTTAGATAGAGCTCGGCCTCAGGCATGCTAGTAATGTATTCTTATCAGCAGTGTCCTCTTCCATAGAAGTGTACGTTCAGCTGTTAACCTGTGCTCGCTATTGATGTGTCCATAGCTAGTGGGTATTGGTGAATAGAGTAGATAAGTCAGAATGAATGAACCTAATTCTCCATCATGGAATGCTGTGCTTCTCCCACGATTTTTATATATTTTTATAGCGCATGCTTTTTTATTCCTTGTGTATCTCAGTTCTCTTTGCTCTGCTGTTTCAGAAGCAGGCTTAGACTTCTCTCTCTCTCCTTTTCTGAAGTCTATTTTCTTTATCCATTCTGGAAAATCAAACAGCTAGCTGTTCTGCTTAAAAGATTTGGAACCTGCAGCTGTGCACGAAGCTCTGGTCTCAGAATTCACATGCACAAGAATCTGCTCATACACAAAATAATCACATCACCATAGCTAGACAAATCTGTGCATTGCGGGGAGTGCTGTCTATAGGCTTCCTTGTTTAGTCCTAGCCCAGATCATTACAGTTGCTAATACAGCTGTGGTTTGTAGCTATAGCCTTCTTGCAGTACTCAAGAGCTGCATTGAAAACTGCAATAAAATAAGCTGTTAGCTCAAACTAGCCTAAGCTGTTGGCACTTATAAAGTTAGTAGTAAAACTGATGATTTCTTTCTTTGGAGATCATTCCTAGTACAGTGCAGTAGTTATAGCTACAGATAGGTCTATAGCTATAGCTTTCTCACAGCGACCTCAAGTATATAGTATGTCACCTTTAGAGTCCATTTAAAGCTTCTAGATCTCGAAGGTAATGTTCAAGGTTTGGTTAATGGCATACGTTTATGGTGCTCCTTCCCTTGTAGAAACATGGACAGGTGGAGTAGATGTTTGACCCTGGGCTAAGGGAGTTCGTCAATGGTGGATGATGCCAAGCGTAGCCAGCAATGAAGGCAATAAAAATAAAATGCGTTTATATTGGTTTTGAACATCAATGTGCAGCTAGCTAGATAATCTTGGTAAAACATGATATATAGTAAGGGAATTAATAAACTGTCTCAGAGACTTAATTAGAAATAGCCAAGTTTTGTCTGCTGATTTGAGTTTATGCTGATTCTAATTCCAGATGTATTGTCCGAGCATGTGCCTCTCCTCTCTCCCCTCAAGTGTTATTATTACTATTTTTTAATTTTTTATTTGTTTTCTATTGAAAAAGCACTCAATAGCCAAGAGGCTAATATGAAGAGAAAATGAGTAAAGAAATACATGGAGGAATATATTAAGTTGATTATATTAAAAGTCCAAGTGATGATAAGGGGTGTAAATATAGTGCTTAAATTGTCCAAGTGCATTTGTTTCTTTTGGGGAGAGAGTTCCAGAGAATAGTAGTAGTAGGAAAAAATGAAAGTTCTGTATTGGATTATATAGCAGATGATTACTGGGGTGGAAGGATCAGAAGTAGCAGGGAGTGGTGGCATGGTGGGCAGATAGAAGGAAAATCTATGTGAATAAGTTTGAAGAAAAATATAAGTTTGGCATTATGATGGTAAGATGGAAGATGAAGCTTAGTGAGAAGAGAAGTGTAGTCCGAGGACTATTGTTTATTACATATTGTATTCTCTAAGATGAGAAGCAAGATGGGATGATTGAGGGTCACATAGGAAAGAACAGTACTCCAGATGAGGATGGATAATAATAGAAGTGTAGACACAAAGAAGAGCAGAGGTGTCTGAATAGCAGTAGAAATGACGGTAGAGTAGACCAAGTAATTTATGGGTCTTGGAAGAGATGTAAAATGTGTTTGTTCCAGGATAGAGATGAAGAAAAGAGTATTCTCAGGTACTTGAACTCTGATTTGGAGAACCAGAGATCCACATAGGTGGCAGAGACTTAGTAATAAGAGATAGTTCATAAGAAATAAGCATGTATTTTGACTTCATTAGATTAAGTGTGAGAGATTGGAAAGCAAGCCAGGCAGAGATACAGTTTAGGTCTTTCTGAAAGAGAATGAGAATTAATGGGACGAAAAAGAAGGATATCATTGGTGTAAAGAATAAGCTTAGATGAGACACGTTACACACTCGATTGATATAAATTATAAAGGGAGAGGACCTATTATAGATCCCTGGGGGACACCAGAAGGTACATGGACAGGTGAGGAGGTGGTGCCTTATATGATGATCACTTATTGCAAATGTGCTGAGAGATAGGAGTGGAGCCAGTTAATGAGGTAAGGAGGGAAGTGCAGGAAGGAAAGAAGATCAATTAACAATTTGTGAGGAACAGAATAAAAGCTTTTTTGAGATCTAGAAAACAAGTACCAACCAATTTATTAGTTTGAAGAAGAGAGTGAAAGGACTGATTGGCCAAGAGAAGGGCTGAAAAAGTGGACCGATGGGGAAGAAAACCAAATTGAGAAGAAGAGATAATATTGTGTTTAGAATTTGTAAAGGAGAGAATGAACATGCTTTTCAAGTAGCTTACTAACTATAGAGAGTAAGGAAATGGGCCGGTAGTTAGAGGGATTGTCAAGCATTTAGGGATGGGAACAATGAAGGAATTTTTCCAATCAACTGGAAGACATCCTTGAGACAAGGTTAAAGATATATGTAAGGGGAGCAACTATTAAGTATTTCGGCCTTATCACAGCTAGAATGTGTTTTACTACCATTGGATACAAGAGAATAATTGTGGTCCTTTTCTTGTGGTACGAACAAAAGACCAAGCTTTTTGGAAGGAGAAGATGAGAGAGACTGGAAGAAGAAGCATTTAATACTATTTGAAATTATGTTTCTAAGCGAGCAATAAGCCAGATAAAGAGCAGGTGAATCAAGTTTTTTTTAGCACAAAAGAAATAGTTGTCGAAGGCTATTATCAATCCAAGGGTCGCAAGAAGTGGGTGAGATAAATTTAGAGGGGACGCCCAAGCTGATGATATAGATAGGACTATTAAAGATGCAAAGATTGGTAATACAAGATATTTTTCACTTGCGCGCACTAGAGCTAAGTTGTTTTTGCGACCGTTCCCCACATTATTTTAAGACAGGTGTCCCGTTCCTATCTTTTTTACCGAAAGTTGAGGGTATCAAAAGTTAAGAAAGATGATCCCATCACATCAGGAGGGTAGGGAGCAGGTTCATCCAGAGAGATGAGTTCCCTAGCCATATGGTTATGGCTAATCTCTGAAACAGGTAATGGAATGCCTAGCTTCTGACCCTGCTGCAGCCCAATGGTTCTGATGACAAAGATAGATAGAAACATACATACATATGCCATGCGCTGCAGTATCAAGTTTTCTGCCAACTTCCCTGTGAGGGCTTGCTGTCGCTCTCCAACTAGAAGTGTATGCAAGACATTGTGTGGTGAGAGAAGGTAGTATGAAAAGTAAAAAACATCAATTGTAGTTGAGATCACATTGCTCCAAGTATTATCCTATTGCAAGCATAGCTGCAGGCCTAACACGATGTTTAAATTATTGGTGTCATCAGATTGGATTGCAATATGGAGAAGTAGCAAAGAGTATATATTCATAACAGTTTTCAAAGACCAGTTCAATATATATTGAGCACGACGATCATTTCCAGTTTAGCAAATCTTTCGAGTATCAAAATGAAACCTTAATGTTCATATTATAATTAACCTATAGTTCTAAGTAACCTATAGAAACATGGAGTGCAGGAGCTTTACCTGAGTCCAAGCAATCTTCTCCGTCGTAGGTTGCTGCTGTGCTTTCTCGCATGCCTTTTTTTCTCGCTATTTTTTTTTCAATCTCAGTTCAGAAGCACGCTTTTACTTTTTCTCTCTCTCCTTTTCTGACCTTTATCCATTCTGGAAAAGAAACAGCTAGCTGTTCTGCTGAAAAAATATCTGTACGACATAGCTATGGTTTTAGTATGCACATGCATGCAAGAATCCGCTTATATACACATGACAATTGTTTCCACACCTCCATAGCTAGCAAGGCTGAATCTGTGAGCACAGGAGTGCTGTAGCAGCTAGCATTGTAGTTTTTTTATCAGTAGACTTCATTCTTTGGTCCTAGCTTAAGCCAGTGCAGCTTCAAATAAAGCTGTGGTTTATAGCATCAGCTAGCTGTTCTGCTGAAAAATGTCTGTGCACGTAGCTATGGTTTCCTCCCTTCTCTCTGTCTTAGCTGCCTTCTCTACCATGGTCCTAGAGGGAAGAATTCTCTCCTCTATCCATCCTTTCTTTTAACCCTATTGGCTTTAGAGAAGAAAGGAGGTGGGGTCAGATGCAATAGGATGCATCCTTCGTCGGCTAGTGGTCAAGGTAGCTGGGAATGTGGTGGTAAGTGAGGACATCCTGCTAGCACCCAGGAAGCTGGGTTTTGGAATCAGTTGGGGTGGGGGGCAGATGAGTTGGGGGGCAGAGCAGCTGTCCATGCCACCAGGCAGTTTCTTAGCTAACATCAAAAACGCTTTCAATTCCGTGCGTAGAGACAAGATGTTGGGAGCTCTCTAGACTTTAGCACCTGTAATCTACCCTTTTGTTCATTCTGTATACTCTTCACCATCCTCCTTGTTCTGGGGTGACAAATCCTTGGAATCAGCAGAAGGGTGCAGCAGGGAGATCCTCTTGGCCCTCTCCTTTTGCCTTTCACTCCATCATAATGGAGCTCAGTTGTCTAGAGTTGTGTGTAATGTTTCTAGATGACATCACTCTGGGGAGCTCAATGGAAGATATGATTTCATGATCTTGAGCTCATTAAACAAACTGAAAAGATTGGGTTAATTGTGAACAAACAACAAGTCTGAGATCATTTGCCATGATGCAGTTTCGAGAGGAACCATCTTATGCTCTCTCCCAGGAGCTCATGTGGTTGATCCCTCTGATGCCTGTCTCCTGGGTTCTCCTCTGGGTAGTGTGGATTCTGTCTCAACTGTTCTCAAGGACAAAATCAGTGCCCTTGAAGTCATGGGGGACAGACTCAGATTCGTTTCTGCTCAGGATGCCTTAATCTTGCTGCATAATTCATTTTCCATCCCTGAGCTTCTATACACCCTCCGGACTTCTCCATGTTTTCTCTCTCCTGCCCTGATAGATTATGATGAGAGTCTCAAGTCAATTGTAATTGGTATTACTAATATTAATTTCTCTGAGGATGTCCGTTTTTGGTTGCAGGCCTCTCTCCCTGTTGGTGTAGGGGAACCCCCTACACCAACAGGGAGAGGCCTGCAACCAAGATCAGGAGTGCACTGCAGCTTGCTCCCTCTGCCTTCTTGGCCTCAGCTGCTGCCACTCATGACCTGGTCCAAGCTATCTTGTCACCTCACTTGTTTTCACTCCCTGTTACTTTTGTGGATGATGCCCTTCTATGGCACAGCAACCCCCCACCATCAGCGTGCTTCGAAATCCAGGGATATGTGCAGGGTGTTAAAAGTCTGTGAAAACTTTGTTGCACAATACACCTGATAATTTGGCTTGAACCCAACATTTGGCTGTTTCAACGAAAGAATCCGGTGCATGGCTAAATGCCCTCCCCATCTTGTCCTTGGGTGTGAGGATGGCTGACGACAACATCAGGTTTGCTGTGGGTCTCCACTGGGCTCCACTTTATGTCACCCCTATAACTGCCAGCACTGTGGAGCAGAAGTGAATTGCCTTGCCACGCATGGTCTTAGATGCAAGAGGAGCAAAGTATGTTTCTACCATCATACCACCATGAACGACATCCTCTTGCATTGTCATCTGCCAGTGCCACTTCCAGGATGAAACCATCAGGTCTCTTTTGTTCTGATGAGAAAATGCCTGATGGGGTAACCATGATGCCTTGGATGAATGGCAAGCAATTGGTGTGGGATGCGACCTGTCCAGATACATTTTCCCAGTCATATCAGGGTGCAGCAGTGAGTAGTACTGGAGCTGTGGCTGCTATGGCTGAGGAGAAGCAAGTGGCTAAGTATGCCTGCCTAGATCCTTGCCACTCTTTTGTGCCTCAAACAGAGAGCAAGTCACACTGTTCCTCCGTTGGGTAACTGAAGGTTTAGATGTGCATGAAGAATTCCTTGGATTATACACTGTTGATTCTATTGATGCTGCTACTCTGGCATCTGTTATCCAGGACCTCTTTCTGAGACTGAATCCAACATGACTGCTCGCTCCAGGCAATCAGTTTGCCAGAGAGAAACCCAAGTACAACTTCCCCAAAGTTTCAATACCAACCTCCAGTTATTCTAATCTTATCTGAGAGCACTCTCAGACTCTTCTCCAGCAGCTCTCTTCAGTTTATTTATTTATAAATTAAAATAGCCCACCAAACCACGCCCCTAATTTTTGCGCGTCGGACATGGTCACGAGTTGACACGAAACAGTAAAATTCCTGAATTCCAGCCTAATAAGGCCAGACCTGCCAACTCACCCGATGTTGACGAGTGTCACCCGATTTCAACACTAATCTCCAGATCTCCCGATTGAATATCCGACTTTCTGAGGAATTGATTTTTTTAAAGATCAGGGTTCAGGTTAAAAAAATATAATACGACTCATTATCCGAACGCTCGAACACCCGATTAAATAATAAACATGGTAATGGTCGTCGATCTGCCAAATCATTTCATAAAGGAATAGAGTAGTTTTGGCAAGATATCAAATGGAGCCAGCCAAGCGGGACTAGCGGAAGAGTGAGGCGTAGGGAAGTTGACAATAACGGAGATAAAAAAGAACGAAGCCAAACTTCGAGAATTCGCAGGCAACCTTGAGACTGTCGGGGGTCGCAAAGTCATGCGCGTTGCTAATGACGAACTACTAGAAAATGCTTTATATCTCGGGTTCGTTCAGAAAAGGGAGCAAGCCCCAAGGCACTGCAGTCGGTGGACTAGTTGCTCAGAGAAAAGACAACATTATGAATAATAAAATTATCAATAATATGAAAAAATATTTACAGCATGCCAGTTACTGAGGACCTAAATCCTTCTAGTACCAGGAAGTGAGCTTCTTGTTATCCAAAGGACCTGCAGATTAAAAGGATATTGAAAAAGTTCCAACGTGATTCAGCATTTTAATTACATTCATGAATTTATAATTAATATTTGTGGGGTTTTTTCGAACTTTTTGCTTATCCGAACTACTTTGTCAGCATTTCAAATACCTATTTCATGTTGCTGAGGTAGTTGTTATCCTCCCTCACAGTAATGCTGAAGAGGAACGACTCTTGAGCATTGTCTGGAAAGAATAAGACAATGAAGCTCGATGGCTAGGCCCTGGCGGATTATGCTAGCATAATTTTGGGGAAAATAGGTGGTTCAGAGAATTGAGAATAATGCTGGAAAAATAGGCAAGCTTTCAGGAAAAATAGGCAGACTTTCAGGAAAAATAGGCAGACTTTCAGGAGAAATTCTTAGATTAGACATAAGAGTGACTGAATGCATCACTTATCCACACCACTCAAGTCTCACTTATTGACACACTTAGCCAACAAGCATCTTAATTAAAAAGCATGCAGGATATGGGTAGGTAAGATTCTTGCTGGTATATACCAATTGTGAAATAATCACAGTGTGGTCATTTCACAACAGACTGCAAGCATGTATTGTCACGTGTAGATTAGTCTTATTGGTGCAACCTTCGTCAGCTGCAGCTGAACGTGTATTCTCAATTTTGAGCAATACCTTTTCTACGAAGCAAGAAACTTCTTTGGAGGATTAACTACTTACAACTTTCAGTTATGTTACAGTACAACTATAGTCTAGTATATAACTGTTAAAATGTCATGAATCTTGAATCCTTGATTGCCTATATTCTCTGCCTATATTCTCTTTTGTTTGTCACAGCATAATTGCAAAAAAGAGGTATATATATTGAAAAGAAAAATAGGTGTATATTAGGAGCATAATTTCATAAAAGGAAAGAAAAATAGGTAGAATGAAAAGAAAAATAGGTGAATATTAGGAGCATAAAAGGAAAGAAAAATAGGCAGAAATTCGAGCATAATCCGCCAAGGCCTATCGATGGCACTTTGTCAAGCATGAAGCTAGCATTCCCTGAATCTGAAATTCCCTGTTAACGCTGGGTGCCTGATGAGAAAATTTTGGACATGCAAAAAGGGCAACTTCTTGCTATAATCAGAATCATTCAAGGCAGTCTGTTATTTGGGGGGGGGGGGGATTAATTTAGTATGCTTAGCATGCTATGTTATAACTTGATGCAAATGATAACCAGATTTTATACCAAATCTCCAGATTTTTCGAGGATTTTTGGGGGGATCTCCAGATTTTCATGACTCTTGGGTTGGCAGGTCTGTAAGGCTCTACAAGTTTCCAACTGACTGAGCTGAGCATTATAGCTAGCTATATAGGTTTATCTGTACTGCTATAGTAGCAAGGCATTATTTTAAATCTAAAACAAAACATAGCTACATGCCAACCATACCATGGTCCAGGACAGTCCTGAGATTTTTTTTGCATTTTTCACAATTTAGACTAGGAGTCCAGGACTATAAGCACTGCCAATCATTTGGCATCTAGTGATGCCAGCCACCTTGTATGTGGTCACTGACACTGTATTATGTTACTGTAGCATTAAAATTCACAGTGCTAGAAAAATCTTGAGCTCAACCACCAGCAATAAAGGCAAAATAGAGTTTGCATTATCAGGACAATGTATTTATGATCCATTTCAAAGTAAATAAATTATTTTAACTGAGCTGTACACTAGAGCCATGTTTACACAAGGCCTCAATCCAATCATCCAACTTGGTTTAGTCTAATCCGAGTTACATACTAATACAATAATACAGATTAAAAACACCAGGCTAACCTATAAAAATAGGTGAGTACAATCCTTTAGAGATCTTGAGTAAATAGCTACGAATGAAAGTGCATCTGAAAGAACCACTAATTTACATAATGGCCAGGGAATGGAACAAAACCACCGTCAGTTGTCCAGGTATTAGACCAGGTATTAGACCAAGCCAGGTTGGCATGGATGCCAAGAGTCCCAAAATGATCCCTTTTTATAACGTTTTTCGGAATCGAAAAGCTCCAAAGCATTTTGAGAATGGAACAGGAATCTCATCAGTACAACTGCAGTTGAAGATTATTATCGTTGCTTTTACTTTGAAGCAATAGACTTGGCCATGTCAGTAATTCAAGATCGCTTTGATCAGCCAGGATATGCTGTTTACCAAAATCGCTGCCAATAAAAAGGTGAGTTAAGTGAAGTTGTTTCCTTTTATGGAGATGACAATGGAGATGACAATAAGAGTGAGCTTACTCAACTTCAAGCTTTTAGTTCAAGTTTTTGACTCACGTGAGTCAGATGGAACTGTAAGACTGAAAGATATCTTGACTTTTCTTCGCAATCTTTCTGATGGTCAACGTGCATTTTTAAAGCAGGTGTGCTGGATTGTCCATCTAATCCTTGTCAGCTACGAATGCTGCAAGTGAAAGATATTTTTCCTGCATGAAAAGAATAAAAAATACTTACGAAGTACTATGAAACAGGATAGACTTAATCATCTAATGATACTAAACATTTACAAAGAAGCTTTGGATCGCCTTGATCTAGTCACAATTACAAATGAATTTGTGAGGAGCAATGAGCACAGACTCCGAGTGTGAACTTGTGAACTTATTTCAGCTTATTCCAGGTATATATATTCTTTTCAATTACCATGATATTTCTTTTCAATAAGGTGCGTGTATCCCCCTCCCCCACACACACTTTCGCCTGACCAATCCCATACCCCTCTGAGTGGTGTGTAAAGGTCAGATTCTTATTATGTGTCCACTCTTCACAGGCAATCCATTGGTCCACTCAGATCTCACCAGCACCTTTGACCTCCAAACAACTGTAAAGTAGAGCAGTTCAGAGGTCAGAGGTGTTGCTCTGCAAGATGACTTCTGTTAAGAGTTGTAAGTCAGAGTTGACAGGAGGCGTGTTTGTAGTTCTTGTTGGCCCATATATATAGCCAGGGAAGACCATAGGGGAACATTTATAGTTCTTGTTGGCCCACAGCCGGGGGAGGGGCAGACCAAGGGGGCATGTTTGTAGTTGTTGCTGCTGCAATTTCCTAAAGGCTACCAAAAGTGCTGCACATACAATGTGAGGAAGAACTTTCTGTGAGAGTTTATAGTTTCTATGGCAACATTTCAGCAGTTATGGAACGTCGAGTTCATAACTAATCTGCACTCTGCCCGTCACCTCCTCCACCACACACACACACACACACAGTTCTGGAGGAGATGTCTGAGGTCAGGACACTGATGTCGGATATCCTGCTACTACATACAACATGTAGGTGTGTCCTGTGAGGATATTGAGACTCTCCTCCCTCTCCTTCCTGGCAGCCTTTGTCTCTGCGGCTCCAGCTCTTGAAGTGAGTGTTGATGTTGCAAGAAGACACACTATGTGATGGAGGACATGAGGCTTTTCTAATTGTGGGCACCAACTCTCTGGGGCTGGCTTTTCTAATTGTGGCCAGCAGGCTGGCTTTTCTAATTGTAGGCACCAACTCTCTCGGGCTGGCTTTTCTAGTTGTGGGCACCAACTCTATGGTGCTGGCTTTTCTAGTTGTGGGCACTGGCTTTTCTAGTTGTGGGCACCAACTCTCTGGTGCTGGCTTTTCTAATTGTAGGCATCAACTCTCTGAGGCTGGCTTTTCTAGTTGTGGCCACAAACTCTCTGAGGCTGGCTTTTCTAATTGTGGGCACCAACTCTTTGAGGCTGGCTTTTGTAATTGTGGGCACCAACTCTCTGGTGCAATTATGGACACCAACTCTCTGGGGTTGGCTTTTGTGCTGTTCTTGCTTCTCTATAATTATATGTTATTATCACTGCAAGCTAAGTAATCTCTCACTGAAGTGTGAGTGGGAAAGTGCATATTGCCATGTTTGGCTGGATGTGGTGATACATCTATCTATCTCCCTGGCATGACAAACATGAATGGATAAAATGGGATTATGTGCACCTTCTTCCAAGGCAGTAGTTGTGACATGGAATTGCTGGTGATGGAGGACACACTCAACACAGACACAGTATAAAATACACTCAAGTCGGCAAACTGTCTCTGGAAAATGTCTGAGCTTCTTGTCAGCTTCTGGTCTTCTGTGACCACAGCTCTGCCTGATGGCCACACTCTTAGTGTGCTTGTCTTCCCTACCGGCCAGCCAGTTGTGGTGAGAAGCATCTGGTTGTGCAGCCAGGCAGAAGGAGGGCCTCTGTAAGCACCTCATTATATCTGCACTTCTCCTCTGCGATAGACAAAAACACGACAAGTGCCTGTACATAACACACATGGACACTAGTTTTTCTGCAGCCAGTGCATAACACACATGGACACTAGTTTTTCTAGAGTGCCAGTGCATAACACACATGGACACTAATTTTTCTGGAGTGCCAGTACATAACACACATGGAGACTAATTTTTCTGGAGTGCTAGTGCATAACGTACATGGATACTAGTTTTTCTGGAGCATGTATCTCAAGCAACTTGCAGCTGCTTGTAAGAGTGGCTTGTTGTGCTGCTAGGCAACCAAGTTGTCTGATGCTGTGAGGGCTTGTGTGAGCATCTCCATACCTCCAAAGTGGCCCAGCCAACATTATCATGGTGGGTGTGAGGCTGGCCAACCTTGACCTAGAGTTAGCTCTCATCATCACTCTACCCAATACCTGCCCAGACCTAGCCCCTGACCCTTCAAATATTAATTAGGCATGCTCCCTCCCTCCTTCCCATATTTGGCTGCCCTCAAAAACAATTTAGTGGAGTGTGAAGGAGTACTAATGAATGAATGCCCCAACAGCCTATCCAACATAGCCTGTAGCTAGTGTGTGTGCGTGCGTGTGGTGTGTGTGCTCTCCCTGATGCTACTGATTATTAATTATGCCTTTCCTCACTAGACAACCCCCCCCCCCCAGCACACACACACACAACACACACACACACACAACACACACACACACTCACACAAGAAGCTCATGATTAAAGAATGCAGCCATCGATTCATGTCAAACACACACACACACACACACACACACACACACACACACACACACACACACACAAGAAGCTCATGATTAGTATGCAGCCATTGATTCATGTCTCCTGCTCCACTGCTTATGTTGCATAAGTCTTGCTAGTGTCGAGATGAAGTCATCATGATTTATGTGGCCACAGGGAGCTGGTGTGGATGTCTCCTCAAGCACACAGGGTTACCCTGGAATGTGTTATGTAACAATGTACATAGTTATGTTGGTTAAACAGTGAAGCCCACACATCCCCTACATATCTCTGACACATGCATGCGTGCATGGATACACACACACACACACACACACACATAAGCTCATGATGCCCAACCCTAGTCATTGTCCGAGCTATAACCCTAGTAATTATCCAAGATCTAACCTTAGTCATAGTCTAAGCTAAAGCTTTAATCATTGTCTAGACCCTATCTCAGACACACCCACCCACCTACACGCACACACACACACACACACAGGAAGCTTATGATGGAGTATGTAGCCATTGATTCATGTCATGTCATTGTCCAAATTGTTATTGTAGTAATTTACGAGCCCTAGCCCTAGTCATTTTAAGCCTTAACACTAGTAATTTTCCAAGCCCTAACATTACTCATTTTTCAAGCGCTAACTCTAGTCATTGTACCAGCCCTAATCATTGTCCAACCCTAATCCTAGTCATTGTCCAAGCAATAAACCTAGTCATTTGCATACCGACTAACTCTCCTAGCCCTAGCCCTAGTCATTACATCTCGACTAGCTCTAGCCCTAGCCTAAGTCATTGCATCCAGATATATATATATAGTAACACATTGACTGACCACACCCCTTCTCCCAAGTCTGACATTTTGACATATGATAGTAACATACAGAGCAATGTGCCCCCCCCCCCCCCCATACAGACCTGTACCTCAAGCAAAGTGTGCCAGGGGGATGTGTGTGAAGTATTTCTGGTGTGTGCTCACCTGTCGTATGTGGACATCTTCAAGAAATACCTCAGCAGTATAGTCACACCAACTAAGATTTATATCACTTCGTCATGCCTCTGTGTGTGTGGGTGTGGGTGTGTGAAAAAATAACTTGTAATAATGTTAAAAGTCAAGGTCCTAATTAGGTGGCGGGACATTATTTGAAAGAGCATTTCCCAAGTTGACCAGTAACAAGGGACAAGGTTCAGGGTCAAAGGTCAACGAGAAGAGCCAGTCTTATAATGCGTTTTGAGGTTAACCCTTTCACTGCTGCAGGTAAATACCCCCCCTGTGCTGGGCCTTTTTTTGAGGAAAAAAGGTGATTTTGAAATAAAAGCCAAATAAATACTAAAAGAGGTTATTTTGAAATTCTTTTTGTGTATTTGGGTTGGCAAGAGGTTGGCCTATGGGAGAAAAATTGAAATTTGGAATTTTGCATAATTAGATGGTCATGTGACCTCATGGCGGCCATATTGGATTTCCCTTTTTTCATCAAATCTGTGATAAAAACTACTTTTTCTCCAAGAAATTTTTATGGGATTTTTTTCCTTCCACTGGATAATGTTGAAGAAACATAAAAAGAATAAAAACATAAATAGTTTGAATTATATTCATCATTTTATTCAAAAACAGACGTTTGTCGGCAGAATCGTTAAAAAACATGAAATTTTCAAAAAAACACTAAACATGTGTTTCCCCCAAAAATTAATCATTTATACTCCAAACAACCTTCTGGGATGATGGAATGCAGATATTTGAAGTTCAGATGCATATATTCAAATGTGTTTTGAACATTTATCTGGTTATGTAACCCCTATATAGCAACCATGTATTTTGGCTATTTTGGTCACATTGATGTCGTTTCGTTGGAAGCAATCAATTTTTAGTTCGAAAAACCTTTATTGTAACATAATCATGACATTGTTCTTCTTTCTGAAGCCTACTATATATATACCTTTATAATAAATAATTGAAATGTAAGAAAACTCTACTCGAGTGAATACCGACCACTTTCTGGAGACCCCGTTACACGAAAACTATGATTTTCTGGCCACAACCTGATTTAATTTTTCGAATTCATTTTATAAAAAATTGTAACGATAATCATTGTCTTCATATGCAACAAAGCAAAACACTATAACTATTGTTCAACTTTAGTCATCTCCATCAGATGTATCTCCATCATCCTCTCCGTCAGCACCTCTGGAGTAGTCTAATTTTGTGTGATAGGTCCTGAAACAATCTTTGTCTGCATGGAGACCTGGCTTACTTGGACAGTCAGGGCAGATCCACACTGTCCTGATTTCTCTACCAGCTCTGGTACGGAATCCACGCGCCCAGCACACACGACACATTTTGTCTTTCTTGTGCCTTGTGTGGCCAGCCTTCTCCTCTCTTTTCTCAGGGAAGTGCCTCCCTGTTAGCCTATGTACTGGTTCTCGCCCTGCTACATCTTTGTTCAGTTTAGGGCTGGAACATACAAGTACTGTCAGGAGGTCCTTGAAGTCGGCTAGGAAAACTTTGGTAGATGGGGTGAATTTGCGGTGAAGTTTGTGGGCACATAGGGCACACTGCATGAACAACCTCAAAGCAATCTTTTTGTACCATTTGTATGTTTTCCTGACCACACTCACACTATGGAGCTGCTGATCTACCATATCTACTCCACCCATTTTGTGATTATATGCAATGATGCATGCTGGCTTGAGTATAGGATTTTTATCCTTGTCTTGTTTTCCAGTAGGAATCATAGCAGCCCTTCCCTCCGTGGTCAACATACATACCTCCTTGGGTTTATTATTCGACTTGTTCTTTAGTGCACGAAACTTTACTGCCTGCATGTTCCCAGTTTGTGACTTCATGAAACATGATGTCCCCTTCTCAAGTCTTGTAGTCCGAAGATCACCAGGGTAATTCGCACGCTTTGGGTTGATAGTCCCACAGAGGTATGTATCATGATCAAGGAGGTAGGTAGCCAAAGCTGGGGATGTATAGTAGTTGTCAAGATACAATGTGTGGCCTAGGCCAAGATAAGGCTGATCAGGTTCAGAGGTATACGCTCAGTTACAAGCATTTGGGGTTCTGGGTCTTGATGATCCCTGAACGTGTTCTCAGCTGAATATACAATAAAATCAAGACAGATGCCCTCGGATGTACAAAGCTCATAAAATTTGATGCCAAAACGAGCACGTTTGGTTCGAATGCACTGCTTGAAAAGCAGCCTCCCCTTGAACAAAAGAAGGGATTCATCCACACAAAGATCTTTCTTGGGGGCATAGACACGCTGCATGCGATCTCTGACCTTCCTGATGAGAGGCCTTATCTTGTACAGCCTGTCCCTATCGGGATCTCTGGGGTCATGGGCGGGGTCCTCATTATTTGCAAAATGTAGGAATTTCAGGAGGAGAAAGAACCTATCCCTTCTCATTATTTGCCCGAATATAGGGGTTGCTATCAGATCGTCCGTGGACCAATACATGTCCAGCCTTGGCTTGTGAATAACACCCATCAGTCCAAGTAAACCGAAGAATGTCTTCATTTCATCAACGGTAGTGTCCACCCAGTCATGAACCCTGGAGAAATCCTTCAGTTTTTCACGGTTTGCCTCGATGAACTGCTGAGCATATCGGTTGGTCTCCTCTACAATATGCCTGAAGATATCGTTAGTGAAGTACTGGGCGAAGAATTCATCAATAGTTGCATTGGCACCAAGCCTAACTTTGAGTCGCTCGCCACCAACGAATGGAATTTGCTTTGGCTCATAAGTGTCATTCGGGTCAATGTCCCAATTTATCCTTGGGTTCTGAGCCCTTGCAGGCCTCCGCCCCTGTCCTCTAGCACGAGGCCGGCCCCTCTGACCTCTTACAGGCCCCCCTCTGCTACCGCCTAGGCCACCACGAACCTGCACGCTGCGGCCACGAATCCCACCACCACGAACACGTGGACCACATTTGGCCTGTTTGGCCTGCACTGGCTCGTATTCTGCATCACTTTCATTACCTGATAGCTCACTATAATCAGTAAGAACAGCTTTCTCATCAACTGACTTACGATTAGGACTAGGGGACTGCCTTCGTCTAGGGCGCCTTGGCAAATCACCTGCATCATCGTCTGATTCACCGCCAGAATCTACAGACATAGCATTGTCACCTTGGCCCTGTGCAGGGCCCCCTAAGTCGAGTAAATCATCGGCCTCGTCCATTGAATACTCCCAATTACTGTCGGCATCATCGGAGTTAACTATTGGAAACGAATGACTGTACCGTCCAAATCAAAATTGTCCTCGCTATCCGTGTCAGCAAAGATCTGGTCTACAACTTCATTGACGGTGTAGTGCCTGCTGTGAGGCCGTCCTCCCTCCATTATGCTTTCTACCGCTGGGAAATACTACTTTCCAACTGGAAATAACTTCTTGTTCATAGAAAAAACGGTACTCCTTACTTATTGTTGTCCCGCTCGCGAAAAATAAAAAACGCTAAATGATGATTTGATGTCGTAGTGCGTCGCCAACGATCTAAGGTGACCTGAAACGTTCACAGCTTATCGTGGTTCAAATATAATGTCGTGTCATTAGCATGTAATAATGTTTATTTTATAATATGTGTATTTTATAATATGTGTATATTTTTAATATGTTTACATCATTTCATTTGATCAGGGAGTCACATAGAGAGGCCACTGTGACAGATGGAGGAAAATATTGTTGAAGGCATCCGTGCCATTATCCCCATGAATTTCACGCCACAAGAATTCATCGATGTGGCCTGCAAGGGTGGTATTTGGCACACCAGCCATAGCCTTGAATTTTCTTTTGCAGTTCTTCCAATAGACTTCCACCCGGTTAGTGCAAGTTCCTGTCACCGGATCCACAAAATTATGACTGTGGTTCACAGTGGAGTGTTGGTAAGGAGGCACAACATTTAGTTGGGCAATGCCGTTGTATGCTGCCCAACAGTCAGATCTTACGTGTGAACCGGGGGCAATGTTGGTCTGTATCAGCGGCAGGAGTGTTGCAGCAGTCCTGTTGGGCACCAGATTTATGAAGCCCGTTTTAGTAGCAGGGCAGTATCCACCGAACACCCATCTTGCAGGGATGATGCGCCCCATATGGTTCTTTCTTCTGGATATAACGGACTCATCAATCTCCACATCAACTCCTTCACCACCAATCTGGTAGGGATTCATCACCAACCATTCTGAGCATATGGATCGGAAAAACTCAAACCATTGGATGATGGTCTTTTCCGATACCCCCGTCATTTCCACAGTTGTGTGAACGGGCATCTTGTGGCTCCAATGGAATACCAAACGGATGAGCATGGATAAGGGTAGCTTGGATTTGGCCCAGTAAGATCCATGACGCATGGTGATGGTCTCGGACTTGTGTGTGGGGCAGCGCCATTGTCTGGTGTCTCCACGGCCAGTTCGCACCCAGGTCATGCTACACTGACAGATAGAACAATTAGGTGCAGTTCGTCGTATAGTTTTATTTTGGCGCAGGAAGGCCAATGCTGCATCCTCTGTCAGTGTGGCTGCCATCATGGTTTAATTTAATGCACATCAAATCATCATTTAGCGTTTTTTATTTTTCGCGAGCGGGACAACAATAAGTAAGGAGTACCGCTATAACAATAGCTGGCACGTGCAGTACACGCGTAATTTTAAAAATGATTAATTTCAGATACCCGGTATTACCGGGTACGCGCAATTGAACGACATTTTTTTATACCCGGTACTACCGGGTATGCGCAGTGAAAGGGTTAATCCCTAGCAAACATCAGAGATCCTAGCAACCATAATCTATGGGATAGCAGTGTTGTTATTAAATGTAGTCATGAATGTGCCCCTGTTGCAGGCAACGAATGTGGGTAGTCCAACATCATGAAATGTTTGTGCATTGTGCAGCACAAAGTCATGCTGCCAGTTTGCTCTCCATGTGTGCATATGAGAGGCAGGCCAGGGAGTAGAAGTTTCTGGTGGCAACACACCAACCAACAAGCCACTACTTTAGCCATCCTTATTAGATGAACTCCTTCTCAGAGCATCTTCACCAGCATTGTAGGAGAGCAGGCCGTTACTAACCCATAGCGTTCATCTTGCGGCCCGTCCAACTGTCGGTGACAAACATAAACGATAACCACAAGAAAATAATGACGCTAAGATTCCACGGCTCCAGATTTTGCCGAGGTAGGTACAGGCCTCTACGCACCAGACTCACCTTCAGAGAGGTCAAAATATACTGCTAGCTGCTAGAGAAATCCTTGATGCCCATCACTTGGAGATGGTCAGTGGATGCGATCCCAATGTGGACGACGACGTGGTCGTTAGCGCTATAGGTGCCCTATAGAATACTGGCCCGACTATTTTCACGCGGGAAGAGGTCATGAGGATCAGAGAGACTTTGAAACTATTTGGGTGTAGGTTTATGTTATCATGAATTTTTAATTACCGAAATCCATGCATTGCAGAACTTTGGACCATTGTCGTCCTGATTTCTGTTCTCATTGAGGGGTGACAGCACCATTAATTTTGTTGTTGTTATTGTTGTGGTTACCACTTTATAGCTCCATAGATTCTGTAAACGTCATGGTATGGACTTGATATATAGCTCAAAAGATAGGTCTCTCTGTGCGCTCTCTTTTGTTGAACTAAAATATTTTTACTGCTAAAGTGGGCGTACCTCAAAACCTGAATGCCTGCATAAATATCTTCAGATTGCAAGTGTTAACGAGTTCGAATTAGCACCTGTGGCTAGAGGAAGCTCTACTCTACGCAATGAGTTTTTTCATTTTTTTACCCTTCAACGAACAATATATGTGACCTGGCAATATATGTGACATGGCAAGCAAAAAGGGCCCTAAGGGGAGACAGTTGTATTTTTTAAACTTTTTTAATTTTACTTGTGGTTTCAAATTTAGAGCTCCGTAGATTCTGCAAACTTCATGGTATGGATTTGATATATAGCTCAAAAGATAGGTCTCTCTGTGTGCTCTCTTTTGATACTAAAATATGTTTCATAGGATAACTATAGGCAAGTTACTAGAGTGGAGGGACCTACATCCCATAGTGCACCCGCGCGCTTGACTGAGTACTCACATTTTAACACCTAATGAAAACACTCGTTGTGTAGAGTAGGGCCCACGGGTGCTAATCTTAATTCATTAGCACTTTGCAATCTGGAGATATTTATGCAGAGAAATCAGGCATTCAGGTTTTGAAGTTCCTCCACTTTAGCTCCAGTAACTTGGCTATAGTTATACCTATAAAAAATACAAGAGAGCACACAGAGAGACCTATCTTTCAAGTCCATACCATGAAGTTTACATAGTATCTACGGAGCTATAAAATGGTAACCACAAGTTTTTTGTAAAAAAATTGTGCTGTCACCCCTTGAACCCTCTGCTGACATAACATTACAATAACCTTCTCAAATTGTCTTCTCTCGACGTAGGTCTAGCCTTCACCAGAGACGCTAACGCACGAGCCTGCTATATACTCTATACCAGTAGCTAGCCCTACATCATGTGCTACAAAAGGGAGTACATCATCAAGGGTCTACAACCACACCCACACGTAATCAACTTGATTTTTTTCCTCTCAGACGTACCTTCATCAGGAGAATACAATTTCAAGTTGATTATTGAGTGAAGTTATGTCAACTCAGAATAATATTGCCCAGGGAGTGGAAACTTCATACCATTACTCCAATAATTCAAGTCTGGCAATAGAACCCTTGCTAGGCCTATTTCTCTGCTTTGTTCAGCATCGAAAGTCCTGGAGCGTATTATCCACAGTAAATGTGTTGATTTTGTTTTAAGTAATATTTCAACAAACCTACTTGCCAACAGGTCTTGTCTACAACAATTGCTCATCCTAGTGGACAATGTTTACAAAGAAGTATATAGACAGTAGAACTCTTGATAGTGTACCTCATACAGATATATAGTTGATGAAGCTATGGGCATCAGGTATAACAGGTGAATTTGTGGTTATGGTATAAGGCGTACCTCATGGGCAGACAGCAGTGTGTCTCCATTAATGGCCAGCACTCTGACCTATTACCCATGTTATCTGGAATGCCACAAGGAAGTAGTATAATAATTATTAGGACCCATGCTGTTTCTTATCTATGTAAATGACCTTCCCCAATCTTTAATGCATTCCCATCTGCTAATGTTTGCTGATGACACTAAATGCTTCCTACCAATCACATCTTTTCAGGACAGCCAAAATCTACAGAAAGACCTTGAAGCAATTAAACAGTGGAAACTATCCTTCAATCTCAATAAATTTGTGACGCTCTTCCCTAAGTCCTAAGAATGTTTATTAGTTCCATTACTATAGGAGAACACTACCTTCTCCTACTACTTGTGTGCCTGGTGCATGCTGCTTTCCTAAGAGAAGACTCCTAGGCTTTACTGAAGAGGCCTGGCATGTCCTAGGAGAAGACTCTTATTAGGCTTTCCTGAAGAAGCCCTTTTACCATCTCGTGTGGTTTGACCCCAATTAACACTTCCTATACAAATGATGAATCGCACCATCTCTACACACAAACACCAGGTATTATAATTTCTTCTGATATGAGCTGGAGAAAACAATATGTCATGGCTTCTAAAGCTTACAAACTTTTGGGGTTACTTCGTCGTCACTTTAGTGTTTCAACATCAATTGAAGCCACATTCGTTCAAGAATAACCTATTGCTCATCGATTTGGCGCCCAATGCTGGATATTGTATGTTTTGGAAAATATACAGATGAGAGCAACAAATTCATTCTGAATGACTTCAATACAGACATAGACTACTAGAACTAATTGACTCAACACTCCCCAACAGGGCCTTGCCATATGGCATGATATGGGGCTTAAAAACGGGACTCGGACAAAAATCTTTAAACTTATATATTTCTGGTTCTAATCCGTGTTTTTATCACATTTTAAATGTAGCATCCTTAGAGAGTGTAGTTTAATCTCTCTAGAAGACTCGTCATAAAATTGTTCGCACTCAACATAGCGAAATAAAACACCAAACATACTTGCTTATGTATAGTTAATTGTTCTAGTTATATTGTCTATGCACTAGTGTAGCGTGCTACTCTGTAGCTTCTGCCTTTTCCTGGTCTCCCTGTGCCTTCTCTCCTCGGATTTGAGACATGGTATCCTTGCTGCCAAAGCAATTGAACAGGGATTTGAGACATGGTATCCTTGGAAAGGTTGCTGCCAAAGCAATTGAACAGGGACCCTGCCATAAATGGCAACAACTCCTCTACCAACAAGTGTCCACTGTCACATGCCTCGTTCTGGCATCCTTGGTAGTTGCAAACAAACATACTCACAACAGCCTGGAAGACCTTCAAAGCAAACTTACTCACAACAGCCTGGAAGACCTTCAAAGCACCGTCACAGGCAAGGAAGCTTGCCCTCCTATCAGGGTCACCAACTATATGCCTCCACACCTGGCTCACATCAACTGTGAGGCTGACAGCCAGCTGGGTGGGTGCCTTGAGTCCTCCCCTGTTCAAGGTGTTGGTCATCCACAGGTACTCCTCATCCACCACGTCAGTGTCAAACACTGGGTCCTTGACACCAGCCTCCTTGTCCACCAACAAGTTGATGCAGTCATCACAGTCCTTCTTCTTGGTGGACTGGTATCCCAGATAGCCTGCAATGTGTCCCAGGGCAGGCTTGGCCTGTTCAGGTGGCTCATATGCGTCTTCCTCACCTGTGGCAGCAGCCACAAGGCTCTTGACGAAGCTGTCGATTACCTGCTGGTCCTCCTGCCTCATTGCCTGCCTGGCTCCAGACATCTCCTGCTGCACCTCCTTGATGCCGTAACCGCTGTACCAAATGAGGGCATGCTTGCGGATGATGGCCTCGCCCTGCAGGAAGTTGCGGACACTCGTCCACCGTCATCTGCACTGAGCTTGTCAATGGTGAAGCAGATGAATTGGTGGTGGTTGTCGCCAGGTCCCTCTTGATCTCAAATCTGCATCACAAACATAATTACACAGTAAGTGTTTAAAAAATTGCTTGGGTCACAGACTACTTGGGGAGATGGTTGCGAGAGTTTTGTTAGGAGTACTTGGAAGCAACTTACCCTGGGTCACAGACTACCTATTATTCTGTGTCTGTTGGGTCTAATTGAAACGTAGTGCACAATCTGTCTGTAGTGCTATAAGACTTTAGGAATAAAGAGTTAAAAATATTTTTAATTGCTTTTTAGTAATTTTACATTCCCTTCTGGGCTAGGGCTAGGGCTGTGGAGGCCAACAAAAATGGGGGGGGGGGGGAAGAACCGAAAAGGTCAAGGTTCATAAAAAATTTCATAAGGTCAAGATTCATAACCGGGACTAGACCAAAATGTTCAAACCCGGTACCGGTACATTAGCCACAGTATTTAAATTACATTTACCTGAAACCATGGTCGATACAGAAGCCTGGCCTGCACATCTTTTCCCACAGGTCGGCAAAGTCATTGACAGAGTCCTTTGCCATCAGCTCAACCTCCTGCTGCTGAATCAACTCCGCCGTCCTTTGGTGTCTGACCTCCATGATGGCTGCCTGGGTGGGTCTGGGCTGTAGCGGGGAAGAGGGAGGGGATGGAAGTTGGTTTGAGACGCCTACGTTTCCTGTCAGACCCAGTCTTTTTCACCTGTGTGGCCTCAAAGTCCTTGGGCTGAAAGTGTTAGTCACAGACACCTCCATGCTTGGTGTCAACGGAATCCTCTCGGTGGAGTGTTTTCACCCACTTCTGCCTGATCTCCTCATTAGCAGGAAAGACTCTCACTGTATACTTCTTGGGCTCTGGCACCTCGCCCTCTTCCTCGACTGCCTTGTCCTGTTTCGTTAAGTCATAGCCAGAGCGGCAATTAACTGCCTGGCACTTTTTTCCCATGTCTTAAGTTGAAATCTTCACTTGTAATATCGTTCAGCTGTTCGGCTGCTCTGGTATGGTGGCTACTGCAGTGGCGGATCCAGAATTTCAAACAAAAAGTGGGTTTCAAAAACGTGCCTGGTATCGATCGGTAAAGGGTCTCATTGCGTGGAGACTATGCCACTACTACAGTACTAGTTACTAGTTCTAGTAGTCTATGATACAGATTATAAAGATCGACTGATTAGCCTCAAACTACTGCCATTGATGATGGAATACGAAATATACGACATCATGTTTCTGGTGGGAATACTGAAGATGGAGAATCTCAACTATATCATCTATGATTATATAGACTTCTGCTCTGGCCCTACTAGATCTGGTGATCAGATAAATATGCTCGGTCTAACCAACATAGACACTCGTACTTTTGTAGGATGCCCAAGCTTTGGAACTCACTTCCATCCATTGATGTGAAACAATCGCAGCATATAATAAAGAAAAAGCTCAAGACATTCTTCTGGAATTCCTTTCTAGCGAGATTTGATCCTGCTCACCCACGCACTTTCCACCTTCTTTGTCCTTGTACTTAATGTTCCCTCCTACCCCCACCTCCAATATACTCTAACTTATACAGGCTGCATGAAGTTGCAGACCTTCAGAACATTCTATAATGTTGTTTTAAAATCACTGTACATGCTGTATATCACTAATTCTGTACAGCAATAATCTATCTATAGATCTATCTATCCATCTAATTACTCTGACATAAAATAATAATAATAATAAATATATAATAATAATCTTATCGATAATCAACTTGAAATTGTATTCTCTCGAAGACGCTTTGGCCATCATTAGAGACTAAGACTCGAGCCTACTACAATGGTTGCTAGCTATTCATAATGTTATAAAACCAAACCTTCATCAGAAATATATATCCTGCACATGACACAGCATACACATCTAGCACGTAAACCAGATGTGGAAAGAAGAAGGAAATAATAATAATAATATTAATAATAATAATAATAATAATAATAATAATAATAATAATAATAATAATAATAATAATAATAATAATAATAATAATAATAATAATAATAATAATAATAATAATAATAATAATAATAATAATAATAATAATAATAATAATAATTAAAATAATAATAATAATAATAATAATAATAATAATAATAATAATAATAATAATAATAATAATAATAATAATAATAATAATAATAATAATAATAATAATAGTTTATAATAATGTTATATATTATTTAAAAAAATAATAATAATAAAAATATATATATAGCTATATATATAATAATAAAAATAATAATAATAATAATAATAATAATAATAATAATAATAATAATAATAATAATAATAATAATAATAATAATAATAATAATAATAATAGTAATAATAGTAATAATAGTAATAATAGCAATAATAGTAATAATAGTAATAATAGTAACAACAACAACAACAACAGCAACAGCAACAGCAACAGCAACAGAAACAGCAGCAACAGCAGCAGCAGCAACAGCAACAGCAACAGCAACAACAACAACAACAACCACAACCACAACCACAACAGCAACAGCAACAGCAACAGTAACAGTAACAGTAATAGTAATAGTAATAATAATAATAAGAAGAACAAGAAGGATGGTGGTGTGAGGCCTATAGCTATTGGCTGTACGCTGAGACGTTTGGTGGCAAAGTGCGCTGGCTGTCGTTTGAAGCATTCAATGAGCGCTGTTTTGTCACCTCGGCAACTGGGGTTTGGGATTTGCCATGGTGCTGAGGCTGTGGCTCACTCTGCTCGTATTTTCCTGCAGAATTTACAGCCAGGTCAGGTTTTGTTGAAGCTGGATTTCCGCAATGCTTTCAATTCAATTCGCTGTGATAAAATGTTAGCTGCAGTGGAGGAGTTGGCCCCATATTTACTCCCATTTGTCCATTCAGCCTATGCCTCTCCTTCTTCTCTCTTCTTTGGGAATGAGTCCATCCTGTCTTCTGAGGGAGTTCAACAGGGCGACCCCCTGGGCCCCCTTTTATTCTGTCTCACCATCCACAGAATTACACTTCAGTTGATCTCCGAGTTTAACGTGTTCTATCTGGATGATGGTACTCTCGGAGGTAGTTTGAGCGAAGTGCTCCAGGATCTGGATGTGGTTGAGTCTGCAGCTCAGGAGGTGGGTTTGCAACTGAACCAGGACAAGTGTGAGCTCATTTGCCCCGACCCAACAACATTGGGGGAGGCTCTTTGTGCTGCTCCAGGGCTCAGGGTAGTCAATCCGGAGGTGGCCACTCTTTTGGGGTGCCCTATCGGTGGTAATGCTGGTATTGAAGCAATGATCAATGCCAAGATCGATTCCTTGAGGTTTATGGGCAGCAGACTCACACACCTTCACGCCCACGATGCCTTCTGTCTCCTTCGCCACGCCTTCTCGATTCCAAAGCTCTTATATTCCTTGAGAACCACCCCTTGTTTCCTTTCACCCACACTCCATGATTTTTTTGATTCATTGCAATACTCCATCCTGAGTGAGATCTCCAACATTCCTCTTGATGTCAATGACCCAGCTTGGGCTCAGGCTTCTCTCCCAGTCAGTTTTGGTGGTCTTGGGATCAGAAGTGCCATTACGCTTGCTTCTTCTGCCTTTTTGGCATCAGCAAACGGTGCTTTCGATCTTATTCATCAGATCCTTCCTACTAGTCTTCATTTTAATTACAGTGATTGTGACTCAGCTTTGGAAGTTTGGAGCCTTGGTCACAATAACCTTCTTCCCGATAACACTAGCTGTTCGCAACAAAAGGCTTGGGACAATCCTCACGTGAAGATGGCGTATGCTTCCCTTTTAGATTCTGCAGTGGATTTAACATCTCGTACGAGGCTTCAGGCTGCAGCTTGCAAGGAGTCTGGAGCATGGATTCACTCCCTTCCCATGTCCTCACTGGGGCTTCGTATGGATGACGATGTCATCAGGGTTGCTATGGGTTTACGCCTAGGGTTACCCATCTGTCACCCTCACTCATGTCATTTGTGTGGTCTTAATGTTGACAAGTACGGCACACACGGCCTCAGTTGTAAGTATAGCCAAGGGCGTCACTCCAGACACGGGGAAGTGAATGAGATCATCTGGCGGTCCTTGGTAGCCATCAAGGTTCCCTCACACCTGGAGCCTCCGGGCTTGTCACGTTCTGATGGTAAGCGTCCGGATGGGGCTTCCGTCATTCCCTGGAAGAATGGGCGTATTTTGGTATGGGATACCACAATAGTAGACACCACAATAGTAGACACCTTCGCTCCCTCCTACGCCTCCTTGTCTTCTGATGGCCCTGGCTCGGTGGCAAGCAATGCCGAATACCGTAAGAAGATTAAATACTCCTCTTTGGCTGTCTCCCTTTTTTTTTTGCCAATCGGGATCGAGATGGCTGGCAAGTCTGCAGGTCAATTCTTTTCGGATTTGGGTAACCGTCTCAAACGGGAAACGGATGATCCCCGCTCCTCCTTTTTCCTTTCCCAGCGGATTGCAGTAGCCGTTCAGCGAGGTAATACTGCAGCTGTGCTGGGCACCATCTTTAGTTGTAATGACGATTATTTTTATAAGTAGTCCATAATAATAATAATAATAATAATAATAATAATAATAATAATAATAATAATAATAATAATAATAATAATAATAATAATAATAATAATAATAATAATAATAATAATAATAATAATAATAATAATAATAATAATAATAATAATAATAATAATAATAATAATAATAATAATAATAATAATAATAATAATAATAATAATAATAATGATGATGATAATAATAATGATAACAACAATAATAACAACAATAATAATAAGCATAATAACAATAATAATAACAATAATAATCACAATAATAACAATAAAATAACACAATAATAATAACATAATAATAACATAACATAATAATAAAATAATAACAATAATAATAACAATAATAATAACACAATAACACAACAATAATAACACAACAATAATAACACAACACAACAACAATAATAACACAACACAACAACAATAATAACACAACAATAACAACAACAATAATAATAACACAATAACAACAATAATAACAACAATAATAAACAACAATAATAATGCAACATTAACACAATATTAATAACACAACATTAATAACACAACAGTAATCACAACAATAATAACAAACAAATAATAACAAACAACAATAATAATAACGACAATAATAACAACAACATAACAACAATAATAACACAACAATAATAACACAACAATAACACAACAATAACAACAATAATAACACAACAATAATAACACAATAATAACACAACACAACAATAACACAACAACAATAATAATAACACAACAATAATAACACAACAATAACACAACAACAATAATACAACAATACAACAATAACCAAATAAAATAAACCCAAATATTTTCGACTAGTTATACTGAGCAAGTGTGCAAGCTAAATATCCAAACCCACCCACACAATATGGGATAGTCGACGGGAATTTACAAAGCCCGCAATACTCCCACAAAAAGAGAAAAGCTGTTTGTGAGGTAAGTTTCTCTACATTTGTGGACTATGCCATTTGGACTCACTGGGACTCCAAGCTCATTCCAAAGACTCATAGATAAGAATTTCTGTGGACTTCCATTTGTCACAACATATCTTGATGACATACTCACCCATTCTGCTAATGCAATTAAACACAAGTTCACTTGCAACAGGTTTTGAAATGGGTACAAGAAGCTAGCCTAACACTTTGGGGGAGAAGGGTATGTCCTACATATTTACTTGGATCATATTTTTCAGCAAGTGAATGAGGCCTGACAAACACAAGGAGAAGACAGGTCAAGATCGTCCGGCGCTAACTGATGTCATGGCAGTGCAGCACTTCTTGCACCTTGCTTCCTATTACCACTGTTATGTCTTCAACCATTTTCCTGGACAGTAGTGTGTCGACAAGCCTTCTCAACCTTGAAGGATAAACTAGTCCTAGTTTACCCAAAATTTAACAGCCAAGCAGAAACATTGGGCTAGGGCTAGGGCTAGGGCTAGGGCTAGGGATCATGTTGCAAACAGATGCCAGTGACATTGGCTTACATGTGATACTGGAGCAAGATGGTCATGTTCTTGCTTATGCTAGCCATTCTTTATCAAAGTATGGAAGAAAACTACAGTGTTATCCAGAAAGAATGTCTAGGGTTGTCTACGGGGTAAATAATTTCGACACTACTGGCCACCACTTTCACATTTCTGACAGATCATAATCTGCTGCGCAATAGGTATCCGCCAAGAAAATGGAGGGATTATTGTGCCACCATTGGGCACTCACTCTCCAAGAGTATGATTTCATTATCATGCTGGATCTTACAGCATGAATACTGATGCATAATGTGAAATGGCAACCTCTCCCTGAGTACTCACTCTTGCTATGCCTGATATCTCTCTGGATGAGTTCTGCACTGCCCAGAAAAATGATTCACTACTCATGGAAATTTACAAGGCATTGAAGTCAAAGTGGCTCATCCATTCCAATATGGAATTGTTCACCACTTCGTCATTATCGACAGCTATGGTCATAACTCAAACTCGTTGACACTGTTTGTAGTCAATACACTCCCGACCCAAATTTAGATATGATAATTGTTCCTGTACTTCCCACCAGCCTTCAGCATCAGGTCTTAATCGAAAACTGCAATGCACTGCATGTGGGCCACCAAGGTACAGAGAAAACATTAGAATACCTCTGTCAAGAATTATATTGGGTTAATATGGCCGTGGATGTGGATCGTCATGGCTGTGAATGTTCCACCTGTCAGAAATTGAAAGTTCCTGTGCCAACTCATGCCCCATTGTCAAATATCCCAATTGGTTGGCCATGGCAGATGGTTGTGGTTGATGTATTAGAGATGCCCTTATCCTCTGCCAACAATCATTGCTTATTGGTTGTATAGGACTATTTTACAAAATGATCTGGGGCCATTGCAAAGCCAGATCAGACAGCAAAGTGCATAACTTGTGAGCTTGTTAAATTGTTTACCACATTTGGACTCCCAGATACTTTACATTCAGACCAAGGCAGAAATTAGAAAGCACTATTCTCAGCCAAATCTTCAACCGTCCAGCTGCTCCATAGTTACATTGACTAAAGGGAAGAATGGGAACACTACCTACCATTCATGCTATATGCCTATAGAACTGCTGTGCACTCATCCACAGGAGTGTCTCCCTTTGTCCTTGTGTATCAACGCCAACCAAAGACAACCTTTGCATCATATTCTTCCTTTGATTGTGGTTGTTATGAAGCCCACATCAGCAGTAAACTGGCCAAAATCCATAACTTTGTTCAAGCTAACCTCATGCAAGCAGCTCAAAACCAGAAATCCTCCTATGACAAACATGCCCAGGACCGAACCTTAACAGTGAGGCAGCCTGTATGGCCTTCTATTCCAAATCCTGGCAAGCTTTATCCACAATGGGAGAGGAAGTGGACAGTCTAAACAATCAAATCATAGGAATCGAGCTAAAATTGTGCATGTCAATCACGTGAGGATATGAATTCAACCAGAACCAACCACATGACATAACCAGAGGGACTCCACTCTAGTAATCAAACAAACTGAGTGGCAATCTTCTCAAATTGAACACATTACTCTGCCCACAGAAGTTGATCTGCAAGTTCGAAGGTATCCATTGCATGATTGACAACCACAAGATCATCTTCAATATAGCTAGAGGACGTGCTGAAGCTGAGAGGGGCATGTAGTGCATGTATGTCACTGTTGGAACAATTGGCATACTGTGTAGTTACCTCATGCGTTGGTTATGTGAGTGGTTAGGTAGAGACAATAATTATCTGTTCTACATCCTGTGACTATTTTTAGTACTTTATATGGATTGGATTGTGTGCTGTATTTAAGAAAAAAGATTGTTTTTGTAACCTGAACGAGACTCTTGGAAGTCAGTTGATTGTGAAGTAAAGACAATTACACCTTTTTGACCATAAAATTTTAGTCTTGTAGTAAGTGTCATGCAAACTAAACATTTGCATAACACGTAGCAACTGCCATTAATTTGCGAAATGCTGCAAATCCAAGATAGAGCTACTGCAGCAGAGAGACAGAGAGGCAGAGAAATGAAAATTTATGTAACAGCAAGTATTGAAATAATGAATAGGGAAAGGGAAAGAGAGAGGAAACTAGTTTTACCACACGGGGAAAAAATATTCTACTTTTTTTTTTGACTGTTATCTTTCTTATTGCATTGTAGAAAAGCTGTTGGGATCCTTTACCCCACAAGGAACATATTCCTTTTCAGACTTCATTAAAGTAGTTGATAATACATTTTATATTTGTGATGGCTATTCAGGTGGAATTTTTTCATGTATATATCTGCCAGCATGTGCTCCATTTAAGATTAGTAACTAATGAATAGCATTAAAACTCCGTTAGTTCTTATTTCTCATCAGATTCACAATATATTCAATAATTCGAAGGACAATGAAGTTCTAAGCTTATGGATGAAGTTTAAAGAGTTAATTTACGTTTATTGATTATTTAACTTTTCTTTTAATCACAGAGTTCACTTATTAAACGTGGACTTTATTTAGCCCTCCTTGGTTAAGGAATAGTAAGACTACACTTATACATGAAAAACTATATAACATTCAAAAAAGTATGCACTCTTAAGGTGCTCCATTAATCTAAGCATCCTTATTGGGATAATTTGTAACTTCAAGGAATTAAACACGAGAATTAATTATCATGAATATATTAGGTGTGATAAATAAGGAAAAGATTAGTTATCCATTGTTAAAGAACAGAGACACAAATGATTGAAGAGACTTAATCACATTTTTGAACACTTTATTTATAGCTCCAACTAATTTCCCAATAAACTGTTTGTTTCAATTTTACTGGCAGGTTTCCGTGTCCTTCGAATGAATATGTGATACCCAGCAAAAATGCATCTCCTTCATGCTCATCAAAGCAACTTTCAAGAATTATCACCAATTCTATAAATCAGTCGGTAAGACTTTAAAGAGTGACAATGGCAGTGATTATGCCGACATTCCAAAACTTGTTATATAATTACAAGAATGGGGAAACAGTGTGCTGCATAAACTATCATGAGGATGCTACGGCATATTACAAGAAGAGTATAGAAAGTACTTTAACAGACAATCTACCAGACACGAGTTGCCACTGCACCCGAACCTCCTCTGTTTATGGAGTCCATCACTGAAATAGAAGAAAATTTCAATCTTGTTGAACCAGATATCACCCTTAATGATCATTTTTCATATCCATTCTAGAAACAGAATTTTTTCAAGGTCTGTGTCTGAGTCAAAGTTGTTGGAGGCCACAATGGATACTGCTAATGTAACATCTTCCACTGAATCACTAATGTCAAACACAAGTGTTGAACCATTTTCAGATCCTAATTCAAATTGTTGGCCTGAATGTATCCTGTTAAAAATAGGGCTGCAGGCTTCTATACGAATGGCCTATGCTGGGAAGTGCTTTTAGAAACTACTGAAACCACTATTTGGGATATTAGTATAAGTTCCATAGTCAGCATTGTCATACATACAATGTCCATTTCATATAAATACCATTGACACATGTCTATATAAAATGTTTTTGAGTAGATTTCTTCTCAAGGAACAGAGCATTACCTACCAATTGATAACATTATTAATTTATGCTGTGCAGTCGTGAAGCGATATAAAATTATTGCAGCCTAAAGTTTTAGTATCACACAAACAAGTTTCTTTCAAGATATGTGCATGGTTTATCCACAAAAGGATCTGAATAAATAGAGTATAATGGCCTTTAGATATGAATGCAAGATTCTTTATTGAATAAGGCTTTAAAACATAAGCCAGTCTACAACTGAGCCTATTCAGTTTACTTTACCACAAAGTTTCATAAATAGGATTGTTGCTCTGAATTGTAAATGGGAAACATATTCCATTGTAGTATAAAGATGGCAATAGGCCTTTCATTATAGATGTGGGCCTGGAGGAGATAAAAGTGAGAGCCAACACAGTGTCCTCTGTATACAGTTCTACAAGGATATGTTTCGTAATACCGCTGATGGCATTCCAATTACCTACATTAATAAAACTGGATCCCTCAATTTTCAAGTTGTGGTTTTCACACAGAACTTCAGCAAAACCCAAAGAAAGTTTTATGTGCCTTGGCAGATCCTTCGTGCACAGACAAGTGTCTCCTTCACTTATCCAGAAGATATGCAAGTAGGTGCTATTTATGTAGAAAATGACCAGATAGTGAGAGCTGGACCTTTCAATGCCAAGAATGGGACAACATGGGAAATAATTCATGAGACTGCTCAGGATGCTCCACAACTAAAACAAGGTATGAGCAGCATATATATTTAATTAATATGCAGAGCAACAGGAGTTGTTAGAGTGCATTATTTAATCCACAGTCTTCAAGGTATATAACAACAACACACTTGGTCAACATTGCCAACTAAATCTATTCAATCCTCATTCCCTTGTAAATATGCTCTGTTCTTCAAATAGCTATTTAAACAACTTTTGAATTTTTGATTGTTATTTTAAATTATGGTTTTGTGGCAGCAATCATTATAGCTGTCTTGCATACCAACACAGCAACCAACTTATGAATTTGCAGCAATTCAATTGAAAGTTACTACAAAGTGTTGCTGATTTCTATTTAGGTTCCATTAAACAGTGCTTATGAATTTCACAGAAAGCATTCTACAATCATAGCACAACTGCACATACATAGTGAGGCAGCTGTCCTGCAGAGACATGCATGAAACCAACAATACTTGACATAGATGTGTTGTATTTTTTATAATGATTTCTTTAGTGAATTCAGTACTAACTTGGCAAATCCATTCCACCAACTAAAACTGTATAGTGATGGGCAATCCTGATATTAAAGAATAATATGCTGCCTTGTGTTCAATCTGTAGAAATTTATTATGTATGATGTAATCTTCGAATTCCTGTAGAAAATATATTGGGATTTGCAAGAAAGAAACCTATCAAATAATACCCTGTATGTTATAGAAACGTATGTTCTCTCCAGTCACAGGTGTTCCATGCAATGCCGATGGAGCCATCATCATAAAAAACACCAAACCTCATGAATGGACGGGACGAAAATATGACATGGTGATTTATAAGAACAGGAAAGTAATACTTTCACAAAAGAGTGTGCATGTTGGAGACCAAGTAGATCTTCTTCTAAAGCCGGTACTGTACTTCGGGGTCAATCGAAATCTTGAGTATGATGAAGGATTCTACAAAGTTGAGATGATGATGTACTTGGAAAAGTTCAACCTCAAAGATTATCCAAATGGGATGGTGGTTACACTTACTCAGCAAGCGGGTGGAGGGAAATATGAGTTTAAAGCCCAAGCAAAAACCGCAGATTATGTATAATGTGTAGTTCACTCCTATGTCAAATTGATCACATTTTTGGGGATTTAATACTTGTAAATGAGTGCAAGATTTGATGTCATTTTGTAGTATCACTAAAAAAAATAGTGTGTGTAGTTTTTGCTAGTAAATCAGAACAGTACCAACTTAGAACTTGGGATACTTTGACATAATACAGAAGTAAGGGAGGATTTGTGGCATATAGCTGACTTTTGCTGGTGGTATATACTACATTTTTTATTTTAAATATGACAGTGCATTAATATAATGTAGAATTTGAGTTAAAAGACACTGTTTTGAAACATCACCCCTCCAGAAGCAACTAGCCAGCCTATGGAAGAGGTGGGTTAAAGAGTCTGCCATGTGGATATCAAGCACCAGTCCCTGAAGATAGCAGATTCTCTTAATAACAGCCACACTTTGTTTCCAGCCGCCAATAATCTCCACATGGCGACCCCACTGATGGGAAAGCTTGGTGTGGGTGACCACTTGTCAATAGAGAGGGCACGACCTGGGTGGTTAGCCTCCACTGCCTATGGAAGGTACATATATGCAGGGTAACTGCAGGATCATGTGATCAGTGGTGAAACTTTCCTGGTGTCAGGACTGCAGACTTGGCAGTGATAATGAAGAGTGTTGTGACAGTGGCTCATATCATCATTCTTCCCATATATGCCTGGTCATCTTTGAGTCATATCCAACTCCCAGTCGTGTAAATGTATAGAAAGTACTTTATATGCAGTGTTAATGTCATCAGAGGGGAGTGCAAACACCTTGAATTGAGTAGCAGTAGTCTGACACCAGTTGTCATTGAAACATCTAGCCAGGCCTATGCCCTTGGATAGGTAGTATTTGGACAGAGAGATCATCCACATCCTCAATAGTTGGCCAGTCCTTCCTCCCAGTAGGATGGTGAGATCCAGAAGGGCAGGGACCATGTGTCTTGAGGTGCCAAAACCTATTTCTGGCAATTATAATTCCCTGGTTTGATCCAGAGATCCTATGAAGGATTCCAAGGAGTGCGAAGTCCATTATCAAACTCCTAAGCCACCAAGCAAAGGGAGGAGGAAGGGGCCTAATCAGGAAGGGAACCATCTCCTGATGTCATAGGAGACAACTTCCTTGATATGAGCTGGTGAAAAGGTTCTAATAGCAAATGACAGCTTTGGTATAGCAAGGCAGTAGCTACCAGAGAATGGTTGCTTTCAACGATGAGACTTGAAGGTCGGGGAGTTAATCGAGAGCCACCATTATCTTCTTCACCTTTTTGGACAAGACACCGCAGTATGAAGGAGGCCTGCCAGGGAGGTCAAAGCCAAACACAAGGCTGTATGAAAACTTAGAGCCAGTTCAATAAAGGCATTTCAAGACAAACGAAAACTGTTCGGTGATTTTTTTTCAAAAAAAAATTAATAATCCAACACCTTTTTATTTTAGTTTGGTTCAAATCATTTCAGGTATATTTGGCAGACATAAGCTATACACACACAGACAACAGACAGACAGACAGACAGACAGACAGACAAACAGACAGGCAGGCAGACAGACAGAGACAGACAAACAGAAATTTTCAACTTTATATATAGTGATTGTTAACATAGAAAGATCTTGATGTTCCAGTCTAATGGGATTGTGGGCATGGAATATTGTTGGGAAGCAGTGATGGCTATCAAAGGTTGCAGGATGCGTGGCTGACATGATGGGAGAACATTTATCATCGCTTGTTTTGATTCCTTCAGGAAATGTCCCAGTGCAGAAACGTCTGTCAATATTCTGTAGCCCTTGTTCTTGATGTCTGATATCAGATGCCATGGTGGTATATTTCTTTGTATTGTTTCCTAGGTCTTGTTTGTGAAAGACCAGAATTAGTTGGTATTGTTAATTCAAGCAGCCACATAGCTAGTAGGGAATAGTTCTTGTACAAAATATCTTTTGATGGTTGACAACTAGCATAGTTTGGCTTTCATCTTCAAGTCTGAAGGGTAAGGCAAGTTGAAGACTGATGGGTGAAACAGGATTGACTTTGGTGGTAGGTTTTGGAAGTTTTAACCATTTTTTGATGTATTTTTTGTTAAGTCTTCCAGTTGTTGCAGTTACACTGCTAAGGAGGAAACACATACAGGGTGTTTGTAGATGCAGGTCTTGTATTCCACCCTGATTAGTTAGTAGTCATCTACCACAAGAGCAGGTTGCTGCAAGATTATACTGCAGTCTTTCTTAGAGATGTTACCGGCATTTGTCAATTTTCCTTTCTTTCATAGATTGAGAAACACATTTGTCAGGTCGTATTTCCAGATACAAATCTTGGCAGTGCCAGTTGATTCTTTCTGGCCAATGGTGGTGCCCTGTTGCATCTGAGTTGATCACTGTTAAGTCATCAGAAAATGCTTTGATTCTAACTGTCTTGCTATAATTTGACTTTCCTTGTGAGATGATGGAGTTAAAGTTAGTGACAGGTCATTTTCTGAGAGCTAAGGCTTAGCCAGGTCTGGTGCTTAAAATGGTCTGGTACCTGACTACGCATTGTAAAACAAGTGTCCCTTTCTGTCATAGATAGGGTGAAACATTTCAAGCAAGAAAAATGCCCCTCCCCCCCAAAAAAAATTGTGTTTTACTGGTCCATTAAACCAACTTTGGACCACACATTCCTTGTATTTGACCAACTTACAAGGTCGATTAATGCTTAGGCAAGAACTTGCGAAGATCTGTAAAGGTCCACCTTAAACTAGTTCCATCCATGAATAACCACCCCTCTACACTTCGAAAAATATAAGCCATGCTTGAAATAAAGCCCACCACTAAGCTTCTTCATTTTAATGATATTCATCCTGAAAGTTTGCATAAAGAACCCTATTGACATTGCATGCCTATGATCTGAAAGTAAACTCACGCTTGAAAAAAGCTGATTTAAAACCTAAATTGAGTTGTTGTTTTTAATCTCAAGACATCATGCTATTTTGTTACGTCATCACACTCCAGACAGTTCACACATGTGTGTCAACTGTGAAGCAAGGTTCCCAAATCAGTGTTGGTTTATACATTCAAAGGTTCAGAAATCTTCATAAAAATGTTCTAAAATTGATAAAAGGGAAGCAAAGAATATAAAGGAGCTGCAGAAAAAGCAAGGAAAAGCAAACTGTTTATGTCGGTATAAGTTTTGTGCCTAAAAGACTTTAATTCAGATTGGGTAGCAATATGAACTATGATTTATTATACGAGCATTAGGATAGGGCTTACATAAAATCATAAGGCAAGGAGAGGCCCGTTTACTTTCATTGCAAAGGACATCATTTTGGCACATTTCCATGCATCCTGTTCCAGATTGCTTTTAATTCTTTCTGGCGGTTTTCATTGCCCCAATCTGCCCCCAAATATAATGTGAATAGACAACAAAGCAAATAGAATATTAACTTAAAAAACAAGAGAATTTTTTTTTTCATTTAAAAACAAACAACTATTGTATTGACCAGTCAAAAAAGAAAGGAAATGAGATTGTACCCATTTTGACCATAATTAGATGACCCTTTACCATTTGACAATATTAGACTACTTCCAAACTATTGATTGGGTTATTTAAAATGGTAAAATATCATGTAAATATTTGTAGTCTACATGTGCAAAAATCCTGCTAACTTTCCTTTTGATGAGTGAATCCATATAATTTGTTCTTAAATTTATGTTGTAGCATAGATAAATTACCTTATACAAGTACATGATACAAAGCTTTGCATGCTCAAATTCCAGGGTAATAAAACCTACAGACCTTGATGCTTACCTGACATAAAATTTCTATAAAAATTGTGCTTGATGTACGAGAAAAGGACCCCTCAATTGCTTGTGGTTTTAAATAACAGTACATAACAAAAGCATTGATTGTATCTGCATGCACATCAATGACAATTCAAGGTATGGGAATATATTATCAAATATATTCTCTTGCATTTAGACAATACTGTGCAATAGCTAGATAACATTATACACTAGCTGTAGACACATCCTCATACATGACCCTTTACCCATTATTGCAATACATGTACGCATGCGCAGAACGTCAATACTGCCAGTTAATACCAGCATTGCTATTCTTAAGAACCTATTTATACCTAGTTGCATATTTGATCAAATGAGCAATAGCTCTATTATCTATGCTAGTATTAACTCGCAGATAAAGCATTTCGACGGACCCCAAACTAAGTTGCAGCCACACGAAGAAGCCATCAGATCGGAGAGGAGACTAACCCGAATTAGTGCCCACCATCACGATGACTGAAGTAAAGTGCCCATTTGCCGGCTGTACATATATCCCACCAGACCTAGAACCCACACTAGCAGCTGCAATGCTGTCAGCCCACGCCCTGAACCATAGAGCGACTGCACCAACACAGGCAGCCAGGGTAGAGAAGGTGAGGAGGCCAGACATCACGTTAGGGGAAACCATGGAGGATTGGATCTACTTCAAATCCAGATGGGGGGATTATGTGAGAGCGACCAAACTAACCGGACCGGACCTCTGTATCCAACTACTGGAATGCTGCGATATGACCAGCTGAGAAGGAATTTGACTTGCAATGCAGGGGGGACCGTAGTAGATAAGACCGAGACGGAGATCTTCGAATCTATCCAAACCCTAGCAGTAAGGGAGGAGAACACTATGATAGCCAGAACCGCCCTGCACGCCATAAAGCAGGACAGGGACGAGCCAGTGAGAGCTTTTGGAGCGAGACTAAGGGGACAAGCCAGCGTCTGCAAATTCATTAAGTTATGCGCCAACTGTGGCCACCAGGTGGATTACGCAGAGGATAAAGTAGCAGATGTACTATGCAGGGGCCTGGCCAACCTGGACATCCAACAAGATCTGCTGTGGGTGCAAAACCAGGACCTGACAGTGGAACAGACACTCAAGTTCATTGAAGCTAAGGAAGCTGGCAAAAGATCAGCACATCCAGACTGTCTATACCCCACCAAGTAGAGGCCATGGGGAGCACCTACAAATGCTCAAAGAGGCCAGACATAGAGAAGAGACCATCCAGGACAGGACCACCCCAGAGAGAGGAAGCATGCTCCTACTGTGGAAGAAGGGGCCATGAGAACAATGCCCCCCAAGGACAGAATGCCCAGCATTCGGGACCACGTGCGCCGGCTGTGGCAAGCTCCACCACCTGGAAAAGGTATGTAGACAAAAGCACACACAGCACAAGAATGACATTAGTGATTACATGTGTTTCATCAGACAAAGGCACACACAGCAGGAGAATGCCATGAGTGATTACATGTGTGTCATCAATACCCCCAACACCGCCATGGAGCACCACATGTATGACCAGACCAGTGGCAGATGGGCCAAAGGGACATCGAAACCACAACCACATGTACAGCTCCAAATCGAAATAACCACTGAAGACTATGCCCACCTAGGACACACCTTGGCCACAGGTGACAGAAAAATCACTGCCATGGGCGATGGCGGAGACAGGATGTCAAAGCTGCCTCACAGGTGGTACACACATCCTCAAGGAACTAGGCTTGACTGCTAACAACCTCATCCCAGTAAGACTACAAATGAGAGCAGCCACCAACAACAGCCACCTCCACATCTTAGGAGCAGTCGTCCTGAGATTTACTGACACCAGCTCAGCGCTATCTACCAGACAGATGGTATACGTGTCCAAAGACATCAAGAAGCTATACCTTAGCAGGGAGGCCTGTGCAGACCTGGGCTACATCTCACAGAAGTTCCCAACAGAAACAACCTCCACCATGGAAGCAGAAGAAGACAGCCCCAGGCCCACCGCAACTATACTAACCACCAAGAGCTGCCAATGTCACAGAAGATCCACACCACCTCCACTCTCCAAAACCCTGCCATTCACTGCAATGGAGGAGAACAGGAAGAAGCTGGAAGACCACCTCAGGAGCGCTTACAATAGCAGTACCTTCAACACCTGCCCACACCAACGCCTCCCACTCATGTCTGGGCCACCCCTACAGCTCATGATAGATCAAGACGCTACACCTACAGCCCACCATAACCCCATACCAGTCCCCATCATTCACATCCCTGGGGTCAAAAACAAGACATCAGATGCCCTGTCTGGATACCCCTCAGGGCCACCACACCCAGCGAAGATGACCCTCCCTGACGACATCCACTGGATTGATGACCAACCACAGCAGTCACCAACTTGCATCCCATCTAGACTGATGGCAGGAATCCCCACAGAGAATCACTCCATCTCACAATTGGTAGAATGCACAATTTTGGACTCGCTAATGGAGCCCATAGACTGGGAGCAGGTTCAAACGGCCACCTCGTTTGACCAAGACATATGCCTCCTCCTCTCCACAATCGAGGATGGTTTCCCAGAGGACAGACTCCTCGTCCCACACAACATCCGGGTATTCCATAGCATCAGACACAATCTATACTCCATTGATGGAGTAGTAGTATATGGCGACCGACTTGTGATACCATCAGCATAAAGGCCAACCTGCCTGATGGCCTTACATGCAGCCCACCAGGGGACTTCATTGATGACGTCAAAGGCAGAGACCTCAATATATTGGCCTGGCATCAACAAGGACATCAAGACCACCAGACAGGAATGCAGCAGCTGCAACAGGATGGCTCCATCTCAGGCAGCCCTACCCCCAACCACACCTGTCTCACCAGCCTAACCATTCCAATACCTATGTGCAGACTATTTTCACCACCTGGGAAGGTCATACCCATTATTGACCGGTACTCTAACTGGCCTATTGTGTCCCATGCATCTAATGGGGCTCAAGGTCTCATCAGCATATATACTCCATACCACATTCTCCACATATGGCATACCAGAGGAACTAGCCACAGATGGTGGACCAGAATTCATGTCATACCTCACCAAGACCTTTCTCAAGAACAGGGGGGTGCATCACCGGCTGAGCTCAGTAGCATTTTCCCACAGCAATTGCCGAGCCGAGGTGGGGGTTAAAACGGTAAAAAGGATACTTGCCGACAACACCAAGCCAGATGGGAAGATAGACATAGACACCTTCCAACAGGCCATCCTCCAATATAGGAATACCCCTGACCCGACAACGAAACAATCTCCGGCCAACTACATCTTCGGCAGAACGATCAGAGACCTCATCCCCATCCTCCCTGGGAAGTACAAGTGTCTACAACCTTGGAAGGACATGCTGGACTCAAGAGAAACTGCACTTACACACAGGCACCAAGATGCCCAGGACAGATGGACCCTCCACACCAGGCCTCTGACCCCACTCAAGGTTGGTGACCACGTGATGGTACAAAACCAAGTAGGCCACCACCCCACCAAATGGGACAGGACTGGCTCGGTGCACCAATACGGTATACCACCAATACCTGGTCAGACTTGATGGCTCCGGTCACATAACACTGAGGAACAGAACATTCCTGAGGGTCTACACCCCCATCCACCAACCAATACCAAGAAACACCTCTACTCCCAAGACTCAGGCTCCAACACCCCAGGAGAGCAATCCCCCAACCCGACCTACCACCCCGCCCCCACCAGAGATCTCGAATCCAAGCCAACCAATCCAGACTCTAGCATCACCCAGCTGCCCCCCTCATTCCGAAACAGGGCAGCCCCCAAACACCAGGCCCCCCAACCACCCCCCCCACCACTCCGAAGATCCACCAGAGATAGGAAACCACCAGACCGGTTACACTATTAACTCAGCCTTTATGGCATACATAAAGACTTGGAGGGAGATAGGCAATAGCTAGATAACATTATACACTAGCTGTAGACACATCCTCATACCTATTCTTAAGAACCTATTTATACCTAGCTGCATCTTTGATCAAATGAGCAATAGCTCTATTATACACATCAATGACAATTCATGGTATGGGAATACATATATATTCTCTTGCATTGACAACGGGGAAATTATCTATTGATATCTAAACAAGGCTAGTTATTGTATTGTAATAGCTATAGGTAAATGCTGTGCATAAATTACAAATATTCTTTTACTTAAAGTTCTTGGGAAGGTCTAGTTCTAATCGAAAAATTGTTCTAGTGCTTATAATAACATGCTTCACTTCAGTGTCAATGATGATGTTCCAATTACTTATATCAACAAAACTGGATCCGTTGATTTTGATGTTATGGTGTTCACACGAAACTTTTATGGTGCGAAACGTTCACAATACTATGTGCCTTGGCAGATTCTTCGTGCACAGTCAAGTGTCTCCTTCATTTATCCAGTGGATATGAAAGTGTCTGCTACTTACACATTGAATGACCAGTGTGTGTCAGCTGGACCTTTCACTGCCAAGAAGGGAACGACGTGGGAGATAATTCAAACGAGGCCCAAGTTTGTTGCAGAACTAAAACAGGGTATGAATATTGTATCTACATAATCAGAATTTAGAACATCAAGAATTAGATACACAACAGCTTGTTCAAAGCATAGAAAACATTGTGCTGCCTTTACAATGATGAGTTCTTATGACTTCAAATAGTTGTCTAACAGGTTTTGGATAGTTGTGTTCCTTTCTTTTTAAATTGGTCTATCCAATATAGTTGTTAAAAAAACACCCAAATAGTTTGTTGTTCTCATGTATAATTAAGTGTTTCTTGGATTGCGCTAGATTTAGAGTTAAAGTTTAGTGTCATATAATATAACTAGTAAGCATTGAGTGGTGAGCAAAGGAAAGAAGAAAGCAAGAGATCTAGAACATGTTAATGAATTGAGTCCATCCTCCTTTCCTGTCAGCCATGCAGCTCACCCCCACATGCATGTGCAGAAAAATTTAATTTATTGTTTATATATTTTTTGTATGAGGGCCTATGGACGAGGTGGTTTTCGATGGCTTTTGGGGAGTTATTATGGTCTTGGTTCATTGTTTGTCCTATATCAGGCAGGCTTGTTCTGCCATCTGCTAAGGTTATATCAGCAATTAAACCATGCAGACTGTTCTCACTAGCACACAGCCAGGCCAGTCAAGCTTAGAATCTCTGGGAGTTCACTCTACTATGATTACCATCCCTTATTTTCGTGAGCCCACATTATTTAAGGCAGGCGACCCATTCCCATTTTGTACAAGTGATGAACATATGATGTGTAGATAGAGAGGTAGATAGTACAACTAACACACATAGATATGCCACACACGGCAATACCAAGTCTTCCATCGAACTTCCCACTGAAAGCTCACTTCTCTTGCCAAATCATTTTGCTCAATCATTTCTCCAGAAAAATTAAACATGTGCAACCAACTGTAATTATATTGTAATTGTTCCCCCCAACCGAAATTATATTATAATTGTTACTCCCAATGTCAGTACAAATCTGCAGTAATTCCAAGTTGAAGGAAATAGGACTAATGTCAGAGTTCCAACTACAAGAAACACATCTTGGTGGCTGCATGAATTTCATAATTAATTTCAGCATTATCAGTTGGGTCAAGCTCACTTCTAGTGTAAGACAATAAAGACATGTATATTCACAGTATCATATTTCTCTTGCAGTCACTTGTATTGCAAGTAATTCCGATGGAACTATTATCATAAAGAACACAAAACCCGATTCATGGACTGGACGAAAATATGATGTTGGAATTTATAAGAACAACAAAATAATACTGGCATACAAGGACGTGCATGTTGGAGACCAAGTAGAGCTTCTGTTAAGGCCAATACTTTACTTTGCTGTCACTCGACATTTCGAAGTGGGAGAAACATTTTTCACACTCGAGATGATGACTTACTTCGAAAAGTTCAACCTCAAGGATTATCCAAATGGAATGGTGGTTACACTTACTCAGCAGGCTGGTGGAGAGAAGTATGTGTTTAGAGCCCGATCAAAAGAAATGATGGAACATTTCTAGGTCTAGTATCTACACCTTGTTAATAGATTTGTTATTTTTGTTATGAATACATGAATTGAATCATAATTTGTAGATTAGCATGTTATTAATGGATATCTTTATCATCTGTAAAAACTATTATATACATGCTCTGGCACCCAACCACTTACATAATACACCTAAAGCGTGTCACCCATCATATGTGGTCAGCATGTTTGAAGAAGAAGGGATGCTTATACCAACCCAATTGCACTCATTTTAATGTGTCAGTCCCACAAATTAATAAATCCATAGCTCATGCATGTATTAATTATGACATCATTACTGGGAAGCTTCCACAAGAGACTGACAAAATTTTCCCACTTCATATATCATTAGTGGATTTCTGTAATTCATAATGGATCTTTCTGCAAAGGCAACTTCTGTGCCGAATGTTTAATTTAAATATGTAATTTTAATACCAAGAAGGAATGAGTATTAATTTCTATAGCTAACCTAGTATTGAATAGATGTAATCCACATGTGATAATTCAATATCTCAGTGTGGTTTCATTCTCATATTATGTAGATATTGTTATGAAAGTGCCAAGTGCAATAATGTTCATGTCGTTGTGCACAAAACGATTGTAGAGCACTGAAGGAATATGCACATATGCTGTTATTATGCCCCCACTAAGTTTGGCAAATCTGCACAAAATAATAATAGGAAAAGGGACAATGATCAGTTATCAGGAATGGGAAATTTATAACTCAAAAAGTATATAGCTCAGTTCAAGAAGATCACAGGCTATAGGAGCAGACATTCCAGATGATGATGGTGACTTTGGAAGATGATGATGAAAATAACGTCCCCTCACAAGATATAAACAGAGTGTGCTACCAGTGAATCCAGTTCACAATGCACAATGTGCCAGATGATCTACTAGGATATGACATCCTAGCACCGAAATGTGGGCAGTTCAATGGTTGTCTGGAAGCCACAACCACTATAATTTTTTATATTCAGTTTTTATCATCCTTTATTGCTATTGGTATTATGTTATTGTTGTTATTATTGTTGTTATTTTTTGTTGCTTTTGTTGTTGTTTGTTATTGTTATTGTTAATATTATCATAATTATAATAATATTATCATACTTATTAATATCATTATTATTATTATCATTATTATATTATCATTACTATATTGTTATTATTGTTGTTATTGTTGTTGTTATTGTTATTATTATTGTTATTATTATTGTTGTTGTTATTATTATTGTTATTATTGTTGTTGTTATTGTTGTTGTTATTGTTGTTGTTATTGTTTTTGTTATTTTTGTTGTTGTTATTGTTGTTGTTGTTAATATTATTATTATTATTAATAATAATTATTAATATTAATAATATTATTATTATTGTTGTTGTTATTGTTGTTATTGTTGTCGTTATTGTTGTCGTTATTGTTGTCGTTATTGTTGTCGTTATTGTTGTCGTTATTGTTGTCGTTATTGTTGTCGTTATTGTTGTCGTTATTGTTGTCGTCATTGTTGTCGTCATTGTTGTCGTCATTGTTGTCGTCATTGTTGTCGTCATTGTTGTCGTCATTGTTGTCGTCATTGTTGTCGTCATTGTTGTCGTCATTGTTGTCGTCATTGTCGTCGTCATTGTCGTCGTCATTGTCGTCGTCATTGTCGTCGTCATTGTCGTCGTTATTGTCGTCGTTATTGTCGTCGTTATTGTCGTCGTTATTGTCGTCGTTATTGTCGTCGTTATTGTCGTCGTTATTGTCGTCGTTATTGTCGTCGTTATTGTCGTCGTTATTGTCGTCGTTATCGTCGTCGTTATCGTCGTCGTTATCGTCGTCGTTATCGTCGTCGTTATCGTCGTCGTTATCGTCGTCGTTATCGTCGTCGTTATCGTCGTCGTTATCGTCGTCGTTATCGTCGTCGTTATCGTCGTCGTTATCGTCGTCGTTATCGTCGTCGTTATCGTCGTCGTTATCGTCGTCGTTATCGTCGTCGTTATCGTCGTCGTTATCGTCGTCGTTATTGTCGTCGTTATTGTCGTCGTTAATTGTCGTCGTTATTGTCGTGGTTATTGTCGTGGTTATTGTCGTCGTTATTGTCGTCGTTATTGTCGTCGTTATTGTCGTCGTTATTGTCGTCGTTATAGTCGTCGTTATTGTCGTCGTTATTGTCGTCGTTATTGTCGTCGTTATTGTCGTCGTTATTGTCGTCGTTATTGTCGTCGTTATTGTCGTCGTTATTGTCGTCGTTATTGTCGTCGTTACTGTCGTCGTTACTGTCGTCGTTATTGTCGTCATTACTATCGTCATTACTATCGTCATTACTATCGTCATTACTATCGTCATTACTATCGTCATTACTATCGTTATTACTATCGTTATTACTATCGTTATTACTATCGTTATTACTATCGTTATTACTATTGTTATTATTATTGTTATTATTATTGTTATTATTATTGTTATTATTATTGTTATTATTATTATTATTATCATTATCATTATCATTATCATTATCATTATCATTATCATTATCATTATCATTATCACTATCATCACTATCATTATCACTATCATTATCACTATCATTATCACTCATTATCACTATCATTATCACTATCATTATCACTATCATTATCACTATCATTATCACTCATTATCACTATCATTATCACTATCATTATCACTATCATTATCACTATCATTATCACTATCATTATCACTATCATTATTACTATCATTATTACTATCATTATTACTACTATCATTATTACTGTCATTATTACTGTCATTATTACTGTCATTATTACTGTCATTATTACTATCATTATTACTATCATTATTACTATCATTATTACTATCATTATTACTATCATTATTACTTTCATTATTACTATCATTATTACTATCATTATTACTATCATTATTACTACTATCATTATTACTGTCATTATTACTGTCATTATTACTGTCATTATTACTGTCATTATTACGGTCATTATTACTATCATTATTACTATCATTATTACTATCATTATTACTATCATTATTACTATCATTATTACTATCATTATTACTATCATTATTACTTTCATTATTACTATCATTATTACTATATATCATTATTACTATCATTATTACTATATATCATTATTACTATCATTATTACTATCATTATTACTATCATTATTACTATATATCATTATTACTATCATTATTACTATCATTATTACTATCATTATTACTATCATTATTACTATCATTATTACTATCATTATTACTATCATTATTACTATCATTATTACTATCATTATTACTATCATTATTACTATCATTATTACTATCATTATTACTATTATTATTACTATTATTATTACTATTATTAATACTATTATTATTACTATTATTAATACTAATATTATTATTATTATTACTACTATCATTATTATTATCAATATTATTATTATATATAATGTATTAATTTTAATTTTTATTCTACATAATTTATTTATTATCCTATATATAATTATTATAATTTTTATTATTGCTATTACTATTATGGTACTGTACACAACATGAAGTTAAAAAGTTAAAAAGTTCATGCGATGACTAGGGAAATGGCTCGTCCCCAACCCTGATGGCATTCCCACGCTGCACAGCCACAGAAATCCGTTGAAGAAGATGTTGATGGGAGTCCTCTTCGTAAGTCACTAACCTCAGGCGGCGTCCCAACTCCCTGAAGAATGCCTTTGCTTGAGGCCCAAAGGATCCACACGTCTCTACCGCCACAGCCCACAGGTACAAACTTGTATGCCGAGTCCAGGTGGGCGTACTTTTCACCCTTCAAAATCTCCGCCTGGGCTGCCACTGCACCAGCCTCAGTGACTGCAGCCAAAAGGTTGGATGGGGCAAAGGTGTCACTGCAGGTTGCATCCCATACCAAGAGTTTACCACTTGACCATGGATGATCGACATGCCATCAGGTCTCTTTCCATCGGACCGAAGCAGACCTGAGGGCTCCAGCCGGGAAGGGACATTTGCAGCAGTTAATGACTGGTGGATGATGTCATTTAAAGCACCATAGCGAGAAAGCCTTCCCTGACTGTGCCTACAGCTCAACTCATGTGTACCAAACTGGTTGACATCCGATCCACAGTAACTACAAGAGTGTGGCTGGCACAGGGGTGCTCCAAGACGTAGCCCAACTGCTATTCGAACTACATCATCGCTCATTCGGAGACCCAGTGAGGAGATTGGCACGGCATTAAGCCAGGCACCTGACTCACATGCAGACATGGCGAGGAGACGAGCTATGGTTTTGGGGTCACTAGCATTCCGCAAAAGTGACTCTGCCCTTTCCAAAATACGAGGGATGTCCCACGATTTCTGCTGATGGGAAGCAGGTGGGGCTGGAGGAGGCAAGACAAGGTTATCACCCCAGAGTGAAAGGGCAACCTCAATCTCAGGGTACTGGACAGCACTAAACCGAGGGGGGAGGATATGGTGAATGAGATTGGACGATCCATCAGCACAAGCCAAAAAGGCAGAGGGAGCAAGATGAACCGCACTCCTAATTCCAATTCCCCCATGGTTCACTGGAAGGGTGGCCTGTAGCCAAGAAGAGTCATTGTTCTGAAAATCTATGATTATTAGTGATATTGCTGAGGATTGACTTGAGAAGGTGGTCATAGGCTGTGAGATGACTGGAAGAGAAACAGGGAGCAGAGCGGAGAATGTGCATCATCTTAGGGATCGCAAATGAGTGACGCAACAATGTGATAGCATCATGTGATTGCAAATGACAAAGTCTATCACCCATCAACTGCAGCAACTCTGTCTTCTCCCTTACACATGCATCCACTGATTGTAAACCTCCAATAGGAGAGCCCAAGAGATTGGCATTCTCTGGGTTAATGATGCTAACTCCTGGAAGAGCAATGAGGACGATCCCTCGAGATGTTATTGTTAATTTTTATTATTATTATCTTAATTTTATTTTTCCACATGTGGTTCACATGGTGAATAGCTAGCTACCAGTATTTAACAAGCTCGTGGGGGTCTTAGTATCTCATTATTCCTATGAAGGCTAGAGCATCTAGTCGAAACATCAAGCGAGTAAAAATTCAAGTTGATTATTGAGAAAACCATTGAAATCATTACAAAGATGATATTTCCACTCTCACTGTCTTATATTCAGGAAGTAAGAAGGTGGAAAACCTGGTTGTTCCAAATCGGTTCCTGACTCGCTGTATGATGCCTCTATAAGTCTTATCAAAATATAGCCACAATATTTTGTTTCATTTTATAACTGCAGTAACTATAGCCAGAACTGAGCAGGAAAACTCCACTCTGAATCATAATTATAATTCCAAAGAGTGCCAGGATAGGATGAATGCTTTCTCATTTACATTTACAAGGACATAATGTAGCATTAATCTTAATGCTGTATTGATTTCTATTATAGACATTACCCATGGTGGAGCCATTGCCCATGTTGGAGCCATTACCCATGGTGGAGCCATTACCAATGGTTGAGCCATTACCCATGGTGGACCCATGGTGGAGCCATTGCCCATGGTGGAGGAATTGCCCATGGTGGAGCCATTACCCATGGTGGAGCCATTACCCATGGTGGAGCCATTACCCATGGTGGAGCCATTACCCATGGTGGAGCCATTACCCATGGTGGAGCCATTGCCCATGGTGGAGTCATTGCGGAGCCATTACCCATGGTGGAGCCATTACCCATGATGGAGCCATTACCCATGGTGGAGCCATTGCCCATGGTGGAGCCATTACCCATGGTGGAGCCATTGCCCATGGTGGAGCCATTACCCATGGTGGAGCCATTGCCCATGGTGGAGTCATTGCGGAGCCATTACCCATGGTGGAGCCATTACCCATGATGGAGCCATTACCCATGGTGGAGCCATTGCCCATGGTGGAGCCATTACCCATGGTGGAGCCATTACCCATGGTGGAGCCATTGCCCATGGTGGAGCCATTACCCATGGTGGAGCCATTACCCATGGTGGAGCCATTACCCATGGTGTAGCCATTACCCATGGTGGAATCATTACCCATGGTAATGGTATTCATCACCTGTTAACAAAACATTACAATAACAGTGACACTATTTTGTAATTTTTTTGGCAAGATAAACACTGCAATATTGAGTGGTGCTAATTTGAAGCTCTTTCCTCTATTTTATCTTGATAGAAATAATGTTATGTTTATCTGCACCCTCCCATTTTGCCTTAGCTGTGCTTAATATTACAGTTCATTTTGCCTCCCCCTTCAAATTCATGGATCCATCACTGCAAAGTATTCATCTTAAAGCAAACCTAATTCCAAATGCTCATTTCAGAGTTAATCATGTTGCAGGGTATCAGGTTATTGCCTTGCCCAGTTTGAACCAGTTCAGAATCTGTAAGAAATACAGTAATATCAATAATGCACAGATCACTATAGTGTTATGCGTTCATCTAAGTTAGGGTTAGGAAAATGGCTATCAATTCAATGTAACAGCACTAGGATTTCAAAAAAAAAAATCAGAATTCTTGTTCTCCTTTAAGTTTTCCCATTTCTCTATAAATCGCACCTTGTGTGTATAACTATACAAATATAGTATGTAATTTAGTGGGTTACATCATCATGAACCCACTGGCTGTTCCTTACTCATTATTTCCCATTTTACTAGTTGTGGACATGTATTGAACCTTGAGAATCTTCTGGAACAAATGGGATGAGTAGACCAATTGTATGAAGGAGAGAAAAAAGAGGAAAAGATAGAAAATGAAACAGAGATCTTGAAAATCAATTTCAAGGATTTTTCATGTGTTGCTTCCTGCATTAACAAGCTGAACATCTTCTTAGACCGCTAAGAAGCTGACGATGTGAGTTTGATATATAAGCCGTGGTTTTTGGCAGGTTTACCATCTGCCGCATCTAAAAGAGTCAAAACAAACATATTTTAATGTTTTAATATTCTCTAAAAATAAATATATCTGCAAGTATATATACTACATAATAAACATATTAAGAATATTACAATAATGACAAAACTAATAATTATCTAGCTACATGCAGTTATACTTAGTAAAGTTTCTACTGCAACAAGAATGTTACAAGCTAAACTTCAAATGTCATGATTTTTTGTTACTTCGTAGCTCCATAGTTATGTCGTGGTTGTGATCCTCTCTCACAAACTTTCTTGATCTTCCAAAAGTCAAAGCATCGGTTAGGATTAAGAATGTACTCATAAGGCATGTAGAAATAGCCTCCATCACCAAATGTCGTTCCCCAGCTATTCAGAACAATAATCCGTTCTTCAGTGTCGTCAAAGCCAACAGCTAATACAGCATGTAGGAAAGCCTTAAAGTTTTGAAGTTCATTTTCTGAAGGTAAAGGCATTTGTCCTGTTTGTGCATTTGCATCTTCAACAAAGCTGCCATAAATTTCCATGTGAAAAACTATTGGGAACCCTAGCTTTAAACAAGCTCTGAACTGGCCAATGTCTTGGTCAATACGTTTATACTTGCAGATTGTGTTCCCCTTTGCAGTTAAAAAGGCTCTATTGACAGGTTGTACAAAAACTTTTGATTCATCATAAGGCCATTCGACTTCCTTGCAAACTCCTACAGTATTCATAGCCCTCAAGGCATATCGGAGTTCAACACCATCATCGTCTGCAACATTATTCTGTATCAAACGACTGGCATAGTAAACGAACAGACGCGATGGATCAAATGGTACATAAGCATGCCCATCTTTCTTCGCTTGTCTCTTCAACTCGAGACTGAAGGCAGCACAGAGAGCATTTGCCTGGCAACATGACAACCCCCCTTGGCTGTAGACCGTATCAATATATTGACGAAGGTCTACTATTTTAGGTCTGCTTGGAATACAACTTCCGCCATATCTTTTGACATAGTCTCTGCTATCGCGTGTGTCACGCTTGCCACCAGTCGGATATGGGCAATCCCAAGTCGCCATGTTAAAAAGTGGCTTCTTGTCAGAATCTTTTCTAGTAAATTTTGATGTGAGAATCCTGCTCTGTTATTCATAAATGGTGTTCTTGTATCTCCTTAAGTACGCAGTAGTCATTAGGTTGATTACGAAAATATTCACAATGCCATCAATGGATGCCAGTAGAATAAGAGCATGTGATGTATTGTGTATGTGCAGAAGTGAAAGCAAAATTGCAAACCACAAATCAGTGAGTTTTAGCAACAGCCTTTAAAATCTAAAGTTCATGTTAACAAAATAATCGCTAATTGTAGTGAGGTGTATGCCAACATCTTGTAAAAGGTGGTAGTTAGCTCTCAAAGGTGAGCTTCAACTGTAACACTACTTGTATTGTAAATAATATGTCCATCACTTCCGTTGGCTGACTTCTATATGCTACAATCCCCACAAGTACTCTAATAAATTATTAATGAAGTTCAGCTTCAGAGAAGTGTATGCCAACAATTTTATAATGATGGAAGTGGCTAGCTTCTTAGACTAGAAACGCTGAATGAAAACACTATACACCATTCTACAGGAGTAACTAAAGTGTTTGTACACACTATTTAAAAAAATCCCACTGTATTCACAATGAAGGCAAAATTGTGTAAAAACATACCCAATTACTTATCCTAATTACATTCATAATTATATATATATATATAGCTATAATTATAGTAATAATAGAAAAGTATTGGGATGGCTAGTCCTACTATAGTTTCATCAGTAGCCATCCCAATACTTTTCTATTATTACTATCCAATAGCTCTGCTCTTACACAGTATTGAGCACTATTTGTAGCAAACAACCTTCTAAGTATTATATATATATATACATGTAGAAATATTTGTTGCTGATTAATAAGTTTCATAGCTTTAAGAACTTGAAAACAACATTATTATAAAGGAAAAGGGTAAGGTGGTGATAAACACAGACATTATTTAATCATACCAAAAAGTGAAGAGCTGGTTTTAAGAGTGAACTGGATGGTACAGTATCATTCCTGGTTGCTTCCTGGAAAACTGATGTATGACCGATATATGTGGCCCACATCTGAATGGAGCAACAACTTAAAATATAATTATTCCTACACCCGAGCTTCTTAAAATAAAATATGACATATGAGAAGAAAGATTATTCCAGATTTATGGCGTATGAGTATTGCCTAATAAGGTTACTAAAGTGAGCATTTTGGCAATAGGCAGTCATGTAGAGGTAACTGTGCCCTGGTCAAATTAAACTCGTCAGTTCATGAAACCTACTGAGATGCTCATTTTGAAATTAACTATGCAAGTTTGCATATCATTTTAGGAGTACGTCATAATTATATTAACTAACCTTTTTCTGTTATTAATTTTTATGTGTGTCTTGTGGTTTAGGCCATGCTTTACCAAGCCTAGGTGATTCTGATCTGCAAGCTTAGTTCTGTGCCTTTATCAAGTATTTTTGGGCTCTGTACAAACATTTTGTTAGTATAAAATGACTGTAGCCATTACAATTCTGTGCCAGTTCTGAATTTTTTCAACTTATTCTTGTGCTTTTATGTAATATCAAGATACATCAAGAGTGATAAAAACCGTATACCATGAAAACAATGGAACCCTTACCACACATCAAGAGTGATAAAAGTTGCTGACCATGACAAAAATGGAACCATTACCACACTAGCAAAAGATACATCAAGAATGATAAAAGCTGCCGACCATGAAAAAAAATGGAACCCTTACTATATACACTAGCAAAAGATACATCAAGAGTGTGATAAAAGCTGCCGACCATGAAAAAATGTAATTGAATACCAAAAATACTATGTAAGATTGCAATGTTTGCAAGATCCATATTTTTTTGCCAAAAGGTCTGGAAAATAAATATTGAAAAAAAATTATGGGTCTCACTATTTCTTTCCTTACATAAAAATTGCAGGTTAACTATCGTATACCCCTAGTTATTACCTAGATGTATGATGTAGTTTAAAACCCTATGAATATTATAACAGGCAGTCCTCAAGTTACGACAGGCAGGGTTATGTTCTTAAGATGCGGTGTAAGTTGAATTTGTATGTAAGTGGAGTCTCCCCTCTAATGCTTACAGTAACGTATCATTCACCATCACTTGTACCACATGCTTAGGAGCAATAATTAAGGGGTAGGCAAGTAAAGGTTAGAATCCAAACACTGGAGATCACAAGCGACGTAGCGCTCCATCTGAAGGCTTAAGTTGCACCATGTAATTCATGTTTTCTATCGCGCTATGCACATTGACCAAATAAAGTATTGTACATAGTCGTGTCATAACTTCGAGACTTTGTATGTAACTTGGATGTGATTTTACTGATATGCATCATAATTTCGAAACCTATCTCTGCTCGACTCTTCCACCTGGTTTTAATTTGTGTGTGTGTGCAGATCCAGAATATTGCAAGACTGACAAGGACAATTCCATGACTACAGGCTTACTGGATACTATAGCTTTGTTAAGTATGTACACTTTTTGTGAATGATTTCATGGGGATTTTTCGAAATTCTGCAACTTGGGTACTCCCCTTCCTAAACGAATCCTCATTCCTATAACCCTCACTAGTGTGCATTGATCAATAATCTTGAAAAATCACTATTGCTGATTCCTTTTGTGAACTCTTTCAAAGTTACACTGATTCGTACACAAGGAAACTTTACAACAGAATAAGAACTATACAAGGAAATATGTGGGAAATGCCGATGTAGCCAATATATTTGTAGTCATGTGATTACTTTTACTTCCTACACATCAGGAAAATATAGTGTTTGTTTTGTCTGAAAACATGTAGGGAGATTAATTACTGTAGCAGCTTCATTGCTAAGCATTGTTTATATTACAAACTCCAGTTCACATTATGCACATTTGGGCTTTATGGTTAACAAATGTGATTGGGAGCTGAGGTTATCTAACTATAGAGCTCTAGATTGATTCACAAGCTTAAAGATATCATTACTGAATCAACTTTTAAATGCTGAAAAGCTACTTTGAGAGAAGGATGTAGTTATCAAAAGTTCATAAACTGTAGAAATCAAAAAATATATATTCTGGTATATCTAGTGCAAGGGGAAGATACTGGGAAGAATTTTGGCCCAATACGTCAAGTTATTCAATGGATCACCTTGGTACAGATGTATAAAAAAATGCAATAATATAACTTGGATAATTGGCTGGAGTTTGTAAAGTATTTAACTTTCAAACATGAAACATAAAATATCTTATATGATAGAAAAAGGTAGGAGGAGAGGGTGCATATATGGAAGTGTGTGCCAGTGAACACATAATTATGGAAATCACAAATATTTGCGATAATTACTGTAAGAAATTTGGGACATGCTGCTCCAGTGCCTCAAAGGCATACATATTATGTATGTAGCCTAATAATTGTTCTGTGCACACATACCCAGAAATAATGTCATGGTTCAAGGCAGTCAGAAAGTTGTGCCCTGCTTTCTAGAAATGTTCTACCTGAGTAGGCTATGAACAATATTACCATATATATAGATATATACATGAGAGCCCAAACAGGAGTGAGGACAGAGCATATTTATCATCACCTTCACAAAAATCTACTTCAAGTTGTATTCATTCAACGTTCCAACTAAATGCTCTAGCCTTCAATGTCGAGTGAATACAATTTGAAGTTGATTATTGTGAAGGTGCTATAATGTTATTATGTCAACTGAGAGTTCATTGACAGAGCATACTTGTTGTTTTCTAATTCATAACTATTTAATACCTCATCCATTTTCAATGATTTTGGTCTCAAGAGATAGCCCATTCTGTGCGCTTTCCAATGATATTGCAAAGTAGTGTTGGAACAAAAATATGGCATAATTACTTGCAGTAGCACTGAAGTCAATTAAAAAACTTATTAAAAATCTTAGATCTTAAAACTTACCATTTATGTTGCTATCAGAGTACATACCCACAGATACAACTTATGAATGACCGCATTCTTTAAAAAAATCTATTTTTCCTCGTGCCCCCATTTTCATTATGCAAGTGGCAAGCACACAGACTGGACTCTACTCCACGAAAAAATGTTATATAGCAAAACTGTTCATTTAAAAAGACAGCAAAGAAAGAGCTTTCAGCACAAATTAGGCCTTTTCTTGTTCATTTCTCAACTAGTGTACAATGAAAGGAGCTGATGTACAATGAGACAGCAGATAAACAGTACCATAACTCAGAATGGTGATGATGATGTAACACAGTTAGTACAATAGTGTAAATATAGAATTAATAAATATGCTCTCAATGAACTCTCAGTTGACTAATAACATTACAATAAACTTATCAAAAATCAACTTTGAATTGTGGTCTCTCGATGTTTCGACTAGATGCTCTAGCCTCCATCAGTAATAATCTTATTCATGATGAAGGCTAGAGCATCTAGTCAAAATGTCGAGAGAATACAATTTCAAGTTGATTATTGAGAAGGTTATTGTAAATAAAATATGGTCTGTTCCTCCCTTGTAACACAATATAGATTAGAGGGAAACTGGTGAAATTGCCCTGCATCTAAGATCATCAGGTGTGTCATTTCAGGATAATATCATCAAGCTTGGAAGAGAGAGTTTTTCAAGAAGTTGTGAGGGTAAGCACACATGAATTCTAAACTGAACTTGGAGTAGCCCAAGGTATATACCACCTCAACCCTTCATTACAATGACAAGTTTCACATCACCTGCAGCCACAGTCCCGGAGGAAGGCTCTTTGCTGAGAGACACAACCTTTGACTTGTGTGCCAATTTTGATAAGCATAATTTTTTTTACTAAGTGAAAATGAACTTTGAATTGCTCCATTATTGAATAGGTGTAGTCCCGGTATAATAATACATGAAGCATTACTTGGGTATTGATCCCCCTCTGTTCTATTCACAATGTATGATACTAATAGCTATGCAGAAATTACAAGTTCATTTCTATTTTTCATTTCTAGTTGAATCTTTCACCATAGTAGTTCTACCTGTTGGGAAGACTGACTTCTTTGTAGCTCTATCTATTACTCAATTGCTCAAGCATAACAAGTAGCCTTGGAAATAACATACAGCAGACCGCAGATTCTGTGCTCATGGCAAGTACTAATGCAACACCAATTGCTTTTTTTAATGAAATTGAGGATAATGATTTGGAGGTGATTGTCTTTACAAAGAACTTCAGCAAGAAGACAGAAAATCAGCACTACATAGCATGGCAAGTTTTAAAAGGAAATTCAAGAAAGCACCTGTTCAGCCATTCCAACCAAGTATCGATTAGTGCAGAGTACAGGTCTTCAGATTTAAGGGTGAAAGCAGGTCCCTTTGAAACTAAACATGGAAGCACTTGGATAATCACACATGAGAAACGAACTGACATAGCTCTGCTTGAACCAGGTAAATGAAGTGCAGTGACAATATAGCAATAATGTCTAATTTATAAGTCAGTATATGGATATATAGAAAGTTATCTCAACATTTATTAGTAACACTATCTCAAGCTTTATTCTTATTATATATCAACTATTGTTTTTGTTTCAAGTTGATGAACAATTAGAATTGGTTAAAACTTAGCCTTTCCAATGAGGTGGGCAATATAAATAGTCGCAATACATTATTGATCTGTAAGTGACAATTTTATATAGTGGTCTTCTTTTGATTCCTCCTGGTCTAAACCACCTCCAATATAATAGAGTTAGATGTACCAATGCACTTAGCATACCTCTAGCCAACAGAACACACCCAGTATCCAATCAACACAGCTAATAATAATAACAACCAGTAAAGAGCATTTAACAACTTCCATAACCACAAGCTTAATTTGATAATCTCCTGTTATAATTGTGCTTGCATCATGGAGGAAAAAGTTTGTGTTTACAAAAAATAGAAGGTGGCAAGTCATGATTACTATGCGCTCAATCCTATAAACAACACAATCCCATTATTCATGTGCTGCACTGTACAGAAATGCACACGTTAATACAAAGTTATCCCATCCCATTGCTCCATACACATCTAGTGACAGGCCATTCCCTTCGAAAGATTTTGGTATTGATTTTAAGGTAATCTCTCAATAGGCTTGGCACTAGGAATCAGTTTGTAGCAATAATATTTGCCACGTGGAGTCATCTAAGAACTGTTGAGATTCTACTCTACCATCATGTTGATCGAGTAAAAATAGCTGATCATGCAATAAATACATTGTTCTGTAGATTCCAGTCATTGTTAATGTATTTACCCACTCCCTATAAATTTTCCATTGCAGTTTCAACATTCAGGCCAAATGTGGATGGAGCGATCATTATAACAAACAGAAAGTCAATGGTGTGGGGTGGGTACCCATTTGACATCAAAATTTTCAGATCGGGACACCTCCAACTCGTTTATGAGCAGTTGCATGGCGGCGATCAGATTGACTTTGTGCTACCTTCTAAAATATATTTCGGGGTTGTAGTTAATGTGAATGTTGGTGACAACATAAAAAACCTCAACGATGTTAAGAGCGTGACTGAAGTCGACATTTTCAACTATCCAAGAGGAGTGAAAGTTACTGCAGTGAAGAAATCTCCAGGAAACATTGAATTTGTTGTAGTCCCATTGAAATAATGAGTGGAAAAGTGTCATCTTCATTCACTATCTGTTAAAACCTCCTGGATGTCATTCAAAGATTATTCATATCTGAACTATTATATTCTGATGTTTGTCAAGACCTGACATGATACATGAAACACTCATACATTAATGATAGAGATTATATTAATGACACACACAAATAAATGACACATACATACATTTATGATAGAGACACACACATATATTAATGACACACAAATAAATGACACATACATACTAGAGACACACATATATTAATGACACACACATATATTAATGACACATACATAAATGACACATACATACTAGAAACACACATATATTAATGACACACACATATATTAATGACACATATATAAATGACACATACATACATTAATGAACATAAATACACATATGCTTGCATACGAATGGATATCCACACCCACAAACCCACATACCTTACCTCGATATTCCTCAAAATCCTTAGCCCTCATGGATAAGGCTGGGCCAGTATGGCAGATTTATCAGGCAAGCATACAAGTAAGATTTTGTATTACTTGAGAGCATGCACTTGCATGCACCATATCTGCATGCAATAGTCAGCTTCTCATTACAATAACCTTCTCAACAATCAACTTCAAATTGTATTCTCTCGACGTTTCATATAATGCTCAATCTTAGTTTACCATGTTCACTACTAAAGTATACACACATGCGTATAATCAATTACCTGTTTTGTTGAGGGCCTCTGCTATTAAATTTTCTTACAAGATTAATCTTCTGACAGAACTACTTGATCATTTCTTAGTAGTGAAGGGTTGCAGCTACTTTTGGGTCAGCTCAGCTCGACTTGATGTGCATATGTATGTATTGAATTGATGACTTTACCAACCAATTTTTGTTGTTTGAAAATATATTAGTGCTTAAATTCACAAGTGGACAATTGTGAGTCTTCTGGATGACGAATGGACACACTATAATAAATTATGTATGGGGAAAATAAATAGATGTCGTAGATACATGGATAGATTCAAACCTTGTGAAGTTGAAATTCACAATTTTGAACACTTTTGGGGGATGCTGGCTATAGTGAAGGATTCAAGAAATGCTAAAAATATTGTTTAGAATATCGAGAAACTACCAAAGTGAGTTTGATATGAGAATATATTTTAAAAAATGCGCTTGTTTTAGTGTCCGCCATTTATAATGTGGGTCAAACTAATACAGTGCACTCTCCGACACACACATTAGTTGAGGCTGCTATGGCTGATCCAATGGAGGAAAGCTCTTCCACTCCTCCAACATCATGACCACTACCAATTTTATTCAATTTACCCACAACCACAAAAAAGTTAAAAGTTGTAGATGCAATCACTTCAATAAACTCATCTTTCCTTTCGGTGCTTTAAAACAAAAATACAGAAAAGTTAAGGTGGCCGTGGTTTCAAAGTTAGGCTTTGGAAAGTGGCCACCCAGCAGCTATTCTCCAAAGCCTAACATTGTTTTAATGATTTTGATGATTACTTATTGATTGATTGATTGTTAAATTTTTTTTATCGCAAACATTCATCTATTTTGTTTAAGTTAATAAATTCAAAAAAAGAATCCGGTGCATGGCTAAATGCCCTCCCTATCTCGTCCCTGGGTTTGAGGATGGATGATGATACTATCAGGGTTGCCGTGGGTCTCCGCTTGGGCTCCACTTTGTGTCTCCCCCATAATTGCCAGCACTGTGGAACAGAAGTGGATCGCCTTGCTACACACGGTCTATTAGCTGCAAGAGAAGTGAAGGACGTTTCTACCGTCATACCGCCATGAACGACATCATCTTCCGGGCATTGTCATCTGCCGGGGCCCCTTCCAGGTTGGAACCGTCGGGTCTCTTTTGTTCCGACAGGAAAAGACCTGATGGGGTAACCATGGTGCCATGGAAGAATGGTAAGCAACTGGTATGGGATGCAACCTGTCCAGATACGTTTGCCCAGTCGTATCGGGGTGCAGCAGTGAGTGGCCCTGGAGCTGTGGCTATTATGGCTGAGGGGGGAAAAGTGGCCAAGTATGCCAGCCTAGATCCTTGCCACTTTTTTGTGCCTGTGGCCATCGAGTCATTGGGGGTCATCGGGAACAGGTTGATGGCTTTCCTGAAGGAGCTCAGCCTCAGGATAAGGCAAAGAACTGGGGAGGTGAATGCCCGTGCTTACCTCCTTCAGCGTCTCTCAGTGGCAATCCAGTGGGGGAATGCCTTGTCTGTTTTGGGGTCAGTCGGGAGTTGAACGTGTTAGCTTTAGTTATTTATTTATTTATTGTTAATTAGTTATTATTTCAGTATTATTTAGGTATTTTTGTAATTGATTATTATATAAGTATATGTGTTAATTAGGTGTTAATGAACTTGGTATGTTGTGTTTGCTGTTTGCTCAATTATGTAATACTATAATAATTAAATTAAAAAAATTAAAATAAATTTAAAAATAAATTAAAAAAATTAACAAATAAAAAATTAATAAATTAAAAAAAATTAAAATTATTCATTTTAATTTTATTTGTTATTTATTATTTCATTATTTATTATTTTAACCCCTTCATTGATGCCACATCTAGTCACATGCATCATGCATGTACCATGGTTCCCATCACATGGTGGATAGCTGCTCGCATAAAATATCAACCTCACTTTAGCTTTAGCATTTAATGAAGGCTAGACCATCAAGCCGAAACATTGAGTGAGTAAATTAAATTAAGTATATTATCAAGAGAATTACCGACAAAGCTTTAAGCACCACATTTATCTGAACCCATCACGTTCTTTATTGTCCTATTTTCATATACTTGATCAAATCTTCATCCTCATCCTGACCTTCTGAAAACATGTGAAAAAGAACTCCCTATTTCCCAGAGACATATCACTACACTGAGTTATAATAAGTTAGAGGTCATGTCCTCTGATTGGATTGAGAAGGATGAATTATAAAACCTTCCACCATATTTTTAAGTGACACAAAAAAGAGTAAACAAATATTTCCATTCTTTTGACTGGATGTAAGTTTTAATTTTACCACATCCTTCATGATAGAATATTAACAGGAGTGAACTAACAGAAAACATGATTTTTAAAAAGAGTTGTGAATCAATACCATCCATCAATAAAGTGTATCTTCCATCAATTGAGCAGTGAAGCTGTATCTACCACCTCCTGGTTCCTCATTGAGTGTCACTTTCATGCCATATGGAAACTTATCCAAGTCAAACTCTGAGTAGTGTCGAATTGAGTCAATGCTAGTGAAGACATCCCCTGTTTTTATATTCGTGCTCACTCCAAAAGAAAGTTTGTTGTCCAGCAGGAATTCAGCTTGCTCTCCAACATGAAGATCTTTGTGGACTACTAGGAGATAGTTCAGTTTGTAAAGGCCAATATCATACATTCTACCATTCCAGTCCTTTGGAGGAACGTTCTTGACTACAATCGAGTAGTCTGTGTTCATTACAACTCCAGTTTCTGAAAAATTAAGAAAACAAACTGAAATATTATGTCACAAGCATAAAATATATAAGTCTATATAGTAAAAAATAATGGAATATTTAGAAAGAACACCAAAATATAATGGCTTGGAGGGGAAAAATTGTAGTACTGTTCTATGAAGAATTTACCATTCATGGAAGCACTTCAGGTTTTGTTCAATGACTTGCTTGATAATAAACTTAAATTTACACACTCAATAGTTTGGCTAGATGTTCTATCTTTGCCAGGAATAATGTGTGATGAAAGCTAGAGCTTCCAGCCAAAATGTCGAGTGAGTAAATTGAAGTTGATTATCGAGAAAGTCTTTGTATCTAGTATGTTAACTGAGAGCTTGCAAATGTTATTCATGCTTACTAGTTTAAAAAATTGTATAATAATTTATTCAATATTTCAGTGGTCCATGCAATGGTTGATAATCTATTTAGAATAAATAGATGCATGACTGAAGAGACATGTTTATATATATATATATCACTCAGCAAAGCTGCTGTTCAGAAGTACTTTGGTAGGAAAAAGTATTACAATTGAATGATATGTAATCATATCTATTCACAGCAATAATATCAATCAGCATACTAGCCATTATTGTTTATATTAATAAAATATGCTACTTACTTTGTATGAGTATGGGTATGGATGCTTTAGGTTCTTGTCGTATTTCCCATGTGGTTCCAACTTGAGTACTGAAAGGTCCACAGTTCACAAACTGAATCCCATGAGTGAAACTGCTTCCTACTTCGACATCATGAGGATAAAGTAGATTAACACTTGTCTGGCATCGCAGAATCTGCCAAGCTACAAACATAGGTACTCCATTGTTGCTGAAAGTCTTGGAAAAAATGACTACATCAAAATCCACTTTCCCTGTGGCATTGATGAACTTGATGGGGATGTCACGTTTAATTACATCCACATAATCCATTCTGCTGGTGCAGTTTTCATTGAATTTGTGAGTACTATTGTAATGTCAAGATTGGCCAGAACCTTAGCCATGCAGCTACTCACTTAACTAAAAGGGGCTCTGAAAACCTGTGCACTTGGAAAGGGAATTAAATAGAGACAATAAATACGGTTGTTCTATAGAGCTTCCTTGTCAATGCAAATGGATACTCTTGCGTTGAATAGACCCGAATTTTATCCACAGTAGTAGGCATTGAAGTCTTTTGTTTGTGAGTCTACCAATTAAATATACTAATTGTATAAAAACAAGGCAAAACAAAAAACAACAATATTATAGGATGGCTACTTTAAGATTCTGTCATGACTTATTTTGCCTAACACTGTTGCAAAGTTTCTACTCACAATCGCTATACAACATTGGTATATATTTTCCTCCCACATAACCTGTCCAGCTTGTAGTTAAATTCTTCAAGAAAGCATTCTTGTCTTTTCACCAAAACTCTGAGGCCTGATGGCAACAAATGTGAAAAGATTGCTGTTGAAATGTCAGTGTTTAGCTTCATGAAGAGGAATTTCTGATGTATGATAAACCCCCAAAATGGAGGCATGCTGGTATCTTACACAGTGCAGATACAGGATGAATCCCAACCACCGCCCTCACCAAGAGAAGATACAATATACCATGAAATACATAGTAGCCTGTGCTGATTTCAGTAATCTAAGATTGATGTTTAAGAGTTGGAAGTCAATAGTCATATGAATTGAGCAATCAAGTGGCACTATATCTGCAAATAACTTCATCAAGAAGTTCAGAAGCTAATGTTTTTCTGTCAGTTTTCTTCAGAGGAAAACCGTTTACCCGCTCAATGAATACATCAGTCACTATATACTAGGACGCATTAATTATCTCTCTCAGTACCAGCGGACTTATGATGTCCCAAGGGACTCACTGATCAATTTTGATTGTTAGAGGCTTATGAACTCGGGTTTAGCTTAGCTAACAGGGTCCACATGATTGCACAAGGCTTCAACAACCGCTCACAATAAAAATCATTCCTTCACCTTCTCAGTTATTTTAAAACACTACACTCTCCTTGAACAATCAGTAGAATACTTCTTGGGACAGTGATCAAGAAGCAAGATTACACAACTCCAGCATAAAATGCTTGAAATTCTGTTCTGTGAGTGTGTGTTACAGCAGTCATTAGAGTGGTCAGGTACTTATTCCTTGCCTCCTGAGCCTGTTTCATATATACTAATGTCAACTGTACTGAGAGGATGTTGCTTAACCAAGTTACAACTTGTGGCATTCAAGATAATGCATCTGGATTATTGTTGTTTGTGCGAACTTGTATCTTTGATCCCAGGATTGTGGTCAGTAACCATGATACCATAATGTACGAATATATTGTATTGCTGCCGCTTCAGTAAGAGCTTCTCTTTTTTATTTGGAAGCTCTAATGGCAATGACAATTCCTCGCTCCTTGCTCTGTATAGATCTGACTCAAAACACCTCCAATATTACCACCTGAGGCATCAGTATATTTATGAAAGGAGTATGAAATACAGAACTAGAATTGGAGGGTTGGTCAAGATGATTTTGAGTAGTTGAAATGCTTATTGGGAGCAGATCACTTGAACACATTATCATTTGTCCTCACTAGCTTATGAACTATATATGTGGTTGAAATCTTGTATGAATCATTGAAAATAATTGAAAAGTGGCTGTTTGATATTAGTATCAACTGAGTAAGGATGGCATTCAAATTTTGAAGGATCTGATTTAACCCCATTAGCTGAAGTTTCTGATGAGCAACTTGACATTTACTGGCTTCAAAGTTAAACCAGAGTCCTTATTTTGCCTCTCCACAGAACTGCATTGCATATTCAATTTTCAAGGCTTGTGCGATGCTAGTAGGACCCATTACAAATTTCTATAATAGGACTATTGAGATCAAGTTCTCTTCTGGATAGGTTTCCTTGAACATATTTTTCTTCCGAGGTGCAAAATCATGGCTTTCTCTGTCAAACATTGAAACCAGTTTTAAAACTGACATGAAGCTGCTACTGAATTTCTTTAAGCCTGCCATACCAAACAGACTCATCTTTAGGGCATCTCTATGCTTTCCCATTTTAGGTGTGTAAAGGTTAATGTAGTAATCCAGTAGTTTTCCCATACTAACATAGAAATTACAAGCAATTATTTGGCTCTGTCCCACTAGCTACTTGGATTAATGAAATTTAAAAAAATTGAAACAAAAACACCCAAAATATGTTCTGGTCCAAGAATTAAGGTCAATAAATTAAAAAACGATTAATTACTTAAATAATTCTCAATGAAGTTCTTTGCTGAAACTAACTTTGGCTGTATTTCAGATGCTATTCAAATTAATGCAGCATCGTTGTGAAGGCTGCAGCATCAGCACTAACTATATAGGCATAAATCATATGCAAGTTAGTTCTTCTCCAATCTTTCGAGTCGAGTACACTTTCTGATACTGTTTGAGAGAACATGACTTAATATGTGAAATGCATGTATAATGTGGAAACTAAGTTCATCTGCTTCTCTATAATCAAGTTCTTAATAAATATTTGTTTTTCAACCAAAAGGAATAAAGGTCTTAGATATATGACAGATAAAAATATATAGAAGGATTGGAAGCCCACATATAATCAATCAGACGAGCATTTCCCTGTTGTACCAGTGATTATTTATCATTAGAGAGGAGCTGATATTCAAAGCTATATGCACAGGGTTATCATTTTGTTGCTATGACACAAAAATAATGCAAGATGGCGACTTGATGGAACTTAATCTGGCTAGTTATAATAGAAAATAATGTATTAGTCTTTGTAACAGGAAACAACTAGTCTCCAGACATTATTGTATTATTGAGCTGATCCCTCATCTGCTAAGATACTAAGAAAGAAAAGGAGTTGGGGTGAGTGGGAGGGGGACTGTGGGGTAGAGATGGTTGGAAGTTGAAATATCTGATGTGTTCTCTGAAACATTAGGAGACACTGTTGGTGGTGGTATATATCTGTGAGTCGGTGGTGATTAGTGTTCAATGTCAAGGACAATAAAAGGAGTTCCATGATCACTAGTGTAGCACCTTTCTTCAACCATTTGAATGTTCCTCATGATGAAAATGTGAAGAATGAATTCAACTCTCTTCTCACACAATTGTATGACAATTAATATGGTGGAGTGCAGCACAGATAGTTGCATTACTTTTTACAACATATTGATCACTTTATTTCAATCAAAATCCATAATATTATAGTAGTCCCAAGTTCTGTTTTAGCAACCAAAATATTTTCCCCATCAAGGAATAAAAAATTAAGTCTCCCTGTATTGGAATTATACAGCAAAAGGGGAGGGTACAAGTATGCACAGAACTGGTAGGAAGTATATATATTTATATACATATATATAATATAAAGCAGCTGTAAAATATTCCATCAGCTTAGTATTGGAGTGCTGTCTAAATGTTTGTATGATAAGTTGACTTTTTCTTCAGCCACGAGTGCCAACTTTTTAACGCATTACATTTGCACAAATTTGGTTGCTAGTGCACCAAGAGCTGCTGCAAAATCAAGGTTTATGCTCTATGAACAAAAGGATGCTCTTCAATATGCAGTGTTTACCCTATGTTTGTAGCACATGAATTATGCTACTACAGTTATACTACGCTATGGCTTTAGGCAGTCAATAGGGAGAGGCTTTTGTCATGCTTCAATCACTTGAATAGGAAACTCAAAAATCAACCAATCAGTCAGTGCCACCAATAAGTTATAGAATGAATACTTATTTGGTCAAATTGACCTTCAATCTCAACAAATAAAGCATCATATTAAAGAATATATTTGCCATTTAATCATATCCATCTATGTGATTTTGTGTACCATTGTTTTAACAAAAAGTAATTGTTTTGGGCAACAAAGATTTGATTTGAAAGTATGCAGGTATTTTCTCCTAGATGTGTAACTCCCTATAGAATTTTAATTTTAATTTTAATACAAATATGAACAGATATTTCTTAAATCTTTTGTTCAAAATTCAGTACTATTCTTGAGTTATGAGGTCATTGACAGCTCAAGCGCCTTTAATTCAGAATTAAATCTTTGTTCTATCCCTTTGCTTACTAAATGATCACAAGCAACTGTTTTGCAATCGTAGCTTTAAACATACACCATTAAACTATGTTGTGCTCTGCATTAAACAAACTTGAAATTCAATATGTCTATGTGTATAAACAATATCCTTAAAATTTCGTGACATTAGCTTCTAAATGCTGTGATACTTATTGACTAAAATTATTTTATCAACACTATTGATAAGTCAAAAATGAAAGGTAACTAAGTAGTATATTACAGTCATTTGCCCTTATTTTACCTTTTACATCAACACATAATACTATTCAATAAAACTCGTGTAGTATATATATATAGCTGATGCCCTTTTTAAAACTTTTACATTTACTGCTGTGGTGATATACATGTTCTCTTCAGAGAGAGATGGAGAGCAACTGATTTTCTTAGTGAGTCTGTCAGTTTCTTTCTAAATTTGATCTCACACAGCCACCATCAGAGATGGAGTCTGAAGTGTGCAGAATCTATGGAGCTATAAAGTGGTAACCACATGTTTTAGCACCTATGGTCATGTCTCCCCCCCTCTCCTCGCAGCTTGAAGACAAACTTACAAAAACAATTCACCTGAATTAAATAGAGCTATTCAAATATCTTTTGTTGATGTACTGATTCAAGTTTCAGTATGGCTTCCTCATTCAAATTCAAACTGTCCAATCTACTAAAATAATTTTTAATGCTTTATTGTTATTAGGGAAATTCTCATCTTACAATAGAAGAATTGTTGATTGTAAGTTGTTGCAGATTGTAAGTTGTTGCAGTAGTATACTGTATAATGGTTGAATTGTTTTTGAATCTCTAAAGCTTATTGAATTTAAAATGTGTACACATTATGTTGACAAGATATTTCTTTATAAAAGCTTTGTTATCCATAATACTTTGCCTGAAGATAACAACACATTGACAATCATGTCCAATGATGATATCAAAGTTAAATACGTAAATAACACTAAAAAGACAGACTTCGACGTGATGGTCTTTGCTAAGAACTATAGCACAAGGGATCCTAAGATCTACTTTGTGGCTTGGCATATCCTTCGTGGACAAAGCAGTGTCTCATTTAAGTATCCAGTGAATGTAGAAGTTGGTGCAATATATGAAGATGCTGGACTCAAAATATTAGCAGGGCCATTCTCCGCAGCTTTGGGATCATCTTGGAAAATTGTCCAACCATTACCAACTAAAACTGCTGTTCTCAGTCAGAGTAAGGAGATTATACTTTTATCCTTCACTTTACAATAAGCAATATGTGTGTATATATATCATGAGTACTATCATTTGTTGTCATACTCTTTTCAGTTACTGGCACTGCGGATAATCCAGATGACACCATAGTCATTGAAAACAAGTCTCCTAATGCATGGTGTGGGCGTAAATTTGACATTGGCATATACAAAGATGGCAACCTGCTTGTCACACAAAAAGATGTCCATATTGGAGACCAGGTGGATTTCATACTACACCCAAAGCTTTTCTTTGCGGTTTGCCGCAATATCTCAGTTGGTGATGTCTTCACTTCACTAGAAATCACGAGCTACCTGGCTGAATTTGATCTTTCTAACTATCCCCAAGGAATACTGGTGACTCTCGATGAAACTGCAGGTAGTGGGAGGTACTCCTTCTCAGCTGCTAACATGTGAACTGACATACATTAAAAATAATTAAGGATGACTTTATTTTTGCTATTCAGTTGGTATATTCAGTTTGTATAAAAATATATCTTTGGGTATATTATATATTTGACATTTCTATATATCTGGTACTTATTGGACTTAGAAGTAGTGATGGGAAATATTTTTTCCATCTATAGAAAAAAAATCCTACTTTCCAAAGTATTTGATCAACTGTTTGTAGTTATGTTCCCACAGGAAGCATTTGATAATTTTGGGCTTTCTCTGGCTTTATGTACAGCTTACCGACAACACTGGCAATCTAACCAACAATTCTTTTCCAAAAATCTGGATTTAGTACAGATTTAAATATTAACAAGTGCCTAGCCCTGCTTCTAATTTAATACACATTCTACATGCTGAAAATAACTCTGACATGTATGCCCCCGGTATTAGCCAGGATAGTTCAATCCACTATCTGCCATGACCAACATCTCAAACTTTGTGAGAAGGCCGAAGAATCCGGCAGCTTGGTCCCATCAATCAGAACAGATGCTCCCCTTTGTTTGAAATACTGCCACTTCACTGCTCAGGTTGAAAACCTACACAGAGAGCACTCATTTCACCCAATTGGCAGATGGAAAAATGGATACAATCTCGAGATACCAGGCTCCATTATTAAATTCGAGTAAGCCATTTGTTCATTTCAACAAACTGCAGTCAGGATGGGCTAAAACAGCCGTGTTTCTCCACTAAATTGGTGTTGAAGTATCTTCAACCTGTGTATGCAGTGCTGTCTAAGTATGGGTTACACCTATCCTGGTGTTAATTTACCCCAATTGATGCACTCTTGGACCTTTCTCGTTACCCTCATTTGACCATCTAGTTGAGGGATACTTATGTAAAGTGACTCAACTTCTAGAGCTGTCGAGATTGCTGTTGCTGACTGGAGCCATTTCTTGGTCAGGTCTGGCCTGTGGGAGGGGGTGGGTGCAAAGTTCAGCCCTAGGACCAGTACACTGGCCTATGTTAGGGCAATGGATTTTTAAGACCGTGTGTATTCAAGGTTGTGTGTTGCTGTTTATTTGTCTGATCTGTCTCGCTTATTGTTCGTTACCTATGCCAGTTGCGGTGCTTCCAATGAAGCCGCCATCAACAGGCTGAAAAGTTTAGAAGCTTGCTGGTGATTTGGTAAAGTGTTATTACAAGCAAACGAGCATGATATAGAGAGTCAATGCAGTCTTTAATTAAGTCACTGAAATGAACCATAAAAGAGCTACCTCATGCTCCATATAGCAACTGAACGTTGTTCTAAATAAAGGAAAATTGATTTTTCAATGAGAAACTTAGAGGGATAGATACAAAAGAACAAATTTTAAACAGCATATAAATTTGGATTCACATTAGGTAAACAAGTCTTACACACGTAGACCACAACTTAGATGCATTATCTTTAAAATATACACATAATTAAATGGTAGAGATCATCCAATTGGTTGGTGGGTTCATGGATAAAGTCTAGTTTCCTTTTTTTCTTTTTTCTTTTTAAAGGTTGATTCAATATTGAAAAATTGTTCCAGTCCTAGTTGTTTTTGGTTAATTTGTTAGTAGTGGTGGAGGACTTCATCAAGTCAGAGATTTGGAGTTAAACTCGTTAACTACTATTCTATCACCATATACCATGTCTTGTTATTGTTGCATGCATATTACTCACAAAAATCAACCTACAAGATCTTCTCAATAAATTCTCAGTTGACATAACAAAACCACAATGACAGTCTCAATAATTGATTTGAAATTTATCTCTCAATGTTCCACTAGATGTTCTAGCCACTTCATTCCTGATGAAGGGGCTTAGAGCATCTAGTTAAGTCAAATACATCGAGAGAGTAAATTTCAAGTTGATTATAGAGAAGGTCACAATATCTTGTTGCAGCTGTTGATAAACGGTCAGCTACAGGACTTGGTAACATTTCCACACTCCACAGGAGAACTCCACCAACCAAATAGCAGATTTTTTGGTCAAGGGTTATAAGCTATAGCCTCCTTTGGACTTGCTAACAGTTGCGAAGAGCAAAACTCCACAAACCAAAGAAGTACAGGCCATTCATTCTGCAATTCTGAATATATAAAATAGTACTTTTTTGAGCTATATAACTAATCGAGATTAATCCTTCTTTTCTGCAATTTAGAAACAGTCTACATTTGTAATCTTCTGGTACAAGAATGATCATCTAATACGCAAGTTATGTGAGTGAAATAAAGAGATAAATCTTGATGATGAATTTCAAGACATTCTCAATGGATTTTTTTACTGCAGGTTTAGAAGAAGTTTTTAAGTTGAAGTTTGATACCATTACTAAGACTGGCTCCCACTAAACATAAGTGCCTGTGTTGTTTTTCACAATTCGCAGCAGGTGGACTTCGAGAAGCATAAGTAAAGCCCTGAAAGAGATACAGTTGAGAAGGTCGGCCATTTGGGGGGATCATTATCAACTCAAATGGCATACTCTGGATGGGTGTATTAATTAGAGTATTGACTCATTTCTAACTTGGCAAGTGCCCACTCTACTCCTTTTGGCTGATTTCCGTGGGCGCACATCGACTGCAGAATTCCCTCCTTTCTTCTTTTCTCGCTTCTCTTTCTTATAAGAGAGTCTGCAGCAATGAGCTCTCCAGTATCTGCAGTAGCAATAGTGAATACTCTGGTCATTATGAGATTCAGTACTAATTCACCATTGTACATTGATTACCTTATTGTAGAAATGGTCGTTACCAGAAAATTTTCTCCAAAGACTTGGGGGTTCTGATTTCATCTGACCTATCATATCTTGAAGTCTCCATGTATCGGTAAATCCTACAAGTCCCTGGGGCTTCTTAGACGTACTTTCCATCATTGCAACATAGTGAGTGCAAAGAAATAACTTTACCTCACCCTAGTGAAGTCTGTACTCACATATGCCTCTCGAATCTGGCGCCCTCATCTCAAGAAAGACTCCATTGGATAAGATCCAAAGAAGAGCAACTAAGTTTATCCTTGGAGATTTTTCATCAGACTACAAATGTCGCCTTATTAGTTTAAAAATTCTTCCCCTAATGATGACTCTGGAACAGAATGATATTTTATTTATTGTAAAATGTATAAAAAAACCCATCAAAATTCTTAATTACATCTCTATGTCCACTAGCTAATCATCTAAAAATCATGCTCGTAATGTAAAGAACCTCAACTCATTTTTCACTTGCATTCCTCGTCTTTGGAATTCACTCCCTAGTATAGATTTGAATCTATTATAAAATATCAACTAAACTTAATCCCTTCATTTCAAACTTCGATCCAAATAATTCATGCTCTTATCATTTTCTATGTCCATGTAACAAATACACTAATATATATACCATCCCCCCCCCCCCCCCCCCCCCCCCCCCCCCCCCACACACACACACATACAACTTCCACCACTTAAATCTGGCATTTTGACTTGTGTGTATATATATAGACCATCAGTACTCTTTCTCCCTAATCATGGTCACCACTCATGTTTCTAATATATATGTACTGTAAAGTGATGTAATAATAATAGTAGTAGTAATAATAGTAGTAGTAATAATAGTGAACCTCAACTCATTTTTCACTTGCATTCCTCGTCTTTGGAATTCACTCCCTAGTATAGATTTGAATCCATTATAAAATATCAACTAAACTTAATCACTTCATTTCAAACTTCGATCTAAATAATTCATGCTCTTATCATTTTCTATGTCCATGTAACAAATCCCCCCCCCCCCCCACACACACACATACAACTTCCACCACTTAAATCTGGCATTTTGACTTGTGTATATATATAGACCATCAGTACTCTTTCTCCCTAATCATGGTCACCACTCATGTTTCTAATATATATGTACTGTAAAGTGATGTAATAATAATAGTAGTAGTAATAATAGTAGTAGTAATAATAGTAGTAGTAGTAGTAATAATAGTAGTAGTAATAATAGTAGTAGTAATAATACTAGTAATAATAATAGTAGTAATAATAATAGTAGTAATAATAATAGTAGTAATAATAATAGTAGTAATAATAATAGTAGTAATAATAGTAGTAGTAATAATAGTAGTAATAATAATAGTAGTAATAATAATAGTAGTAATAATAATAGTAATAATAATATAATAATAATAATAATATAATAATAATAATAATAATAATAATAATAATAATAATAATAATAATAATAATAATAATAATAATAATAATAATAATAATAATAATAATAATAATAATAATAATAATAATAATAATAATAATAATAATAATAATAATAATAATAATAATAATAATAATAATAATAATAATAATAATAATAATAATAATAATAATAATAATAATAATAATAATAATAATAATAATAATAATAATAATAATAATAATAATAATAATAATAATAATAATAATAATAATAATAATAATAATAATAATAATAATAATAATAATAATAATAATAATAATAATAATAATAATAATAATAATAATAATAATAATAATAATAATAACAATAATAATAATAACAATAATAACAATAACAATAATAACAACAACAACAACAACAACAACAACAATAATAATAATAATAATAATAATAATAATAATAATAATAATAATAATAATAATAATAATAATAATAATAATAATAATAATAATAATAATAATAATAATAATAATAATAATAATAATAATAATAATAATAATAATAATAATAATAATAATAATAATAATAATAATAATAATAATAATAATAATAATAATAATAATAATAATAATAAAAAGAGGGTGCATACATGGAATATATAAAAGTACACTGGTGATACGAGCCTGAGAAGAAAGCAGTAATTCCTGGCTGAATGAAGACATCAGGAGAATCTGCAGGAAGTTCACCATCAAAGTCATTTACAGATAGGGCTGTAGCTACAGGTGCGACCGGTTCGACCAGGTGTACCACTTAGCTTTAATTTTATGAGATCAAACGACGTGTAGCCATTCCGTATCAACAGCAGGAGGAAAAGATATTAGCGACCTCTACCACTTGAACCAGTTTCATATTGTTTTCCTTTTAAAGGTAAAAGTGAGCTAGGGAACTGTTCATTTTGGACTACCCGGTTTAACAGCCAATATTGGGCTAGATGCTGCTAGCATGGCAAGACTGTATAATGAAGGGGTTGGAGGATCTGGTGACTCCCAGTATTTGGTGCCCCCCCCCCCCCCCCCCCCCCCTCGGTAGGCCCTGGCAGATTATGTTATGCTAGCATAATTTTGGGGAAAATAGGTGGTTCAGAGAATTGAGAATAATGAGGCAAGCTTTCTGGAGACTTTAAGGAGAAATATAAATGAATTATTGGTGCAGCCTTCGTCAGCTGCAGCTGAACATGTATTCTCAATTTTGAGCAATACCTTTTCTACGAAGCAAGAAACTTCTTTGTTTTACTTACAACTTTCTGTTATTTTACAGTACAACTATAGTCTATAGATAATTGAATGTCTCGAATCTTGAATGCCTATATTCTCTGTTGAAATGATGTATATAACAATTGTTTGTCAAAGCATAATTGAGAAAAAGAGGTATATTGAAAAGAAAAATAGGTGAGCATAATTTCATAAAAGGAAAGAAAAATAGGTAGAATGAAAAGAAAAATAGGTGAATATTAGGAGCTGTCAGAGATGGCACCCCCTTTGACTGTTGCTGAACGGGAGCCAGTGAACAAGAGTGAGAACCTGTTGACAGGATGTGCAATGAGTGTGTCGCCAGAAAGTGCACTCGCAAGTACACAGAAACCTTTTAAGGGCGAGGTCACTACAGGATAGTGTCTGTCTGTCAACAGTTCATACACCACCATTGCCCACTCATATGTACATGTCACAATTGTTGTAAAGCCTATTATTATTATTATTATTATTATTATAAGAAGTTTCTAGAAGAACTTGTGCCCTCATCTGATTGGTTGACGGAAGGAATGGTGAACGTGACAGCAGGACCTAATAAGGAATAATAGAATGACTGTGGTGTGGGAGGATCGACCAGATCGTAAAAAGGGACACTTGTAGATATAGAAGTTAGTTACGGCCGATGTGTATATTGAGTATTGCGTATTGCGTGTTATTGTTGTAGTGTGGGACGGTGCACTTTGCACCACTGTGTTTACTCTTGTCATAAAAGCCTAACTCAATTGATCAGTGATCAGGGATACAGCAGCCGTAAGAGGTTGGCTGATTTTGGGTCGTCTAAGTAACAGGTGGATAGACTGTTAAAGGACTTCCGTCGTGGAGATTGCTGATACTGCCTGGGGAGCAACGTGTAGTTGTAGCAGGAGTACCAGATCCCTCACATTGGTTGCAGCGGTGGGATACAAAGATTCGGACCTTGTGATCCCCTACCAAGTGAAGTTGGCCAGAGAGGTGAACTCCTAGTGAGAGGAGGTTCACAGTAGGCTGAAGAATTTTTTTTCTTCCCCGAAGTCATACTAGCAGGTGTGATTTCTTGAACGTCGCTGGGTTTTGATTGGATTGTGTTCACCATTGCAGTGTGTATCACGTAAGAACAACGCTCAGAAACAATCTAGTTTAAGTCAGCGACCGAGAAGCACGAAGCAAGGTTGAGGACACTGAGAAGTAGAACTGAAGAACACTTACCTTCAACCAAAAGACAACCAAGTAACATGAATCAATTCCTAGAGCAGATGTCTATTCTAGAGCGGAACAGAGTAGAAAGGGAATACGCCCTTCAAGAGAGGGAAGCTACCTTCAGAGAGAAAGAGGCCAGTGCTCAGAAGAAAGAAAGAGCCCGAGTGCAAGAACAAAGAGAGCTGGTGCTGCAAAATATGAAAAGATCAACAAGAACGATTCGAGAGGATGATGGAACAGGCACAAGGGGTTAGGCCAAGAACGCCACCCCCTCCTCCTCCACCCAGACTATCGTTGCACAAATTTGTCGAGGGTACAGACAACATGGCTGCATTCCTTGACACTTTCGAGGCAACAGCTACAGTCAGCGAGTGGTGCATTGCACCAGTGGTCCATTCATCTGAGAGGCTCCTTGTCTGGGGCAGGTCTACAAGTGGTGTCAACCCTCCCAGCAGCTGAGCAAATCAACTATGACAAGGTGAAGCAAGTGCTCCGATCAGTGTACAAGATCTCCACTGAGACCTACAGAAAGAGTCTTCGGGCAGAACTTCAACCAAAGCAATCCAGAACAGTGGTTGCGGGAGTACCAGCAGAGCTACAATCAGTGGCTGGACTCCAAACCAGAACTGGGTACCCGAGAGATGGTGCTCATGGAGCTTGTGTTGGCGAGGCTCCCCAACTGGCTCGAAGTTCAGATTAGGAATCTGAATTGTTCGTCGTACGACATGCTGTGTGAAGCAGCCATCCGTCACCTGGGAAATCAAACGCCTAGAGGTGAGCGGTATGGAAGAAGCTACCCCTCAACACAGCATGGTGCATCAACCACCCCAGGAGAAATGGAACAAAAAAGGGAGAGAAAGAGTGATACCAACAGCACCAGCAATCGACCGCCTCCCTACTCCAAAGACCATTTTGAAAAATAGAAGTGTTTCAAGTGTGGGAAGCTTGGACACTTCAAACGGGAATGTCGGATCAAGGTACCGCTCCCCAAGACCGAGCGCGCCGAGTTTGGCAAGGTAGCCTCATTCTCGAGACAGACACTCCCTGACTGGACCAAGACCTTGAAAGTGAATGGAAGACAAGTGCGTGCACTGCTGGATACTGGCTGTACCAAGTCGTTGGTGCATCCCAGGTGTGTGGGAAAGGATGACTACCTTGGTTGGAAGATTCCCTACCATACAGCGTCCGACCGGAACAAGTGGTTCCCAGCTGCCAGTGTGACCCTGGAGTTGGATGGCAAGGAGATAACCATACCGGTGGGAGTGTCCAGAGCACCTAAGTGAAGACATGCTGATGGGACGAGATGTTCCGCACTTCCGAAGATACTTAAAGAGGGTACTGGAAGAAGACCGACCATAGCCAGAACCAACAACTCCATCGACGACTCCGACCACCGAAGCAGGCATGATAGTCACCCGTGCCCAGCAGAAACAAAAAGATTCGCTCGAAAAAGCAGAACATCTGCAAGAGCAGCTGGACGGAGCTATCATGTCGGCTTCCCCACCGGTGGAAGAAGACAGCGATGAGAGCAGCAACTGTGAAACTGATCAGATTGACCACACTGAGGTTGTGGATACCTCCGGTTCGGAAGAGCTTCAGACTGACCAGACTGAGGTTGTGGATACCTCCGGTTCGGAAGAGCTTCAGACTGCCCAGTACATCATTTCTCCGGAAGAACTGGGCAAAGCCCAAAGGTCTGACCCAACTTAAAGATATAAGAGACAAAGAGAACAGTCCGTATTTTTGGGAAAAGAGCTTACTTAAAAGAAAACCCTATACAAGCATGGGAAAACCCCTAGTTCTTCTGCCCCAAGTAGTGAGAGTAAGAGCCTTGAGAATGGCACATAACTCACCAGTCGCGGGTCACTTTGGTAGAGAGAGAACTATGAAAGCCCTAAGGGAGAGAGTTGATTGGCCAAGGATGAATACAGATGTCAACAAGATGTGTGCGTCGTGTGCAGTGTGCCAAAAGAGTAAACCGGCTTTAATATCCAAAGCCCCTCTCCACCCTTTACCCATCATACGAGAACCCTTTACCAGAATTGCCATGGACGTATTTGGCTCCTTACCAAGAACGAAGGCGGGTAATAAGTACATATTGGTCGTAATGGACTACTCTTCTAAATGCCCTGAGGCCTATGCAATGAGAAATACCACAAGTGAGACAGTTGTAAAATGCTTAATTGACCTAACATCAAGGGTGGGAATCCCGGAAGAGTTACTTACAGACAACGGGTCGAATTTTGTATCGAAGACCATGAAGAGTTATTGCAAAGCCATGGGTATCAAACAAATAAAGACCTCCCCTTATCACCCTCAGACCGACGGCATGGTCGAAAGATTTAATGCTACCCTAAAGGCCTTACTGAGGAAGCTAACGCAGAATCCCGCAGTGGAATGGCATATGTGTCTTCCCTACTTGTTGTATGCTTACTGTGGCACAGTACACAAGACCACAGGTTACTCACCTTACCAGATGCTGTTTGGGAGGGTGATGAGGATGCCCTTAGATACCATGGTTCGGTTTTGGAAGGGAAAGGAAGAGAAGGGAGAGAACACATCAGTAGAGTTTGTGCAAGCTCTCTAGAGCAAGATCGAGGTTGTGAAAGAGTTGGCTCTAGAGAGAGAGACCAAAGAAAAGAAGGCACAGAAACATCATTACGACAAGAAGGTGGTAGTGCGTGAGTTTGAGGTGGGAGACTATGTGCTGGTGTTTAGGCCCATAAAAATGGCTAAACTCATCAACCAGTGGCCTACCTCATCTCCAAGAAGATCACTGATGTGACATACCAGGTGGACCTGGGTATGACTGGGAAAAGGTTCCGGACCTTCCATGTCAACAGCATTAGAAGGTGGACATCCCCAGCTCCTGCTGCATTCATGACTTTGGATGAAGAGGAAGTGAATGAGCAGGAGGAGCCACCAGAAGAGACCAACAACCTAACCAACCAACAGAAAGAAGAACTACAAAGTTACAAGAGCGTTTTCGAGATGTCATTCAGGATGTGCCAGGAAAGACTGATCTAGTAGAACATGCCATCCCTACAAAGGATGCACTTCCAATCAGACTTCCTCCATACCGGCTGGCACATCATTCCAAAGAATTCCTCAGGGAAGAGATTGCTATACTTTTGGAACAAGATATCATCGAACCTTCTAGAAGTCCGTGGGCGGCCCCAATAGTGTTGGTAGCCAAGAAAGATGGTGGCAAGAGAATGTGTGTGGATTACCGCAAGTTGAATGCCATCACTGTTGGTGACCCCTACCCACTTCCCCACATTGATGAGCTGATTGATGGCATCGGGTCTTCTCAATACATAACGACCCTGGACCTCACCAAGGGATATCACCAAGTCCCAGTAGCTTCAGAAGACATTGAGAAGACAGCGTTTGTCACACCATTCGGCAAATACCAGTTCAAGACAATGCCTTTTGGCCTGGTATCAGCTCCATCAACCTTCCAGCGTCTTATGGATCAGGTGCTGGAAGGACTTCACAATTACTCAGTCGCTTATCTCGACGACATACTGGTGCATAGTGCGTCTTGGGAAGAGCACATATGGCATCTCAACCAGGTATTCGAAAGATTGAGAAGGGCTGGATTAAAGATTAAGAAGAAGAAGTGCCACTTCGCCGCCAACACATGTGGGCCATGTAGTGGGAGGTGGTGCTGTGAAACCCATGCAGAACAAAGTAGCAGCGGTACGTGACTTTGTTCAACCCAAAACAAAGAAACAGATGCGGTCTTTCTTGGGCCTCTGTGGGTACTACAGGAAATTTGTGCCACAGTTTTCAACCATAGCAAGCCCATTGTCGGACTTAACGAAGAAGGATAGACCTAATATCATACTGTGGTCACCAAAGTGCCAGGAGGCATTCCAGAAGTTGAAGAAAACATTATCAAGAGCACCAGTTTTAGTAACCCCAGACTGGACAAAACCATTAAATTTTGTTTTACAAACGGACGCATCTGGCACAGGCTTGGGGTTTGTACTAAGTCAGATAAATGAAGAGGGTGAAGAGCATCCATTAGCGTTTGGATCAAGAAAACTACTTCCCAGGGAGATCAACTACTCGGCTATTGAGCGAGAAGCTCTTGCCATAGTCAAGGGAATACAACACTTCCGAATCTACTTGGAAGGTGCTCATTTTACCGTGGAAACTGTCCACACCCACTCACACATCTGGCTACATTGAAAGATAGCCATGGCAGGTTGGCACGTTGGGCATTGGCACTACAGCCATATGACTTTAAAGTAATTCATCGTAGTGGCTATGCAAACGCTAATGCTGATGGACTGTCCAGAGATCAGGGATCTCCATTTAAGGGGGGAGGGATGTCACAGATGGCACCCCCTCTGACTGTTGCTGAACGGGAGCCAGTGAACAAGAGTGAGAACGTGTTGACAGGATGTGCATGGGTGTGTCGCCAGAAAGTGCACTCGCGAGTACACAGAAACCTTTTAAGGGCGAGGTCAAGAAGTTTCTCGAAGAACTTGTGCCCTCATCTGATTGGGTGATGGAAGGAATGGTGAACGTGACAGCAGGACCTAATAAGCAATAATAGAACGACTGTGGTGTGGGAGGATCGAATAGCTCGTAAAAAGGGACACTTGTAGATATAGAAGTTAGTTACGGCCGATGTGTATATTGAGTAGTGCGTATTGCGTGTTATTGTTGTAGTGTGGGACGGTGCACCCGCTTTGCACCACTGTGTTTACTCTTGTCATAAAAGCCTAACTCAATTGATCAGTGATCAGGGATACAGCAGCCTAGTAAGAGGTTGGCTGATTTTGGGTCGTCTAAGTAACAGGTGGATAGACTGTTAAAGGACTTCCGTCGTGGAGATTGCTGATACTGCCTGGCGGAGCAACGTGTAGTTGTAGCAGGAGTACCAGGATCCCTCACAGGAGCATAAAAGGAAAGAAAAATAGGCAGAAATTCAAGCATAATCCGCCAAGGCCTACCCCTCGGTCACCTAATCTTAGTTCTGAGTGACACCAATCACCACCATCCCAGGCGAACCTCTCTTATCCTCGACTTGATGAAGTAGCAAGCTTGAGGAGTGACACCTCTACCACCATCAGCGACTAACGGCTTCACTAGCGGTGTCCACTTGTTACTTCTTCCTGAGTTTATCTTCCTGGCATTTGATATGAGCAGTTACCAAAGTCTGGAGGATCTTTTGGATAATAACATTCATTAAAACAACAAAAGCTTAAAATAATTTCATATATTAACACCTTTTTCTAACCAAAGTAATATTTGTCCAATGTCGATCAGTTTTGGCCTTCATCAGGGTGATGCATGATACTTCTGCCATGGCAATGATTAATACTGGGTGTGGTTGTGCATAGTCTTAATAGTTGAGATCCAGGTAGTCAAGCCCTACATCTCTGCTGAAGCTCTGATCCTTTGGTTTGAGGTGAAAGTGCAGAGCTTTTTTCACAAGAAAATCCCTTCATTTGAAGTCTTCTCACAACAAGATTGGATGGTAGTGGTTCCATGAATGTTTAGCTATGGCATGCATCCACACATTACTTTTACTCTGGTCTCCAACCTCCTCTGTTCTCCAATATATAGACTTTCCCACAGCTGCATGGAATGTGATATATATACATGTATATCAAAATATTATTGTTCTAGTTCCTGATGCAAGATAAACACTTGTGTTACTTGTGGAGGACCATGCTTTCAAGGTACTGGATCGTATGCCCAATCAGTTTCATTTGAAATGTCCCATCTGCCAGGCATTTTCAAGGACAAGAAATAAGATGTTTCCTAAATAGAGTAGTCAGTATGAAATTAACCTCAGGCAGGCTCAAAATGATGATCTCTCAAATGTAAAAAAATAATTCAAAATTCATGTCAATGGCAACTGCTGTGATTTGTTTTGGACAGGAGGTAGTATAAGGTCATCATTAACGTTATTCTATTGTTGACATTGTGAAGATTTAGTCGGTTAGCAAAATGACTGTAGTAACTTTGTTATTACATTTTCATTCCACATGGCCAGAGGTAATGCTATTTCAAAGATGGAATATAATATGTGAAGCCAATTGATTTGTTGCTTTAGTGGTGAAAATTCGCTTTAGTGGTGAAAATTCACTTCCATTCACTATATATTGATATTTACTAGGATCAGTGACCTTCTGGGCCACTTTATCCCATGGCCGGTGAGTCACTGGGATACACTGAACCCCATGGTTATTTTAAAGGGAAGTCACCAGAGTGCAACAACCTACACTCCATCCTCAGATAGGTCACAACTACTACTCCAGTCACAAATGCTTTATTCACCTCACAGAAATTTAGTTCTATTTAATGTCAAATGAATTGTCTCCCAGACGACCATCAAATAGCGACAGGTGTGTCACTCCATCCTGAAATATGTCACTACACAGTGAATTGGGGCCACTGAAGACTAGGATACAGTGACCCTCAGGGTTAAAGGGAGGTATCCAGATAATACAACACCTGTCATGCCCTGCACCTGAAATACCTGCTTAGACATGTCACAAAAACTCGGGTAGGGTACTCCATTCAGAGGTAGGAGGGGTGACTGTCACTGTTCTCTGTCACTGTTCTCTCATTCAAATGCACTCTGCATTCTCAGATAGGTCTCAACTAAGCAAGACAAATATTTTCCCCTAGCTGTTCTAAAATGTAATCTGCAGCTGTCTGCCTCACTGAAATCATAACTGCATCCTCGGAAGATCATGGATAGTGAAGCAGTTATAGTGTCTAGTACAGTGGTCACTGTTTCCTTACACAACTACACTCCATCCTCAGATAGGACACAACTAATATCTTGGCTAACAGATGTTTTATTCCCCTCATTGAATCTAGTGCTAAAATGAACTGCCTCCTAAGCCGATCATTGACGAGAAGGGGTGGGTGGGTCACTCCATCCCGCAGTAGGTCAGTGTGTACTAGGATACAGTGACTGGGAGTCATTTTAAAGGGGGGTCATTAGCTATATATATGTATATATATATATATAATTATATATGTATATGTATCAAGGGGAACACCCAAGATTAGAGAACTAGCTTTTAGCTATAGGTTGCTGACATAGCTATAGCCTACACATACCGAATGTCAGCTAAATTGAAAGAGCATTAACATAAGTAGCGTGCTTTTATAATCATTGTGTTTTGTTGTCTAGCACAGATGCCAGAACAGAGTTATATACTTCGAACAGAACTCTCAAGTATGCTTCTATTTGTCTACTAGATAAAGACACCACTAATTCAATAAGGCTTTAGGTGTAGAAGCTGGGTCTAGCTTATTAAAAGTTATACTAAACATACTTACTGGGATGTCTTTCCTCATGGGCTCAATTGTAGACCTTGGATTGATAACTAATACATATTAACAACACAGAATGAGCCACTTTCAGGGATGGTGAACAACATTTTACAATTTTTGGTTTTCTTGAAAACAGCTTCAGCATTTGGGGGTAATTTCCTAAGTTACATAAAGGCATTCAATGAGTCATCATAATCACGGAATCTGGCATTACGATTAAAACTAGCTAGCACGACTTGCAGCAGATCCAAAGCTATGATTATCAACAGAAGTAAATTCAGATACATCGCTCACATGAGCGATGCTATCACCACTGGAAGCGGACACTCCAGATATCACTCACAATAACAACTGCATCATCAAATCACGGCTGTCTGAGGAAATACTTGACCAGGAGCTAGCGATTGATGATTACAGATTAATCAGACATGGGCATAGAGGTGGCATTACCATGTATGTTCTTGCTACTCTAATCTGGGAAATAATGTTACGGCACATGAGACTTTGAGTTTGTAGCTATACAAGTCAGATCAACTTGTAGTAATGATAAGCATTGAATCTCAACTGTATATAACCCTCCTTCATCACTGGTCTCCTCTTTTGAAGTACATTACAGCAAATTTATCCACATCAGTTCTCCAGTTTTGTCTTAATTGGTAACTTTAGTGTTGATGTTCTCAACTTAAACCACTCATATCTTTCGAGACTTTTCACTATTGCAAGTTGTTAGAACACCAACACACATCTGCATTGAAAATTATGACTCTTTGATATATATGTCCTAGTATCTGACAAAATATATATTTATGAGTGTTCCACTATCAAACTCAGATCACCTTGGTCTGAACCTATCCCTTACATGGAAACACCAAGCTGGGCACATAAGAACTATCCCTAGAGTAATTTGGACCAATAGGGGTGCTGATTTTGAAAAGGCTTGTGAAATATCTCATTGGGACAGTTTACTAGGTGAAGAGATTTTAATTGCTCTGCAGCTAACTGGTCTGCGAAATTTTCTGAAATCATATCTGCACACATTCCTCAGTAGACTTTTGAGTGTCAAGAAAAATGTTCCTCGCTTGTCAATGTGTCATTCAGCTAATCAGGAAGAGAAATGTGGCATTCAGAGGTGCATTGAGAACTAGACAACAACATGAGAAGTCAAAGTATAAGAAACTTAGAAATCAAGTTGTAGGTTTGCTATCTAGTGCTAAGTCAGCACCCAAAAAACAAGAAATAGTTCTGGAAAATGGTATATCTCAACAAGAAAAGGTCTGCCATACCAACTCCATTATAACGATGAAATTGGCGAGTCTGACCTAGACAAGGCCAATATATTTTTCTCACAGTGCTTCAACCAAGCTATCCCCCCTTTATCTCAGTCTGACAATGTATATTACAGTAAAATTTGTATCCCTTGCACAGACACTATTTCATACGGTAATGTCATTGGACACCACAAAATGTTCACATCTGTATCTGGAATATGCTGCTCCTGTTTCGGACCCACACCACATATGAGATATTGTGAAACTCCAAAAATTTGCTCTCAAAATGTGCAGTGGACAAGCAACTATATTGGGACCTAATGAGAAGCTCATCTCTTATTGCAGAATATTTCGGAATGCTATGTATGGTATTCAAAATCATGAAAGAACAACTGCTATTTCCTCAAGATGTACAAACTGAAGAGGCAGAATAACCCAGTACCAATACCCCTGTGGAACCAACCATTATACTAAGACACAGGCATTTAAATTTTCTTTGATGCCTGGCTCTATCACCTTGTGGAACAAACCTCAAGAAGCCCATTCAGTCATCACTTTGAAACACTACACTGCACCTTTGTTTTTGTCATCACAACTCATATTATGATAACCGGGGTACCTCTATTTGTGTAGCCATTTAAAAAAATGGTGGCAGACTTGCAAAGGCCCCGAGTCGATCTCTTCTTCCCAACAAGCCTTTTCTCCATTTCTAGTAGTTGCAGAGTCTGTCAGACTCAATAATGCAATGGCACTTGACTCAGACCGAGTTGCATATCTTACACATCAACGGGTCTCATGTGCGCACACGCCGTGTGATTGAGATGATGGAGAGTCATTTTCTGTGTCAGCACCACGAGTCAAGCCATCCAAAATGTGCTGTTGGGTGGTGTCTTCTTCTACTTGTGTTATGGTCAGTTCCATTACCAACCTGATCTAATCCATTATTTTCCTTTCTCTGCTTATTAACCATGCAAGTCAAATAGAGAGCACATCAATACCTACTATACCTACTTTACTATTATATACAAGCTATAGAGAGCAAAGTGAGTTACTTCCACTAGCTTTAAAAGACCTGCTCTTCGCATTTGTTGCTGATCTTTCAATTGTGCACTTAACTGGCTCCCAATTGTAGGTCTTCCTTGAGCTATCCTCCCAATTGTAGGTCTTCCTTGAGCTATCCATTTCATTTTGGCCTCCGTATGGGAGAGGGATCCTTCGTGAGATTTAAACTTCTCTATGGCTTTTTTCCAATTTTGGAAACCATTTTCAATTAACACATTATCTGCAGACTTACTGAATGTAAGCAATTTGTGCCTGGCAGCATATCGACAGTAAAAGCAAAATACCTTCTTACGAGATGTACACACACTAAGCCATGGAAATTGTTTATACCAACTCGATTGAAAGTTTCTTTGTTTCATGCTGAATGTTTTCAGTATAATCTTACCATTAGGCTGAAAGGCTTTCTTTTCACTGGTACAACACTGTGATGAACAGCCTACATCTTCTGGTGTGGTATTCTGTCCTTCTGATAAACTTATGGCATCGGATTCGAATGGGGTGTCATCTTGCTCAGATGCAATCACTGGAACAGGGTCTAACTCTTCTTCCGAGTCCAACTCTCCATGGTGATTTGATTCAATTCTTCTTGCTTTCTTGGGTGCTGACAAAAAGCTCAATAGGGATACCTGAGGCTGTGACTGTCTTTTTACCATAATGGAGACTATCACATGATATAGTAATCTACTATAGATGGATGTTGGTGTCAATTGTCATGTCAAACCACAATACAGGTTTGCTACTAATCAGCTGGTTAATCACAGCATTCCCAAATTCATTCCCAAATTTTAGAAAGTGGGGAGGGCTCTGCCCCTCTACTTCAAAATGTGGGGGGGCTGGAGCCCCCCCTGCCCCCCCAGTATCTCAGCCACTGAACAATACTCAGGAGTAGTTGCTGCTTGAGCGTCCATATCCGTTCGTCGATCTGAGGTGGTTTATACGAAAAGGTGTGGTTCCAGTCATGTGATATTTTCCGCCAAGGTGCAGGGGTGCGGTTTTCACACGGGGACTGCTGCGTGTACAGTTTATTGCTGCTTGGACACAATAGCTTGCTAATGCTGAAGACTGTATCACCTCCAAAAGCCCCCAGGCTCTCACTGACAATCCAGCAACTCCAGATGGAAACACAGGACTAGATGATGGCAGAGAGTTTTTATGAATCTCATTGGACTGGCACTTGCACCCCCACTCTACTATTTTATGTCGAAACGTAACTCAATCCTTGTTTGCTTCCCTGGATGCCCACAAGTCTGGCTGTGCAGTCTTTCTAGTGAGCTACTTTAGTGCAATTTGTTGCTCAAAATATGGAATTGTTCAAATCATGGGTCACTTCCACTCCCAGGGACATCTTGCAGAAGACACTAGAGGCGAGACTGAAAGAACATCTAGACACAGCAAGCAGATTGGGATCATGGGGGACACAACTTGAGCTTGTTGCTGCCTCAACACTTTCAAGTACTATGTAGCTACCGATTATTTAGTCAAAGCCGAGTGCAGATGGACCAGATTCACACCTCAAGGCTCCGTACAAATTCTCACAGACATTGCACAAAGTGGTTTTCAAAAATCAATGGAGTATAAGAGCTGGATAGAGATCGCATAATTGTCACAGTAGTGTTCTGCCTCTTTTCAAAGAAAGAAAGTTGCTCGCCCCTCGACATCTCGTACAAAATACTTCTCAGACAGTAGATCTAACTCTTATCAAAGAGTAACCTTTTGATATTTTTATGTTTTAGTAATTGAGAAAAAGATGAATGTACAGAGTTGGTGGGAAGAATTTTGCAGCGAGTGATGGCCAATATTAGCTAGGAGGAAGGTTTATTGTCCTGTACTAGCTGGAGATAAGACTAACTGTTGCCGGCCAGGCAAAATTAATTGTGAGGGTGAGGTGATAAAGATAACATGCTGAGTCTCTGGAAGCCATTTCAATATTCTATAGGCTTTTACATCAGTTTGCTGGCTTCTTCACCTCTTGAGACCTCTGCCCAAAATTGTCTGGAGGGCTATAATGTCACTGTGCAGGAATATATACCAAGGGAAAAGGTCAGTTGTGCTATATAGCACTGTTCTACTATTTTATGATTGTGAAAGGGAGTGCTGCTAATTATAATTAATTAAAAATAGGCATGTTTTATCCCTGAAGGTATTTTGAAAAAGTTGGAGGCTATATCAGATAGTTACTTTGTTGGAGGATCATAATCTGACACCTACATTTTTTTTTAATGAGCTCAGTAGCAAAAGCTATTTAGAGCCTTACAGCCTTACATATATGATAACAATAAATATAAGTAGAAAAATTATTTAAGTTAGGCGAAGAATTGTTTAATAAATCGTTTGAAGGAAGAGAGTGAGGACGAGGATCTAATGGAGGTTGGGAGTGAGTTCCAAAGAGCTGTGGCGAAGGCAACGAAGGAAGACTGCATGGATGCAGTGCGGGAGAATGGGATTATGATGTTCATTGGGTGGTATTGGCAAGAAGACATGAGCGGAGTAGGAGCTAAATTGGATTGAGTCTGATTGCACTGAACCTAAGGAAGAGGTGGAAGAGAAGGGATGGGAGAGGAGGATGTCATCTGTGTAGAGAGTAAGTGTAGAAGATGTCGAGAGTGGGAGCTTTGCAATGTCGTTAATGTAAAGAACAAAGAGAAGAGGACCAAGAATAGATCCTTGAGGTACTCCAGAGGATGCATGACACGAAGAAGAGAGAGCACCAGAGATAAACACTCTGTGAACGGGCCATAAGATAGGAAGTGAGCCAACAGAGGAGGTGAGAAGGGAATATTAAGTGATGACAGAGTGTTTAAGAGTGGTCTATATATGTGGCACAGAGTCAAAAGCTTTCTTGATGTCTAGAAAGATTGCATAGGCAGACTTGTTGGCATCCAGGGAAGCAAACTTACGTTTTGACATAAAATAGTTGAGTGGGGGCAAGTGCTAGCCCCATGAGATTCATAAAAACCCTCTGCCATCATCTAATCCTGTGTTTCCATGATATCAAGCTGGTGTTGCTGGATTGTCAGCGAGAGCCCGAGGGCTTTTGGAGGTGATGCAGTCTTCATCATTAGCAAACAAGCAGCAATGTTTATACTATCACTGCACACGATAGAGCCGCATAGCCATCACAGCTTTTTAGTAAGCAGTATCCAGCAGTTTCTAGCACCACCGATAACAACCCCACGTCTGACCAGAACTTCCCCGGAAATATCACATGACTGGAACCACACCTTTTCCATGAAGTTTGCAGAATCTACGGAGCTCTAAAGTTGTAACCACAAGTTAAAAATTTTTTTTTAATACCATCAGCAGAATAAAGTTGTAACTCATTTGTTCAGACTAAAGTTGTGATAGTGAACATGTGAAAACATTGCTATATATATACATAGAGATAGATTCAAGCCATGCACAGCAATACTAGATATCCTGTCCATGTCCATGGGCTCACTACACAATTTTTTTATTTATTTGATCAATGTAACCACAAGATAAAACATCTATATGCTCACCATTCACTAATTCTCAAATAGAAACCATCATTATATAAGACTTGCAGAGAAAATACCTAAATAACAAAAATGATGTTGGTTCACTCCAATTAAATATAAAACTTATAAAACATAAGCATGATATATATCAGTTAGTTCACACAGTCATGTTCACAGCTGAGAAGGTGTACCTCCCTCCACCTGCAGCTTCATTCAGAGTCACTTGCATTCCTTGGGGATAGTTAGAAAGATCAAATTCCGTCATGTAGCTTGTGATCTCCAGAGAAGTGAAGATCTCACCAACCGTCATATTGCGACAAACTGCAAAATAAAGCCTAGGCTGCAGCATAAAATCTACCTGGTCTCCAACATGGACCTCTTGTTGGGTGATAAGCAGCTTGCCATCTTTGTATATGCCAACATCAAATTTTCGTCCATTCCATGCACTTGGTGGCTTGTTTTGAACAACTATAGTTCCATCCGGATTGTCAACAATGCCATCGACTGTATAAGTGGTAAGCAAATAATTTTAATACATATTGAATCAAACAGTATAAAAAGTGTGAGTCATATTACCTTTCTTGAGAACAGCAGTATCAATTGCTTGTGGCTGAACAATTGTCCAAGAAGATCCCATTAGAGCAGTGAATGGTCCTGCGACTATTGAAAGGCCCTTGTCTTGATAGGTAGCACCAATTGCTAGATTAACTGGGTAGGTAAATAAGACACTACTCTGTCCACGAAGAATATGCCAAGCCACATAGTAGGTCTTAGGGGTCCTAGTGCTGTAGTTCTTGGTGAAGACCATGACTTCAAAGTCTGTGTTTTTAGTGTTATTTATATACTTGATTTTGATATCGTCTTCAGCCATAGTTTAGCAATGTTGCTTCTTCACGTAGTATGTCTTTCAGTGAATGTTGTTGAAGTAAAATCTGCAGTGAAATAGTTGTGATAAAATTTGGACGTCCCTGCTTTTATAAGGAAGATTTTAATATATCTGCCAACAGTTCTATTTGCTGTAATTTGTCTATTTGCTGTAATTTCCCCATGATGAAAGGCTTTAGAGATCGCATTCACATTTTAGGTATTCATGCTGACCATTCTCTTTTGAATATATCTTATCAGAATACTTCTATTGTATAATAATAAGAATCCTTCTCAATGTTTAATTATCATGAAAAGATTTTCCTAACAATACTCCACATTGGGGAAGCCTCCAGTCCTGTATGAGCACAACCTCACATTGGGGAAACCTCCAGTCCTGTGAGCACAATATTTTGTAATTTCTCAGAAATTCCTACTTACTCAGCAGCATTTTCACAACTCAGGAATTGAAAAAGTTCCTGTTGTCCAAGAAATTTCCTAAACCGTAAGAGAACTTTCCTAGGCATTCAAAATAACTTTACCAGGATAAGTTTTACTCAGGAATGTTGGGGTTCAACTTCTGCCTAGTCCCAATATGGTAGGTATTGCTGCCACCAGAGCCTAACAGCTAGGAGTAAGTCGCCTAGTCTACCCAGAGAAATTTAGGGTATAAAGTTAGACTAAGTTTTATTACTCAAAGCAACAACAGTAGACTAAAACAGTTTGGCTGGCAGGTTTTTTTTATAACCACTCCCAGCTGCACACAGTAAGTGAAATATGGCTAACATCATACAATGCACAGTCCAAAGTCAAACATACAGATGCCAGGTAGAGACACATAAGCCTGTATAAATCCAGGTGTGAACCACATCAATTAACAGTAATTAACCATGGTTAGCTAATTAGAACTAACAGATATAAGCTACCTCTAGCTACAGATTATGGCCAGGCTTGGCCATGTCAGGCGGCCCCTGACATCTCCCCTCACTAAAGGTGGAACCGTCTGGAGGTCGTTGTTCCACCCGCATCTGGGCATGTAAGTCAGCAGGACTTGCTCCCAGCTGCAGGCACTGCGCCTCTTCCTGTCGAGCATCCTTCCCCAGCAAGTCGTTCACCTCTGGCCATGATTGTCGAGATAACCCGTCAGCATTTTGATGGAGAACGCCCTGACGGTAGACCACCTTATACTTGTACGCTTGGAGTGCCAGTGCCCATCGCATCAATCGACCATTGAGTCTATGAGAATGCTTCAGGGCTGCCAGTGGAGTGTGGTCAGACACCACGGTAAACTCTCATCCCAGCAGGTGGATGGCAAAGTGGTCAATTGCCTTGACAACTGCCAGACATTCCAGTTCAGTCACGCTGTAATTCCGCTCGGCCGGTGTCAGTCTCTTTGAAAAGTATGCTACCGGTAGATCCTCTTCGTCCCTGACAACTGATAGCACGGCTCCGATCCCTCCCAGCAAAGCGTCCGTGTGGAGGGCCAGTGTGTCAGCATCCCTCGGCAATGTGAGGGTGTGTGCATCACAAAGAACACATATAAGATGATTAAATGCCCCAATATGCTTCCCAGTCCACCCTACAAGGTTGGGAGCCCCCTTCTTCAGGGCATCATACAAAGGCCCTGCCATCTGGGCGAACCCGGGAATAAACCTCCGGTAATACCCTGCAGTGCCCAAGAATGCCCTTAACGCTTTCTTGTCTACAGGCCTAGCAAAATCTCTAAGGGCCTTCACCCTTGCCTCAGGTACGCTCACCAGTTCATTCCCTACCTCATGTCCTAGGTATTCAAGAGACTGAGCCCCCCCCCAGACACATTTGTCGGGTTTAGCAGTTAGCCCTGCCTCCCTAAGTGCCTCCAAGACACCTCTGAGGTGCTCCATGTGCTCCTCCCATGAGCTGGAATAGACTAAAACGTCATCAATGTAAGTCGAGCTAAACTCAGCTTGCTGATCTAAGGCCTGATCCATGCACCGTTGGAAAGTGGCTGGTGCATTTGTTAACCCAAAGGGCATGCGTGTGAATGCAAATTTACCCCATGGTGAACAGAAAGCAGTCTTCTCCTGGCTTCCAGTCTGCAGGAGCACCTGGTAGAAGCCTTTGTTCATGTCGAGTTTCGACAACCAGGTAGCCTCTGCGACATCATCCAAGAGGTCTTGCAATACAGGCATCTGGTAGGGATCGGCCTTGGATGGTTAAGCTTCCTATAGTCTATGCATAGCCTGATTAACCCTGTGAGCTTCCTAACTGGCACCATAGGTGAGGACCAAGGGCTTCTGGTAGGCACTAAGATACCTTGCCTGACCAGACACTGGATCTCAGCCTTCAGCTCGGCTCTCCAACCTGGCGCAATTCTGTAGGGAGCAGTACGGATGGGCTGGACTTGACCCATGTCTATCACATGTTCAGTCCCACTAACCTTCCCTAGCTCAGTGGTGAGACCACATCTGAAAATTCTTCCAAGAGCTTTTGTAGCTCAATCTTCTGATACGTTAGAACAGGTGTACCCATTCTCACCTTACCAATTGGGTCAGGGGAGTCGCCACTCTCATCAGCAACCACTACCCGAAAGAGGCTGGCCGTAGGGGTCTTCCATTCCTTAAGCCTATTTATATGGACTACCTCGGTGTGGGACCTCTTATCAGGTACAGCTAACTTATAGTTTGTGTCAGATAGCTTGGCAATCGCCTCATAGGGCCCCGCCCAAATACTGTGCAGCTTCCCAGTAAGACCCGGTGTATGGCATAATACCATGTCTCCAGGCTCCAGGTGCCTCTCCTGGGCTCTCTCGTCATAGGCAGCTTTGGTCTTAGCTTTAAACTCTTCCTCATTTTCCCGGGCAGCCTCCTGCAGGATAGTGAGAGTCCTTCTTAAGTCATTGACCCAGTCAACTGTGTTAGAGAAACTAACCTCCCCTCTCACCCATCCTTCTTTCATGGCTTCCAAAGGTCCCCTTAAATTCCTACCATGTACAAGCTCATACGGGGAAAATCCTGTAGCTGCATGGGGTGTCGCTCTGTAAGCTAATAGACAGAACTTTAACAGTCTAGCCCAATCTTCCTGATCCTCTCCTACCTTCCTAAGCATACTCTTGAGGCAGCCATGCCACCTCTCGAGTATCCCATTGGTTTGTGGGTGGTAGGCAGTGGTACGTAACTTGTCTATGTTGAGAAGTCTACACAGTTCTTTGTTCACCCGTCCTATGAACACAGACCCCTGGTCCGATAATAGCTCCTGAGGAATTCCAGTGTGGGCTATTACCTCCATTAGACACTCAGCTACTGTGATGGCATCAACCTTCTTGAGGGGAATGGCATAAGGGTACCTAGTACCAAGGCACATAACTGTCAGGATATAACGGTACCCACTCTTAGTCCTAGGTAAGGGACCCACCAGATCACAGGCTAACCGTTGGTATGGGACACCTATGATTGGGGTGGTCACTAATGGTGCCCTGGGTTGCAGCTGCCTGCTCGACCTTTGACACTCAGGGCATGTGCTGCAGTATGCCCTGGCATCCTTCCGTAACCCTGGCCAAGTGAAATGCTGGGATAAGGAACTGACCATCTTATTGTGGGGAAAATGTCCCCCAGCTAGGCCCCGGTGGCCTACATCAAGAACTTCCCTACGCCTACAGATAGGAACGACAACTCTTGTCCACTCCCTCCCTGGGTCTGCTAGCTTTGTGTGTACCAACACTCCCTCATCCAACATATAGCCATCTATACTCCTCTTTCCCTTCCTCCTCAACTCGGTCAGACTCCCATCTTCTGACTGCTGCTTGATAAACTCCTTAACATCCTCTGTCCCTTTCCCGAGTGTGGGGAGGGGCAAGGCAATCTCAGTTATATCACCTCTCTCTAATCCATGAAGACTATCTGCCTCTACCACCGAAGAGACTTCTTCCACCTCAACCTCATCCACCTCAACCTCATCCACCTCAACCTCATCCAACAATCTATCAGCCTCCACATCAACTTCAGAATTGACATCAGCATCAATAGCCCTTCCCTCCTCTTGAGGAATGGTAATGGAGCATCCCTTCCCTTCATCCAGAGGCTCAGCTATGCTTCTGCTTAGCAGCTCAACACTAGGGATGGGGACTGGGACATCAGTTGGGGGGACAGGTGTACTTAGAGCCTTCCTGGCTTCCCTGGGCCTACCTCACCTCTTAGTCTTGAGCTTAGGAGTGGCTAACTCCATCTCCTTGGGCTCGGTCCCATCCCTTGCATCGGCTAGTCTGTTCTCCTCAGACTCCCTATCTAATGCCTGGCTTCCAGCCCTAGTAATGGCATGGATGGGAACAGGGATATCACCCTGATCAAGTACATCACCCTGATCAAGTACATCACCCTGATCAAGTACATCACCCTGATCAAGTACATCACCCTGATCAAGTACATCACCCTGATCAAGTACATCACCCTGATCAAGTACATCACCCTGATCAAGTACATCACCCTGATCAAGTACGAGACGTTGGTTAACCCAAGCCTTTACTGCTGGGTGATCCATACCCAGTAATATAAGTGGAGCATCTTTCCTAGCCACAAAAACCTCCATGGACTTCGCAAACCCGTCCACTTTGATGTTTACTGTGGCTGTGGACATATCAACAGTGCCAAAGTGGGCTAGCCTTGCTCTCTCATTACCCGTATATTGATCTGGGTCTATGAATCTAGCAGGAACAGTGGTTCGACTAGCACCTGTATCCACCAGCATGCGACCTGTCCTACCACCTATGGTACCCACTCGCTTGATAAGTCTTCCAGCAGGATCCTCATCAGATTCAGATTGAATCATACGCAGAGTTGTGTTAGCCTCAGGACAATCTCTCTTAAAGTGTCCCAACTTCCCACAATTATAGCATGCACCTCCTCTAGCCTGCCCAGCCTGAGAACTGGTACACTGCAGGGTTTCCCTTCGGCCCCCTCCCAGCTTACCCCCAGCTGACCCGGCCCCGCCCTTACTTTTAGGAGGCTCACCTTCCCTGAAGGGTGTGCGGTTGGCATCTTTGGGGGCAGTCCATCCATCTCTGTGACGTCTAGGTTGGCTGTAGAGGGTATGGGCGTCTGGTCTCAGCTTGTGCATCCTGCCACGCTCCCATGTCGGCTTTGATTCCCACATAGCTTGTAGTTCCTCAACCATCTGGAAGGAGTCCTTTGGGTCACTATGCCGCAGGTTGTAGATTGCGTCGGGAGAGTAATAAGCAGATAGACATCCCTGAAACAGTTCAGCTGTGAAATCTGCTTTGGTTTTTAGGTTCTCTCCTAACCTGGTGATGGCTCTGAGGATAGGCTGAAGGTGTTCCCATGGACTAGTATTGTTGCCCGGATGGTTACTCCATAGCGTCTTCCTTGCCTGCTTGATGGTGCAACCCATCCGTTCCAGAAACGAGGTTTTGAAGGACAGGTAGGGGGTCTCCTCAGTCACTGCCAGCTCCCGGAAGAAGGACAATGCCTTACCCGTCAGCAACTTCCTCAGGGCAGACAGCCAGTCCTTTTGGTCGAAAGATCCATCTGTCATGGCCGCCTCGAATGTCTCTAGGTATGCTTCGGGGTCTGTTGAGTCATCCAACTTCTGCAAATTGTGAAGTATGTCGGACCTCTTCCTGGCAAGCTGTTCCGCCTTGAACAATGCTTCCTTACGTTCCCCAGCTCTAGCTTGTTCCTCAATTGCAGTGTTGCCTCTTCGATGAGTTCCTCAAACCTCTCCATCCTGATTTGTCTCTCTCTCAAAAATCTTTTGTCATCATTTGAAGAGGCTATCAAGGCAGTCATAGCTTGCGCCAACATTGCCATAGGATCCTGGGAAGTAGTTTGCGTTGGAGAAGGTGGGTTTCCCTCCATAGATTCAGAGAAGAGGTCGTCATCTAGGCATGGGCGCATGTCCATCGGCAAGTCTTCCCCTCCTAGTCGGGCTGAAGGTTGGGAAGCAGCAGCCATCTTCCCTGCACTTGGCTCCTCTTGCTGTCCAGATCTAGTGTTGTAGGGTCTTGGCTGGTTCATGGCTGTGAAATAGCGGTTGATATGATGATGGCTGATCGAACTTCTTGAGCACCGCTGCCACCATGTGTTGGGGTTCAACTTCTGCCTAGTCCCAATATGGTAGGTATTGCTGCCACCAGAGCCTAACAGCTAGGAGTAAGTCGCCTAGTCTACCCAGAGAAATTTAGGGTATAAAGTTAGACTAAGTTTTATTACTCAAAGCAACAACAGTAGACTAAAACAGTTTGGCTGGCAGGGTTTTTTATAACCACTCTCAGCTGCACACAATAAGTGAAATATGGCTAACACCATACAATGCACAGTCCAAAGTCAAACATACAGATGCCAGGTAGAGACACATAAGCCTGTATAAATCCAGGTGTGAACCACATCAATTAATTAACCATGGTTAGCTAATTAGAACTAACAGATATAAGCTACCTCTAGCTACAGATTATGGCCAGGCTTGGCCATGTCAGGCGGCCCCTGACAAGGAAGAGTCACTGAAAAACAACTCTAATAATCCTTTTTCAGGAAAAATATCCTCCCCAATATTCTCAAATACACCACATCTGCATGCACTCATGAAAATTTTCCAAATTTGGGAGTTTCTCTATAACATTTAAATGCATGCTCTAATTTAGTTATATGGTCTTGTAATGATGACAAAATTTGAATTATGTCATATCCTTCCTGTCTACCCACTTACAGTATCAATGCTTTACCAAATATTCAGTTTTTGTCTAACTGTTACCTTATTGCCTGAGTGTATTTGCTGAGTGTAGTAATAGCTATATACATATATATGTAGGCATAATATTTATTCTGCATAAAGGGGTTATTTTTCTTTAAATAAAGATTGTTGCATTATGGATACATGAATACACACAATTCACTCTTTTGCTGTTCAATAAGAGCATGTATGGAAAACAGGGATAATCCAAAATGCATTCACTGCAGACCACAATACTGGAGGGGGGGAAAAAACTAGTATAAAATCTAACTGCAAGCAGCAGATATATCCTTCCACACACTGCTATCATCACCATGAATGACAATATCAACATTAAATATGTTAACAACACTGGTCTTAGTGACTTTGAGGTGATGGTGTTCACGAAAAACTTCAGTACAAGGACTACTAAGACATACTATGTGGCTTGGCAGATTCTCCGTGGACAGACTAGCATCATGTTTCAGTACCCAGTTCTCTTAGGAGTGGCAGCTACCTACGAAGATAGAGGGCTTAAAATTGTATCGGGGCCTTTTGACGCAGATTTGGGAAGTTCTTGGAGAATTGTTCAAAGGAAGCCAACTGACACTGCTATCCTGTCAAAATGTGAGCAGTACACTTTATCATTAAAGTGAATATTGGTTTTACCTAATTCATATGATAAAAAGATTGATAACTTTCCAAACTTGTTGTATTGATTCTTACTACAGTATCAGGCTTGGTAGACAATCCCGATGGAACTATTGTAGTTGAGAATAAGGAACCCATGGCCTGGAATGGGCGTATGTTTGATGTAGGCATCTACAAAAAAGGCAGACTCCTCATCACACAGAAGGATGTTCACTGTGGCGATCAAATAGATTTCCTGCTAAAGCCAAAACTTTATTTTGCAGTGATCCGCAATTGCCAAGTTGGAGATGTTTTTACTTCAATGGAGATTACAACAAATATGACAGAATTTGATCTCTCCAATTACCCAAATGGGCTGGAAGTCACACTTAGTGAAGCTGCAGGAGGTGGACAGTACTCCTTTCTTGGCGAAAGCAAGATTATTACATGACTCGAAAGCAACATAGCAATATACACAGACTTCTTTATTGGGAATTATATTATTATTTAAAAATGTTGTTTGGGGCAATTTCAAAACAATTTCATAACTATATCAAGTACATGTATATCAAATATATTAACCTGAGCCACTCTTCAATTACTTTTTCCATCAGAATGTGGGGAAAGTCAGACATTATCAATATTTTGTAAAAACAAGGATTCAAGACATGCAAGTTAATTTAATTTAGGATCAAAAATGGCCGAAATCACTACTTATAATACTAAGAAGTTATAAAAGCACCTTTGTATTCCAGCTACATTAACAATTGAACTAAGTTGAGTTGTGTACATTGAAGTCAGGGGGGTAAAAACTGGTCTGAAAGACCCCGCAAATGCCAGACCAAAGTTTCAATACTAACCTCCAGTAATCAAGCCTCTTGCTCTCTTCAGTTGTGGTTGTCTTATTTCAAAATTCAAATGAAGCCCACCAACCACGCCCCTAACATTTTTTCGCGTGCATTCGGATCACGAGTGAGTAGTAAAATTCCTAATAATATATAGGCGGAAATTTGGAAATTTGGAAAAGGCAAAGATGAGAGGTACTATATATCTATTAAATGCATCACAGCTATAATATAGCTATAGTAGCAAGACATTATTTTAAATCTAAAACATAGGCCAATCATCCCATGGTCCAGGACAGTCCCGCAATTTGGACTAGGAGTCCAGGACTATAAGCTATTCAGCACTGCCAATCATTTGGCATCTAGTGATGCCAGCCACCTTGTATGTGGTCACTGACACTGTATTATGCTACTGTAGCATTAAAATTCACAGTGCTAGAAAAATCATGAGGCTCAACCACCAGCAATAAAGGCAAAATAGAGTTTGCATTATCAGGACAATGTATTTATGATCCATTTTAAAGTAAATAACTAGTTTAACTTATTTTAACCGAGCTGTACACTAGCATGTTTGCACAATGCCTTAATCCAATCATCCTTGGTTTAGTCTAATCAGAGTTACATAGTAATACAATAATCCAGATTAAAAACGCCAGGTAATAATAGTTAACCTATAAAAATAGGTGGAGTACAATCCTTTAGAGATCTTGAGTAAATAGTTACAGTGCAAGATGAATGAAAGTGCATAGAAAAGAACCAGTAATGTACATAATGGCCAGGGAATGGAACAAAACCACCATCAGTTGTCCAGCTATTTGACCAAGCCAGGTTGGCATGGATGCCAAGAGCGCCCCGAAATGATCCATTTTTATTAAAAAAATTGGAATCGAAAAGCTCCAAAGCATTTTGAGAATGGAACAGGAGAATCTCATCAGTACACTGCAGTTGAAGATTATTAATCGTTGCTCTTATTTTGAAGCAATTGACTTGGCCATGTCAGCAATTGAAGATAGCTTTGATCAGCCAGGATATGCTGTTTACCAAAATCTTGAAGAATTGCTTGAAAAGCTGCCAATAAAAAGCTAAGTTAAGTGAAGTTGTTTCCTTTTATGGAGATGACTTCAATAAGCTTTCAACTCAAATTCAAATTTTTAGTTCAAGTTTTAGCTCACGTGAGTCAGATGGAACTGTAAGATATCTTGACTTTTCTTCGCAATCTTTCTGATGGTCAACGTACCTTTTTTAAGCAGGTGTGCTGGGTTGCCCGTCTAATCCTTGTCATGCCTGTTACGAATGCTGCAAGTGAAATATGTTTTTCCTGCATGAAAAGAATAAAAATATACTTACAAAGTACATGTACTATGAAACAGGATAGACTTAATCATCTAATGATACTAAACATTTACAAAGAAGCTTTGGATCGCCTTGACCTATTCAGAATTTTGCAAATAATTTGTGAGGAACAATGAGCACAGACTCAGAGTGTTCGGGAACTTGTTAACTTATTTCAGACTAGGTTTATTCCAGGTGTATATATTCTTTTCAATTACCATGATATTTCTTTTAAATAAGGTGCGTGTATCCCCCTCCCCCACTCACACTTTCGCCTGACCAATCCCAAAATGCTTCCTACCCCTCTGGAAGTTGATCAACTAACATCCAGCAGAGATTACTTACCACGGACTGCAGTTGCTTCTAAAAGTGCGAGTAATGATTACATCATACACACACGTGACTCAGACATTCACCAATTTGTTTGCTCTATACCTCATCATGTCCATCTGAATAAAGCCAATTTCAGTTACGGTATTTCACTTTATCACTAAATAATTTATTCAGCTAAGATCCCAATGGATAAGATCCTTTTGACTGGAAAGACAGGACTCCGATCCAAAGTGGGGCCCCCGAGAGAAATGCTCCATTGGAAAGGGAACCTTCCAGAATTTTCTCTCCATCCTTGAATGACCATGGGAGTCTCAACGAACTGGGGGACCTCTCGAGCTACATGTCTCTGAAAATCAATCAATACATTGAAGACTGTGGGGACTACCTAGCTGTGATATAGTCTACAGTAAAGCCAACTAATGAAGTCTATGCTTGTCACCTCCTCACTCTAGGCCCCAATGTCCTGCTGTGCCTGGACAAGTACCTACAAGGTCTGAAAACATTCAGCAAAGACTAACTATCGGAGTGTCTCCTCCATAGTATATCCATCACTGTTAGTCTGAGCACTTTGAATATGAGTCTTCCTCAGCTACTAACTGATGACTGTCACCCGCCTGCAACCAAGTCATGCAAGTATAGTCACGATATATTCATATCTTCTGAAGTTACAAAGGCTATTTAAATGAAGGGCCTAGCAAATCACCAAAGGCAAACTCAAGTAGCAAGGAGTGAACCACATTTTTTTCATTGGTAACTGTTACGGCTGACTGCTCTAAGTATCTATAATTATAGCGCTGTGCAGTGAGCCTATGGACAGGTCGCTACCTCTGGTACCACAGCAGGCCGAGTACCCACTCGAGATTGAACCATATGTCCAACCTATGCCTACTCATGCAACGGGACTCATCCACATATCCCACTGTGACAACCCGGTCAGGAGGTATCACTGCAATGGTTGGAGCCTGTCGTCCCTGGGCCATCTTACTCAATAAAACAATTCATAAGCAAGGGGTGAATGTAGTGATTCATGAACTTTGTACTTTCACTATGTCACATGAACACATGACTCGTAGTTCTTATTAATATATGTTATCTGACATCGTCACCATTTTATTTGCTCTGTCCCTTTAACAATATCTAGCATTTGACAGAGCTTTCTTACAAAAGTTAAAGACCTGATGAAGATGCATTTTCACTGAGCTACAATTGTACCATAGGATATAGGATATTTTTACCTGACCATTAAAAATATTTCTAGTTGAGACAGATAGCACTTATATAAATTGAACTGAAGTAGAATTTTTTTCCTGGACATGCAAGCCTCTTTTAATGTTACATAACCAACTAGACTAAGAATGGCTCTCCCATGAAGTCATGATTTACTACTAATTCTGGCCCTTCAAAATGGTTCGATCCGATCCAGAAATTCTTAATACTGGAAGAAATGGTTAAGGTCTACATTCTACTAGGCTTATGGTTCCAAAGTTTAAAATCATAAGTCTATACTTCCATGCAAATTGGACCACTTCTAGCTTCAGGAGCCTTGGGTTGGACTCAAATAGTTTGGACTCAAATAGTGAACACATGGATATACATGGGTATATATCATACTCTGATTAAAGTTTGATGCTATATTTTCACTATATATATTATAGCTATATATATTTCTCTTGTGATCACTACTCTAAATGAGATTGAAACAACCAAGCCATTTATTCTGCCACAGTGTAGAGATTTACCTCAAGCAAAATGGAAATTTGGGATTTCATTCATTAGTCAATAGTCTGAGTGGAATGGTATGCATCTCAGTCTGAGATAACACTAACATAGCCCAAACAACACATGTGCGCAGCATATTCAGCTCCTGCCAGAAGCCAAGCAATGCTTGGTATAATTATACATGCGAGGGGAAATTGGAAGTAGGTAGAAATACCGGATACCACAAGGGGGAATGACCTCCCGGGGGAAATATTCTCATATGAAGTAGGATAGAAAGCAAAGTAGATAGAAACTCTGGTTTCTCCAGTATCTCCAATCACAATAAAAAGTGCTAGGATCTATGAAATTTCAATATCAGGAATTGCACATCCAGTGGATATGCATTGTAATAAATTATATGCGACAGTCTCAGTGGAGATTAGGCCATGTGTCCACTACAGTGTGCAACTACTGTCAATGTAAATATGACAGTGGAGTATCTTGTCTCCCAGTGATGCGTGTTCTACCCTTCAATACCTGACATTCAGTCAGCCAGCAAGCACGGCCAGATAGTCCCACTGTGCTTGAGCCCTCACCTCAAAATGGAGTATAGCATTTGTGATATTGCAGACCTTTTAGATACCCACAGTTTGACAACATAATTAACTAGCAAAAGAAATCAGACTGCCATTCATGTGTCTGAACTCAGGCTGGGTGTACGGAGATTATTAGTACCCTGGTGTATTCGAAAAATTGGAGTGTGGTACCTGATTGGTGGCATGTACATATACACGACCAGAATTTTTTTCCAGTGGGTCCTATGTTGGGTCCTATGTTGTGGGTAGTGGCCTCTTCCTGGCATTGTGTTATACTAGAGGTATACTACTTAGTAGTAGTAGAACAAGTACTTTGGGGACTGAAGTATTCCTGTTGAAATATTAACATTACAAACAAAAAGCTGATTGTAAGAGAAACCTCAAAGTGTTTTGTCACTTGAAAGAAATTACGAAAGTATTTAAGTTAAATGGATAGAGGATCTGGCATTCCAAAAGTGTGCTAAAACCTTGAGACAAATATTAGTCCTGTCAAAGCCAAAGATTCTGACCCATTCTCTGTGGCCCAGAAAACGTTCATTTCATGTTTTAAGAGTTCAATACTTGGCACAATATTTTTATCAGTGAATGTAAATTACTCATGACTTCTTTGGAAGTTCACCCAAGTGGCCGCTGGTCCATGAAGTATGGATCAGGTATTTAGAATGGCAAAAATAAGACAGAGATAAGTGAAAGTATGTGCCAAACTATTTTTCCCCCTACTATTGTGTTTTTTGAAATGTTATTATTGTCATCTAAACTCTCAGTTGAGACCTTTGTGGTTATCACCAATGTTTTGATGAAGGATATTAGCTATAAAGTCAGGAAGCATTCCAGAACAACAGAAGGCCTACTAGCACCTCCTGCCTCAGCTTTCCATGACTGCAGTGAGGTAGTGATTTTTCAGTCCTAGTATCTGTAGGGGCTGAACCTGACAGTGAGCATTCAAAATCCTACCAATTCAAGGGATAATAATATGAATACATAATTATAGTAATGAACAATATGTCATATACTTACAAGAAGCACTGATGGGGAAATATATACTGACAAGAGATGATTTTTGTCAAAAGAACAACTCTAACAATAGAAGAATGCTGCCCTTCTAACAATACCAATAGCCTTTGTATTGATGAAAGGAAATAGATTGTTATTGAATGCAACCTCTATAAAGTTATTCATTAAGGAAAATTGAAAATATTGGCAAGGGATTCTGTGATAATATGATATATAAAAGAAGTTACATTCATCTTCTGCAAATTATATATCAAGAGAAACTTTAGCTTGAAGACAAACCACAACAGCAATCATGTCTGATATCAAGGTCAAGTATATGAATAATACCAATAACACAGACTTTGATGTGATGGTATTCACCAAGAATTATAGCACCAGGACTCCTAAGACCTATTATGTAGCTTGGCGTGTTCTTCGCGGACAGACTAGCGTCTCGTTTATCTATCCAGTAAATATAGCTGTTGGTGCTACGTATAAAGATAAGGGCCTCACAATTGCAGCAGGACCGTTTATTGCTGATTTGGGATCTTCTTGGACAATTGTTCAGGCAAAGGCAACTGACACTGCTGTTCTCAAGCAAGGTATGTAGTAAGATGATACAATTGAAGGTTGTGCTCAAACTATTTGTCTCACAGTTAGCAAGTGAATGTGTGTGAAAACCAAATAAAGTGAATACATACACAGCAGCAGTAATGTATCATGACCCCAGAACACAAGGAGTCCTGGTTCTAGGAAGTACCTAGAGAAGAGGCTTGGCAAGGGCTTGTGAGACAGTAAACAAATAATGACAGCACAATAAAAATAGTGAATATATGTATAGTTAAAGCAATGGTCGAGAAGAGTTCCATGACATATCCAGTCTATATTTATATTCACATTTGTCATAACATTTCCTTGCTCCACCTATATACAGTTACTGGAGTGGTGGAAAATCCAGATGACACTATAGTCATCGAAAACAAGCCACCAAGTGCTTGGAATGGACGTAAATTTGATGTTGGCATATACAAAGATGGAACCCTGCTTGTTACGCAAAAAGACGTCCATGTTGGAGACCAGGTGGATTTTATGCTACAGCCGAGGCTTTATTTTGCGGTCTGCCGCAATATAACAGTTGGTGAGATCTTCACTTCTCTGGAGATCACGAGCTGCATGACAGAGTTTGATCTTTCTGATTATCCTCAAGGAATGCAAGTTACTCTTAATGAAACTGCAGGTGGAGGGAAGTACTCCTTCTCTGCTGTGAATATAACTCTGAACTAATATATAACATGTTCTATTCTGTATTACTAATTATAGGATGACCGCATTTGTTGTTTTTCTATAACAAAGTTATACAAATTATATTCAACAATGGTATTAATAATTTGGGGGGAAAAACATTGGTTGGCAGTGTGTCTGTGAGTTCCTTCTATCACCATAGTTATAATATTTGGATAGGGATTTTTGATGCAGGAGTGCCATCATGTGGTTGTATAGGCAACTCATGATATGGTGGTGACACACATATATTATGCATAATATACACACAGGATTAGAAGCAAGGAAAATTGAACAGACCTAACAGTATAACTGTTTAGATTCCTTTTAAATTATGAAAGTTCTCCTGTGTGTTCCTTTGTCTCGGCTTATCTAGCTAGATATTCAACTTTCTTCATCTCTCTTTGCAGGTTTCCTGCCCCACATTCATTAGTACTTCTGACTCGTGATTTGGACAAAGATAAACTTCTAAAATTTGCTATTGACAACTCATTACTGAATTAAAATTTGGCTGATTTCCCAAAGCAATCCTAGCTAAAATTGTAATCCACTAATGCCATAATAATTATTATTGTCTTCATATAATGCTTGGATTATGCTATGGGGAAGGAGTTTGAAGATTTCCTCTCCTTCGAAAGATTTGATGAGAATTAAATAGATGGTACTGGCTCTGGGGCCAGAGATAAGAATAGCATATAATATATTATATACATTAAAAAAAAAAAATTATTATTATTCTACGTTCCAATTTAATGGTAAGAAATAATACAATATTAAATCAATGTCCAATAAACAGAATAACAAACAAACATTAAAACTTAATAGACTATATACTTATAAAAAATAATCATCATTACAACTAAACCTGGTGCCCAGCACAGCTGCAGGATTACCTCGCTGAATGGCTACTGCAATCCGCTGGGAAAGGAAAAAGTAGGAGCGGGGATCATCCATTTCCCGTTTGAGACGGTTACCCAAATCCGAAAAGAAATGACCTGCAGACTTGCCAAATGAACCAGCCGTCTCGATCCCGATATATATACATATATGTATATATATATATATATATATGTATATATAAGGATATGGATTGGTTTATGATTGAAGGGTTTCTATTTAAAAGAAATTTTTTGAAAAAGTCTGTAAATATTTTTCTTCAGAGCGAATTATTCTCTATCCAGAGACTGAATCCCAACTCTAGTTCTAGTCAATGATTCAATTAAAATTGAAAATTTCATCAAGATCAGGTATATTCTAGCCCAGCCCTAATTTGCCCCTTTCCCTGCTAGGGGATAATTTGGGGGGAGGGAAGGAAAAACAAATTAAAGAGAACTCCGCCCATTCCATTTTTATTCCCTTTGTATTCAAATTGGAATTCCGTCGTGAGCTATTCCATAGCCCCAACCAGTGCCATCCATTCATCTCGTCAAAATCATTAATATTTATTGTTTTATCCTTTACCAGACCAGCACTAATTCAGTTTGAAATTCTGCATATCTGGAGCATATAAGTCCTCCATCACAGAGTTGTGACTTTCCAGCTTTTAGACCATGCAGTTGTCCTCCCATCCGCCGGTCCGGGCTGCTCTTTTTCTGGCAGTTGCCATTTGGTGTGCGTAACTCAAAATTTGAGCATGCACTTCTCAGCACAATAATTATAACTTCCACTTATCACACACACACACACACACACATGCACACACACACACACACCCAGCGTCTTGTCAACCGATATCCACTACATTATGTTCCGAGTATATCATGATCTAGGGCATTGGCTCTCTCCACCTCCACCCCCCATTCTGGAGACTGGTTAAATGTAGTCCCTTGTGCCAAGCCCTTGGTCTCCATCTCCATGACAGGGAGTTCCGTCGGTGCCTCCAATACTGGCTGGGGTTGCTGATGGTGGAGGAGAATACACTATGCAAGCTGTGGCTGATCCCCTTGGTGACCACCAAGTCGGATGTGGGATGTGGGGGTAACGGGGACCGGATCCTCCGGCATGACTCCATCCAGGATGGACTTTTTTCAGCTGCCCAGTCAGCTGCCTTGGCACCCCAGAAGGAAATGCCTGCCCTGATTGCTGGTTCCTACAGCCACCCAGCTGATGTGTATCTCCCTATGGAAGAGAGGTTTACCAGCAGCTCTGGATATCACTGTGATATCTACTCTCCAGAGGCAAACCCTAGAAGGGTCGGCCATCACCCATGGTCATGCTCTCTCTGTGAGCCATGAGAGGAAAATGACCGCCCACGCTGAACCTGTCATTCAGTTGGAGTGTGACTGTCAGTCACTGGGAGGCTGGGGAGGGGGGGGTGAGGCTACCGCCAGGTCAGAAGCTGGACATTCCACCAGCTGAAACAGCTCGGCATTTGTTTCAGAGGCTAGACATAACCCTGTGGCGAGGGAACTCGGCTCTCAGGATGAGAATTGGCTCAGCTACAGAATCATCTGTCTATATTACCCGCGGTAAACAAACCACCCGTTGGGTAAAGGGATCGCTAGTATGAATTATCTACCCAAGAAAAAGAGAGCAGTTTGTGAGTTGTAGTGAATGTAGAGAGCTGTTCTAAGTTTTCAGTACTACAGAAGTTAACGTATGGCTATTCTTGTTCCATTCTACTTCAGATGAGAAAGAGTTCACTCTTCACCATGTTCTGCAAAACCTTCAGGTAAGGGAGTAAATGGATCCACTTAAGAGTGGATAATTGCCTTAGAAATATAGTCCTTGTCCAGTTCTTTTGAATGTTTAGTTTTGCGGATTAAAAAAGATAATCTAGACTAAGACAAGCCTCTGTCTATGGCAAACCAGAATAATAGGTCTGGACAATTCTGTGAACTTATTCCTTCAATGCACTGGCATTCTGTGCATAGCTAACATGCAGTAATAGCTGGTTCTTCAATGCTCAGCTGCTGCGGACTGCATGCATCTTCAGTTTACCAGGCGCAAGTTGCGATTCTTTCTCCCGTTCCTTGAGACCAGATGGAGTTTTAAATGTGATGTGGACCCTCCAGACAGTCCTCTCCAATACTTCAAGCAGTCGCTCTGATCAATACTTTCCCACAGAATAAAAGTGACTCCGAACAAAACTATCAGTTGACATGTGTAGTATACATTACACACAATGACTTTCTCGATTAATCAACTTAAATTTGCTCACTCGACGTGACGCCAAAGTGCTCTAGCCATCGTAAGTGTATGCACATTCACTTTCTATGGGGAATGCCCTTTATTACTGTACAGGCTTTCGCATAGAAAAGGGGGGAGTGGGGGGGGTGGGGGGAAGAGGGTATATCTATAAGTTGGACCTCCCTCCCTTCCCCCACATAGACTTGGAATCAATCATATCAGAGCTCAGTTGTGCTTATCATGATTAAGGTGTTGATAATAATGAAGGGATATGTATGTACTTCTATAATGAGGGAGATGTATGTACTTCTATAATGAGGGAGATGTATGTACTTCTATAATGAGGGAGATGTATGTACTTCTATAATGAGGGAGATGTATGCACTTCTATAATGAGGGAGATGTATGTACTTCTATAATGAGGGAGATGTATGCACTTCTATAATGAGGGAGATGTATGCACTTCTATAATGAGGGAGATGAATGTACTTCTATAATGAGGGAGATGTATGCACTTCTTTAATGTCTATAATGAGGGAGATGTATGCACTTCTATAATGAGGGAGATGAATGTACTTCTATAATGAGGGAGATGTATGCACTTCTTTAATGAGGGAGATGTTCTATAATGAGGGAGATGTATGCACTTCTATAATGAGGGAGATGTATGTACTTCTATAATGAGGGAGATGTGTGCACTTCTATAATGAGGGAGATGTATGCACTTCTATAATGAGGGAGATGTCTGCACTTCTATAATGAGGGAGATGTTCTATAATGAGGGAGATGTATGCACTTCTATAATGAGGGAGATGTCTGCACTTCTATAATGAGGGAGATGTATGCACTTCTATAATGAGGGAGATGTTCTATAATGAGGGAGATGTCTGCACTTCTATAATGAGGGAGATGTCTGCACTTCTATAATGAGGGAGATGTTCTATAATGAGGGAGATGTATGTACTTCTATAATGAGGGAGATGTCTGCACTTCTATAATGAAGGAGATGTCTGCACTTCTATAATGAGGGAGATGTTCTATAATGAGGGAGATGTCTGCACTTCTATAATGAGGGAGATGTCTGCACTTCTATAATGAGGGAGATGTTCTATAATGAGGGAGATGTCTGCACTTCTATAATGAGGGAGATGTCTGCACTTCTATAATGAGGGAGATGTTCTATAATGAGGGAGATGTCTGCACTTCTATAATGAGGGAGATGTATGCACTTCTTTAATGAGGGATATGTATGCATTTCTATAATGAGGGAGATGTATGCACTTCTATAATGAGGGAGATGTTCTATAATGAGGGAGATGTATGCACTTCTATAATGAGGGAGATGTATGCACTTCTATAATGAGGGATATGTATGCATTTCTATAATGAGGGAGATGTCTGCACTTCTATAATGAGGGAGATGTTCTATAATGAGGGAGATGTCTGCACTTCTATAATGAGGGAGATGTCTGCACTTCTATAATGAGGGAGATGTTCTATAATGAGGGAGATGTCTGCACTTCTATAATGAGGGAGATGTCTGCACTTCTATAATGAGGGAGATGTATGCATTTCTATAATGAGGGAGATGTATGCATTTCTATAATGAGGGAGATGACTGTGTGTCCACTACAGTGTGCAACTACTGTTAATGTAAATATGACAGTGGAGTATCTTGTCTCCCAGGAGCCCTCACCTCAAAATGGTAATGTATAAGTATAGCATTTGTGATATTGCAGACCTTTTAGATACCCACAGTTTGACAACATAATTAACTAGCAAAAGAAATCAGACTGCCATCCATGTGTCTGAACTCAGGCTCGGTGTATGGAGATTATTAGTACCCTGGTGTATTCGAAAAATTGGAGTGTGGTACCTGATTGGTGACATGTACATATATACGACCAGAATTTTTTTCCCAGTGGGTCCTATGTTGTGGGTCATCCAGGTAGTGGCCTCTTCCTGGCATTGGGTTATACTAGAGGTATACTACTTAGTAGTAGAACAAGTACTTTGGGGACTGAAGTATTCCTGTTGAAATATTAACATTACAAACAAAAAGCTGATTGTAAGAGAAACCTCAAAGTGTTTTGTCACTTGAAAGAAATTACAAAAGTATTTAAGTTAAATGGATAGAGGATCTGGCATTCCAAAAGTGTGCTAAAACCTTGAGAGAAATATTGGTCCTGTCAAAGCCAAAGATCCTGACCCATTCTCTGTGGCCCAGAAAATGTCCATTTGATGTTTGAAGAGTTCAATACTTGGCACAACAGTGAATATAAATTACTCATGACTTCTTTGGAAGTTCACCTAAGGGGCCGCTGCTGAAGTATGGATCAGATATTTAGAATGGCAAAAGTAAGACGGAGATAAGTGAAAGTATGTGCCAAACTATTTTTCCCCCACCAACTATTGTGTTTTTTAAAATGTTATTGTAATGCTGTTGCAATAAAGTATGACATTCTGACCATCCACTCCATTGCACAATTAATAATTGAGACCTTTATGGTTATCATCAATGGTTTTGCTGAAGGATATTAGCTATAAAGTCAGGCAGCATTCGAGAACAACAGAAGGCCTACCAGCACCTCCTGCCTCAGCTTTCCATGACTGCAGTGAGGTAGTGCTTTTTCAGTCCTAGTATCTGTAGGGGCTGAACCTGACAGTGAGCATTCAAAATCCTACCAATTAAATAATATGAATACATAATTATAGTAATGAACAATATGTCATATACTTACAAGAAGCACTGACGGGGAAATATATACTGACAAGAGATGATTTTTGTCAAAAGAACAACTCTAACAATAGAAGAATGCTGGGATCATGTAAAGAGTAAGACTCCGGAAGTCGAAAAATCAGTGCACGTCAATTAATTTTCGCGGTATATATTTTAAAACTCTGCTTATCTTAAACGCGCGCGCTAAAATCACGGAGCTTTCAGAAGGCATCAAGAAAGGATACTCGAAGTGCTATCTCAGGACTACTAACACAAGTAATACAACTTCATAACAACTTCATAAAACAACAAATGCAGCATAAAAAACAACAACCCAAAAAAAGTAACACAACTTCGTATCAACACAACTTCAAAGAACTTCATAAAACAACAAATGCAGCATCATGTGTTTTGAAAAGCATCAGCAGTCATGCCGGCATTCCTCTCCCTCCACATAAAGTCATCGAGGTATGAAGGAAGTTGATCACGACGAACCCCCTTCATCTTTATCCTCGCCTGCTAAAATCAATTTATCTAACATACTGTGTATATCTTGTGGTATAACTCACTCTATTCCAGTAGGATTCAACATTTTGTGTGCACACCTGTGACTGGATTTAGGAACTCTATTGAATAGTTAACAGTCCGATGAGCAACCACTTCAGGCAGAGAAGCAACCTGTCTGTAAGCAGCCCACTGATCCGAATGGATTATCGCAACATGAGACCGTATGATAGGGAGTAATGTTGCAGCGTCTCTCCGGGGAACTATTTGCATGTAACCTGAAAATTTGTGTTGAACAACTACATAGAATGGAGTGGAATTGTGATTGTTTACAGCATACCCAGTGCAGGAGTATGACTGGTGTCCACCAATCCAAACACCCAGATGGTGGCCGGGTCCCAATGATGCTGTATCCACAACAATTATAATAATGATTCTATAATGATGCTATTCTGATAATGATGCTATGGCCACAAGAATGTACTGTTTATGTGACAATTGACAACACACTGAATTGGGACTCATGATGACTCCAGGCCCACCTAAGATTATTGGACAGCTAAGGGCTGTTGAGCAAACTTCCTGCAACCACTGGTACACATTTAATTGCAGTTGGTCGACTGCACCTTCTTCACTTGCAGCAGCAGTAACTGGGTACTCTCTGCTAAAGGAGCCAAGTTTGCAGACTAAGCATTGATTTCGCGAAGAAGCTCCCTTCAATAAATCTAAAAATATTGACATAGACATACAAACCATGACGAATCGACTTTACGGTTTAACACGCAGGACACCCCCATGCAAACCCACTGGACTTCTTGCATCTAACCATAGTTACATTGCAACTGTACACCAAGTAACAACACCAAACATGTTCATCATAATATTATTATCAATAATCATCCTATTATTATTACTTTTTAGATATTTTCTCCCTTACATTCCACAAGTAACAGTGCTTGCCAAAAGAGATTTGCAATGACTTCGCGCCATCTCGCTCTGTACATAGCACGCGCGTTTAAGATATGCAGTTTAAAAAAATATACCGCGAAAATTAATTGACGCGCACTGATTTTTCGACTTCCGGAGTCTTACTCTTTACATGATCCGAATGTTGCCCGTTGAGACATCCTAACAATACCAATAGCCTTTGTATTGATGAAAGGAAATAGATTGTTATTGAATACAACCTCTATAAAGTTATTTGTCGGGGAAATTTACCCTCTGCTCTAAGGTCTTTCTACCTCTGCTAATAATCCTAATCAGGGTCGCGGATCCCTTAGCGCCCTGGGGTAAAGTCTCCGAAATACCTAGGTCCGAACGTTAGCTAACTCCGCTGCCTAGTTTATCTATGCCCAGTAGCTGTAAGCTTTCCTAGCGCACTTCTCCAGTAGCCTCTGAGTAAGTATACGTCAGTTAAACAGACAAATATTAAATACCACGTAAACACATATGTGACAGTCCACAGGAAAAGGGACGATTTGGGCTAAATGTGAAGTTTTTAGTTCATACTCAGAAATGGTGCATTGATGCATTATAAAACATGTGGTAAAGGTTTCATTTTCATATTGTACATAATTATAGAGTTATGGTTAAAAAATGTACTTCCTGTTTACTTCCTCATAGACAGGAAGTGACAGGAAGTGTAACTAATTTCTTTTACTTGGGCATGTGCGCTTGGTATGTCCTTGTTGTTTGCAAACACCACATGTTACTATGCGTCTCTTTTTTTTACATGGTTGATTTTCTCCAACTTCATCGTCAGAATTTTGAGGAATCAAATCTGAATTCTTGGGAGCACTTGGCCGAGGGCAAGTTAAATCTTTTGACAAATTGGTCTTGCAGTGAGGGCTTATTTGCTCAAACAAATACCACTGCCGTTTCAAATCCAAGCCAGGTATTGTTTTTTCAGTAGGCATCGAATCAAGATTTATCAGACTGATTCCCGGTTTTAGAATTGGTAGCCATTGCTCTGCACTGTCAGAATATTCTTTCAGACGAATTTCCCCATAAAAATCATGAGCTGCTTTGAAGTTGTGGAAGGATGTTACATTTGGAATTTGTTTAAAAAACTGACTGAGGATGATGTCCAGTCGTAAAAGTGAACCAGGCGATGTCCATTGGAGTCGCATATCAGCTGAGGAATGTTTTGTCCCTTCAATGAAGATTGCTTTACCAATGTAGCAATTCCTTGGATTGTATCAACAGAAGAATGCCTGTAGAGTTTCTTGAACAAGCCAAAAAAACGATCAGGAGAAAACTTAGTATGACCAGTCAGCATGAACGATAATTCAACACTTAAATCTCGTTTTGTCATGGTGCGCCATAAGGTATTGCATGGTACAATTGTTTTTGTTCTGTCCGACACAATTATCTGCTTGAAGGAGGACATCAGACGCTCCAGAACAATAATTCTCCATGTAATGGTGCACAAGACTAATAACACAATCAGCACCCTTTCCAGGGTTTTCTTCTTCATTTATGAGGTAGTTTACTTGAACGTTAGTGCAGTCATTACATACTCCAAACACCCCACACTTCTTTGCAGTCTTGAAGTACTCTGGCCCAGTTTGTTGGCAATCAAATGGAAAATGTACTTGCTGTGCAAAGTCAAAGGAATAGTGACAAGTAAGCGGCTTTCCTCCAGATTGCTCTCTTTGGTCCAATTTCTCAGTAGCCTCAGCTATTTGAGTATTGTAATAAATTCGCTCTTTTTTTGCCCTCTGTAGATGTTCCTGATATTCCTCTATTCTTCTTAACTTTTCTTCTTCCGACACACAAAAAGACTTTTGCACAGCCAAGCTTAACTGCTGGCATGTAAAACAGAGATCGCTGCTAGGTGTACTTATTGAAATGAAAGGAAGAAGTGAAGCCCACATGTCATAGAACTTTGACCGTCCCACGGTTGAAACGCATGTAGTACTATTACTACATGCTTCTTGATATTTCCGATAAACAAAAGCTTTTGAATGGTGAGCAGGTAATACAATCACCTTGTTGCGATGCCCAGGTACACGGCCAGGAAGGGGAAGGCCATGGGCTGATGCATAGTTATTTATGAATGCTGTAACTCTCTCTGTATTCTCCAATGTTAAAACATTGTGTGGCAATCGCTTGCTATTTCCATGTAACGGGTCACTAATCCATTCATGTCATAGTGCTGAGTAAGATTCCTGAAGCGTTTATCTGATAGACAGTAAATAAATTGAAATGTAGAACGGCAGATTCGAATTAGCTACAGCGCAACAACTAAATAGCTCTAGCGAAAAAGGTACCAAAATAAAGCCCACTTCCTGCTCTACCTCCGTGTAAGTGTTTATAATAAGTCAGGAAATTAGTCCAAAGTTCATAAAATTTAAAATTGCTTTATCTAAAAATAGAACTTTTGCCCAAATTGTTCCTTTTCCCGTGGACTGTCACATATATAACTATACAGTGTTCAGTCTCTTTCGGCTCTCAGCCTAATTCTCTCTAGCGATTCATTCTCTCGATCAAGGCGTTGGCTCAGTTCTTATATATTACATCAAAACTATCTATACATTAGGTCAATAATTCCATATAAAGATATAAGTAATTATAACTATCTACTCTTGTCTTCCTTGTGCCCGTGGTCTGCCACTACTCTTCCTCGTGCCGTGGTCTGCCACTACTCTTCCTCGTGCTGTGGTCTGTGGGTCTTTGAAGACTTGAAGACGTAGTAGTTTCCTGGGGTGTCTGAGTGGTTTCCTGGTTAGTGGTTTCCTGGAGTTGGTAAGGTAGTTTCCCCGACATTATTCATTAAGGAAAATTGGCAAGGGATTCTGTGACAATATGATATATAAAAGAAGTTACATTCATCTTCTGCAAATTATATATATCAAGAGAAACTTTAGCTTGAAGACACACCGCAACAGCAATCATGTCTGATATCAAGGTCAAGTATATGAATAATACCAATAACACTGACTTTGATGTGATGGTATTCACCCAGAATTATAGCACCAGGAATACTAAGACCTATTATGTAGCTTGGCGTGTTCTTCGCGGACAGACTAGCGTCTCGTTTATCTATCCAGTAAATATAGCGGTTGGTGCTACGTATAAAGATAAGGGCCTCACAATTGCAGCAGGACCGTTTATTGCTGATTTGGGATCTTCTTGGACAATTGTTCAGGCAAAGGCAACTGACACTGCTGTTCTCAAGCAAGGTATGTAGTAAGATGATACATACAATTGAAGGTTGTGCTCTAACTATTTGTCTCACAGTTAGCAAGTGAATGTGTGTGAAAACCAAATAAAGTGAATACATACACAGCAGCAGTAATGTATCATGACCCCAGAACACAAGGAGTCCTGAAGTACCTAGAGAAGGGGCTTGGCAAGGGCTTGTGAGACAGTAAACAAATAATGACAGCACAATAAAAATTGTATAGTTAAAGCGATGGTCGAGAAGAGTTCCATGACATATCCAGTCTATATTTATATTCACATTTAACATTTCCTTGCACCAGTTACTGGAGTGGCGGAAAATCCAGATGACACTATAGTCATCGAAAACAAGCCACCAAGTGCTTGGAATGGACGTAAATTTGATGTTGGCATATACAAAGATGGAACCCTGCTTGTTACGCAAAAAGACGTCCATGTTGGAGACCAGGTGGATTTTATGCTACAGCCGAGGCTTTATTTTGCGGTCTGCCGCAATATAACAGTTGGTGAGATCTTCACTTCTCTGGAGATCACGAGCTGCTTGACAGAGTTTGATCTTTCTGATTATCCTCAAGGAATGCAAGTTACTCTTAATGAAACTGCAGGTGGAGGGAAGTACTCCTTCTCTGCTGTGAATATATAACTCTGAACTAATATATAACATGTTCTATTCTGTATTACTAATTATAGGATGACTGCATTTGTTGTTTTTCTATAACAAAGTTATACAAATTATATTCAACAATGGTATTAATACTTTTGGGGGGAAAACATTGGTTGGCAGTGTGTCTGTGAGTTCCTTCTATCAGCATAGTTATAATATTTGGATAGATATGTTTAGGGATTTTTGATGCAGGAGTGCCATCATGTGGTTGTATAGGCAACTCATGATATGGTGGTGACACACATATATTATGCATAATATACACACAAGATTAGAAGCAAGGAAAATTGAACAGACCTAACAGGATAACTGTTTAGATTCCTTTTAAATTATGAAAGTTCTCCTGTGTGTTCCTTTGTCTCGGCTTATCTAGCTAGATATTCAACTTTCTTCATCTCTCTTTGCAGGTTTCCTGCCCCACATTCATTAGTACTTCTGACTTGTAAGGACTCGTGATTTGGACAAAGATAAACTTCTAAAATTTGCTATTGACAACTCATTACTGAATTAAAAGTTGGCTGATTTCCCTAGCTAAAATTGTAATCCACTAATGCCATAATATTATTGTCTTCATATAATGCTTTGATTATGCTATGGGGAAGGAGTTTGAAGATTTTCTCTCCTTCGAAAGATTTGATGAGAAGTAAATAGATGGTGGGGCCAGAGCTAAGAATAGCATAATATATATATAATATATTATATACATTTTTTATTTATTATTATTATTATTCTACGTTCCAATTTAATGGTGAGAAATAATACAATATTAAATCAATGTCCAATAAACAGAATAACAAACAAACATTAAAACTTAATAGACTATATACTTATAAAAAATAATCGTCATTACAACTAAAGCTGGTGCCCAGCACAGCTGCAGGATTACCTCGCTGAATGGCTACTGCAATCCGCTGGGAAAGGAAAAAGTAGGAGCGGGGATCACCCGTTTCCCGTTTGAGACGGTTATATATATACCCAAATCCGAAAAGAAATGACCTGCAGACTTGCCAAATGAACCAGCCGTCTCGATCCGGATATATATACATATAGTATATATATAAGGATATGGAATGGTTTATGATTGAAGGGGTTTTTTAAGAAAAAATTGAAAAAGTCTGTAAATATTTTTCATTTTCATTTTCATTTCATCTCTATCCAGAGACTGAATCCCAACTCTAGTTCTAGTCAATGATTAAATTAAAATTGAAATTTCATCAAGATCAGTTATACTCTAGCCCAGCCCTAATTTGCCCCTTTCCCTGCTAGGGGATAATTTGGGGGGAGGACAAACAAATTAAAGAGAACTCCGCCCATTCCATTTTTATTTCCTTTGTATTCAAATTGGAATTCCGTCGTGAGCTATTCCATAGCCCCAACCAGTGCCATCCATTCATCTCGTCAAAATCATTACATATTTATTGTTCTATCCTTTACCAGACAAGCACTAATTCAGTTTGAAATTCTGCTGGAGCATATAAGTCCTCCATCACAGAGTTGTGACTTTCCAGCTTTTAGACCATGCAGTTGTCCTCCCATCCGCCAGTCCGGGCTGCTCTTTTTCTGGCAGTTGCCATTTGGTGTGCGTAACTCAAAATTTGAGCATGCACTTCTCAGCACAATATAACTTCCACTTATCACACACACACACACACACACATGCACACACACACACACACACATGCACACACACCCAGCGTCTTGTCAACCGATATCCACTACATTATATATATTCCGAGTATATCATGATCTAGGGCATTGGCTCTCTCCACCTCCACCCGGAGACTGGTTAAATGTAGTCCCTTGTGCCAAGCCCTTGGTCTCCATCTCCATGACAGGGAGTTCCGTCTGTGCCTCCAATACTGGCTGGGGTTGCTGATGGTGGAGGAGAATACACTATGCAAGCTGTGGCTGATCCCCTTGGTGACCACCAAGTCGGATGTGGGATGTGGGGGTAACGGGGACCAGATCCTCCGGCACGACTCCATCCTGGATGGACTTTTTTCAGCTGCCCAGTCAGCTGCCTTGGCGCCCCAGAAGGAAATGCCTGCCCTGATTGCTGGTTCCTACAGCCACCCAGCTGATGTGTATCTCCCTATGGAAGAGAGGTTTACCAGCAGCTCTGGATTATCACTGTGATATCTACTCTCCAGAGGCAAACCCTAGAAGGGTCGGCCATCACCCATGGTCATGCTCTCTCTGTGAGCCATGAGAGGAAAATGACCGCCCACGCTGAACCTGTCATTCAGTTGGAGTGTGACTGTCAGTCACTTTGAATCCCTGGGAGGCTGGGGGGGGGTGAGGCTACCGCCAGGTCAGAAGCTGGACATTCCACCAGCTGAAACAACTCGGCATTTGTTTCAGAGGCTAGACATAACCCTGTGGCGAGGGAACTCGGCTCTCAGGATGAGAATCGGCTCCCTCCAGAATCATCTGACTTTTCTATTATTACCCGCGGAGTTTACGTAAACAAACCACCCGCTAGGTAAAGGGATCGCCAGTATGAATTATCTACCCAAGAAAAAGAGAGCAGTTTGTGAGTTGTAGTGAATGTAGAGAGCTGTTCTAAATTTTCGATGTGTCCAGTACTACAGAAGTTAACGTATGGCTATTCTTGTTCCATTCTACTTCAGATGAGAAAGAGTTCACTCTTCACCATGTTCTGCAAAACCTTCAAGTAAGAGAGTAAATGGATCCACTTAGAGTGGATAATTGCCTTAGAAATATAGTCCTTGTCCAGTTCTTTTGAATTTTTTGTTTTGCTGATTAAAAAAGATCATTTAGACTAAGACTAGCCTTTGTCTATGGCAAACCAGAATAACAGGTCTGGGCAACAGGTCTGGGCAATTCCGTGAACTTATTCCTTCAATGCACTGGCAATTCTATGCATAGCTACTAATATGCAGTAATAGCTGGTTCTTCAATGCTCAGCTGCTGATGGTATGCATCTTCAGTTGACCAGGGACACGTTGCGATTGTTTCTCCTGTTCCTTGAGACCAGATGGAGTTTTAAATGTGATGATGTGCACATTGACACCCTCCAGACAGTCCTCTCCAATACTTCAATCATTTGCAGCAGTCGCTCTGATCAATACTTTCCCACAGAATAAAAGTGATTCCAGACGAAATTATCAGTTGCATACGTGTAGTATACATTACACACAATGACTTTCTCGATTAAACTTAAATTTGCTCACTCGACATTTCTCCTAGGTGCTCTAGCCTTCGTAAGTGTATGCACATTCACTTCGAATGAGGATGCCCTTTATTACACTATAGGCTTTCACATGAAGAAGAGGGGGGGGGGGATATGGACCACCCTCCCTCCCCCCATATAGACTGTGATCAATCATATCATAGCTCAGTTGTTGTGCTTATAATGACTTCTTCAAAGGTGTGCCACTTACATTTCCATTTGATAATGAGTGATATTTATGTACTTCTATAATGAAGGAGATGTATAATGAGGGAGATGTATGTACTTCTATAATGAGGGAGATGTTCTATAATGAGGGAGATGTTCTATAATGAGGGAGATGTTCTATAATGAGGGAGATGTTCTACAATGAGGGAGATGTTCTATAATGAGGGAGATGTTCTATAATGAGGGAAATGTTCTATAATGAGGGAGATGTTCTATAATGAGGGAGATGTTCTATAATGAGGGAGATGTTCTACAATGAGGGAGATGTTCTACAATGAGGGAGATGTTCTATAATGAGGGAGATGTATGCACTTCTATAATGAGGGAGATGTCTGCACTTCTATAATGAGGGAGATGTATGCACTTCTATAATGAGGGAGATGTTCTATAATGAGGGAGATGTTCTATAATGAGGGAGATGTTCTATAATGAGGGAGATGTTCTACAATGAGGGAGATGTTCTATAATGAGGGAGATGTTCTATAATGAGGGAAATGTTCTATAATGAGGGAGATGTTCTATAATGAGGGAGATGTTCTATAATGAGGGAGATGTTCTACAATGAGGGAGATGTTCTACAATGAGGGAGATGTTCTATAATGAGGGAGATGTTCTATAATGAGGGAGATGTTCTACAATGAGGGAGATGTTCTACAATGAGGGAGATGTTCTATAATGAGGGAGGTGTTCTATAATGATGGAGATGTTCTATAATGAGGGAGATGTTCTATAATGAGGGAGGTGTTCTATAATGATGGAGATGTTCTATAATGAGGGAGATGTTCTATAATGATGGAGATGTTCTATAATGAGGGAGATGTTCTATAATGAGGGAGATGTACACTGTTATGATGAAGGGAGAGGTTGTTTTGAGGGGCAGAGAGCTGTTCTGTTGTAATGTGTGTGTGTGCGGGGGGGGGGGGGGGGGGGGGGGGGGGGTGGTGGGAGGGGGGGAGCAAGAACAAAAGAACAAGCTATTTTTCCCCCTCTGTGCGTACTAGTAGTAGGAAGTTTCCTTGACTCTGCCTACCAATGCCTTGTACATGTGTTCATGTAGTACTGGTGTGTGTGTGTGTGCATGCATTTGTTGATGTGGAGAAAAAGGAGGGAGAGTGGAGGGAGGGAAGGGGGTGGGTGGGCTATCTTCAGCTTCCCATGGCTACAGTAACTACAGATGATCATTCTAATAGGGCTATCGCCTTGCCACTGGCAGTGTCGACCCAAGACTCCTGCAAGACAGACTTCGCCAAGGTTAGTTGTCAACTTGTTGCTGTAGCATACTGCAGTGTGTTGTCATAATTGGTTGTCATTGCTGTTGTTGTTTTATTGTCGTCATTGTGGTTGCATTGCCGAAGGTTTTATCAGAGAGGTATTGGGGGAGGGGGGGGGGGGGGATTAATTAACACATGTTGTTATTCAACTTCACAGAATTTAAAAAAAGAAAAAAAAATTTTTTTAATGTTTTTGCGTGCATGGGCGTGCATGGGGGAGGGTGATGGGAAACATGTCCTCTAGAGAGTGGGGGAGAAACATATTCTGCCCCCCCCCCCCCCCCCCCCCCCCCCCCCCCCCCACCCACCCAAGATAAAAACAAAACCCTGATTGTTGTCCTTGTGTCTTTTCTATATAGCATACCATAAAGGGCTTGTTGTTAAGCATGTTCTTGTATCAGTCAGCAAGAAAATGGCACTAGCAAGCAATTCCCATATGCAGGCACAGTCAATTTCTTATAGAACTCCTTACAACGACAGACCACTGAGTGTAGGCACTGGGCTAGTTAGAGCCAATGGCTGAACTGAACACGAGATGAACACAGTACACTCAAGAAATAGTGGCTAGAACCAACAGGAAATCATACTAAAATAAAATAAACAGGTGCTTATACATATGTATACCTGTAATTAACAGGTGCTTATACATATGTATACCTGTAATTAACATGTGCTTATACATATGTATACCTGTAATTAACAACCAACAAAGTGCTTATACATATGTATACTGTAATTAACAACCAACAGAGATGTGTGTACATATGTATACCTGTAATTAACAACCAACAGCAGTGCTTATACATACAGATGTACACCTGTAATTAACAACCAACAGAGATGTGTGTACATATGTATACCTGTAATTAACAACCAACAGAGATGTGTGTACATATGTATACCTGTAATTAACAACCAGCTTTTGGAGATATGTTGTTCCTCAAAGTTGCACGGAAAAGTTCCAAATGTTGAACGGGTCACCCGTCCTGAATTTGAACGAGCTCGCATGGAAATGGTGATATATTTCTTGTGTGTGATTAGTGTTGTAGTGACTGAAGTGGGTGTAGTTTGTGTGTCTCCTTATTTGGCAATGCATCCATATGTGGAAGCTTATGTACATACATGTACATGCATCTTCTTTTTAGACTTATTTAGAAATGTGTTATATGCATATCTTTATTTGGAGGTACAGTATATCTCTGTATACTATATATATCTTAGAAATGCCTATAATTATATCTCCTTGTTTGGAGATATATCTCTGTGTACTGTATCTTCTTATTTAGACTTATTTAGAGCCTTAGTTAGAAATGTGCATATATTTCTTTGTTTGGAAGTATGTCTCTGTATACTGTATCTTCTTATTTAGAATTTAGAAATGCGTATTTATCTCCTTGTTTGGAGATATATCTCTGTATACTGTATCTTCTTATTTAGACTTATTTAGAGACTTATTTAGAAATACATATACTGTACCATATTTCCCGAAGAGAAGTCAATAGTTTTTATACCAAATTTGATCTCAAAATTACTAGGACATCGTACATTCAAGTGTGCGGGATCACGTTCAAGCCAGTCGACCACGACAGCGAGTCATAGAAGTTGCACACTGCAAAGAGAAAAATGTCGAGTATGCGGTTCCAATCATAGATCATCATTTATCATAAGGTAAAGGGTCTGTGAGCAAACAAACAACTGCAAAGCGCAAAGGAGGCACAGAGTGTCAGAGGATCCTGCTATAGAGGATAAGAAAGTCAGGGCACAGGGCAGGTGGTCTGATGTTTGTGAAGAGCAAGCGTACAATTGGCAGCGGTTCGTCGAGTGTTTGAGAAACCAAGATAACTATATATATGCCATACACATTTAACTTCTCAAGGTTCTCAAACATACGGTCTCAGCGAAGGGCCTGAGGAACCGCTCGCGAATACATGCAAAGTTGTTTTTTTTTTGCAATGTACGATATCTTGTGGAATAAAAAATTTGACTGATAATTTGGAGGTCAACTTATATTTATGGAAATACAGATGTCTCCTTATTTGGAGGTACATTTCCTTATATCTCCTTATTAGGATTTATATCTCCTTATTTGTCCTTATTTGGACCTTATATCACCTTATTAGGATTTATATCTCCTTATTTGGAGGTACATTTCCTTATATCTACTTATTAGGATTTATATAAAGTCCCCAGGGTGTGTTTAGGGCGGGGCTGTGTAACCTTTCCAGTAGCGTGGTTTTTAAACAGGTCCATGTACATGTATGTGTGAGTAGTGTGTGTGTGAGTAGTGTGTGAGTGTGTGTGTGTGTGTATGCCCATGTGGTGTGATTGTGTGTGTGTGTATGCCCATGTGGGTGTGTGTGTGTTAGTTGCCCATGTGGTGTTGTGTGTGTGTGATGTGTGCTTGGGGGTGTAAAAAAAGTGGACATCTCAGGGTTCATCAGTGTTTACCCGTGTTACCAATCTGTTGCCACCTTGTGGGTGGAGTTGCATGTTAAAGGCTTAGCTAGCTACCCATTAACCTATGCACAGGGGCGTATCTAGGAATTTCAAGGGGGGGTTTCCATCTCATGCATGTGAAGCTTGCTTGTAAAAAAAAAAAAATTACCTGGCCAACCACTTTTTCTGACTGTGCCCCACAATAGTTTATAGAACATACAATAATTACAGAATTGTTGCGTTAATGACTCAAAATGTCCTGGGGTAACATTCTTCGAGGGACAAGCAAAAATGTTAAGAATAGCATCTACATCAAAGTTTAAGCCATAGCGGATGTGCATCAGTGCCAGTCCTGATAACCTTTGCTGCCCCATAGTAGTACGCAAGTATATAGGTTTTTGAGTCTTCTAAGTACACTGACACAACGTTCACATATACAGCTGGTTACGGGTAGAGTACAAACAATATGGAGTAAGCATAAATATTCAGAAACACACTCTCATTTGCACAGTTCAAGGCCTGGGATGGAGTTTTGGGCAATTCTTCTGAGAAACTCCTCCATTTAGATATCCACAAATGGAGTTCCTGTTCAAAAGATGAATGACTTGGCATATCATCTTCATAGAAATCCAAAAGTTCCTTTAACAATTATTAGACTCACTCTGAGTGACTGCATTGGGCATGAATACAGATGGAACTATGCTCAAAGCTCGTAATTGCTTTCTTTTGTGTTTCATTAAAAACAGTGTGAATATCTAATATCATCTCATCCTGAAATGGAACAGAAATAGATCTTCTGTAATAACCTTCAGTAGAGTCGGCAGGTACATTGCTTCTACTTGTTTGCCTTGCACATCGACGTGGAAGAGATGGCTGTGATGCATTGATTTTTTGTGCTAGAGTGACTGTAGAATCAAACCATTTCTTGTGATGAGAATCAATGCTGTCACGAACTTCATGTAAAGTAGTCTCGACTAAATTTACCTCAGTATAAGCATTGCAAATATCTTGCAAACGGCTCTGTAGTGACACTGTTAATACTTTTATGTAGCCTAGGCCATGGTACACCACCTCAAATGCCATAAGAAACTCAAACTGAGTTGTAGCTGTTAAAAGTGATGCAGCTTTCTGAGCAGACTCTCTGTTCCACTCATCTTCAGTACTGATCATCTCCAAGGTACTAATAACAGCTGGTACCATCTTCGAAAATACTTCATAGGTCTCTATTCTAGCTACCCAATGGGGTTTTGCAAAGGCTTACCAGTTTCTGTCGGTTAGTTATTCCCAGTGGAAGTTCACTGATCCATTTTTCTAGTTTTGCTTCCCTCTTCGGAGAAAACCTAAAGAAAAGGCATAGCTCCACAAGAGTTCCTTGAGATTCAGTGTATGAGCCACACAGTGACTGCTTTTGGATATTGTTTCTCGATTAGAGAAGCAACCCCATGATACTTGCCAGCCATGTTGCTGGCACCATCATAGCCCTGCCCACGCAAATTATTTGGGTCTAAGGCATAATTTTGTATTGCATTTAGGATGGTTTTAGAAACAGCTACTCCACCAGTGGTGCCATCTTTGCAAAGAATAAATTCAGCAAACTCTTCTCTCACCAAGTCAACATATCGCAGTACTAGAGGAAGCTGCTCTTTATTAGATGCATCAGCAGCCTTGTCTACACACACAGGAAAGTACTTTGCTAGCCTAACCTCCTGTAGAATTTTCTCTCTTATCCATTCACCAATGGCTGCAATCAGTTCATTTGGAATGATTGGGGCATGATATTGGGCATTTCTGGCTGCAGAAGCTAAGTGGTCTGTCAGAACTGCATCACCTGCTTCAACATGAAATTGAAGCAAGGCTAAAAAAATTCCAGGATTTACATCACTCCAAAGAGCCTTTTGGTGGCCACGAAGAGCTATGTTTTGCTTACCACAAAAAAATTATCGTCCTGAGAATAGCCTTAAGAACTTCCCGATTCTTCTGAACTTGAGCAGATGCTTGACTATGTAACTGTTGCTGTATGGAAAGCTGGCCTACTTGCATTTACCCAGTAAATGTAACGGTATCATCCATAGCTGCTCTGTGATTTCTGCAAGCTGTGTTCCTTGAGTGTTTGCTTTGCTCGAGTCAAATTAGTCATTGGAACGGTGACCAGCTGTCCAAGAATATATCGATTCTTGGTGAAGAGTAAACAGCTCACACAGAAGCCACCATTGCACGAAACAGAGTAGCTCAACCAAGAGTACTCTTTCAACCAGGAGCTCTGGAAGGATCTAGACTTTGAGTACTCAATTTTAGTAGGGAACTTGAAGTCACACCCTGGTCTAAAGGCATTCTTCAGAAGCCAAAGCTTCTGGTCATTGCTAAGAATTCTGATGTCCTCAAGTTTATAGTTTCCTAAGTCAGCCCCAGGAGGACATGCATGCATCCTAGCAGCTGATACATACCCTTGACCTGACACATTTCCCAGATCATCAGGAGATAGAGACTGAGTAGTTTGGCTGACTTACTTCCCTTTGATCTTGAACTCTGACTTTCTTAGGATCAGTAGCAGTGCTACTGTCACACTCACTGCTTGACACTGACACCCCAAATGACAGAATGGACATTTGCCTCTTGGCCATGTCACAGCTTTACTAAAATCTCAAATACAGTGCACCCTCCTGGAATAGGGGCTGGGCTAAGGTATTCCTATAAGAGATTAGCACAAACTCACTAATATTCATAGGCTTGCCAGTTCCAAGCAAATAGTTTTCTACAAGAAAACAGCTGCTTGAGTACTGTACTAAAAGTTTTGTGGTTTGTAGAAGTAAATTTATGAGCCTCTAAGGCTTAAATTTTCAATACAAGAGTACACTATAGTACAAATTTATATGTAGGATTAGCAAGGATTGTTATGCTAGCAGCAGTCAAATTACTTATGGGTGTGGCTTGTACTCAGGGGGGGTTTCTGGGCAACAGGAAACCCCCCCTGAATACGCCCCTGATGCATGTACATACTTGTACAGTACCTGCAGAACCATCCCCACGACAACCCGGGATGTCCCTTGTGAGGGCCACTACATGTACTAGACAGCATGAATTCTGGAATCAGGAAGCTAGTGACGTGGGTTATGTGATGTATTCCAGTTCCAGGACTTGACATGGGGTATCTGAGTGTTGAGGTCAGGGAAGGATCGTTCATGATGTAGGGCTAGGGCAGATGGTGTAGGGCTAGGGCAAGATGGTTCATGATGTAGGGCTAGGGCAGGATGGTTCATGATGTAGGGCTAGGGCAGGATGGTTCATGATGTAGGGCTAGGGCAGGATGGTTCATGATGTAGGGCTAGGGCAGGATGGTTCATGATGTAGGGCTAGGGCAGGATGGTTCATGATGTAGGGCTAGGGCAGGATGGTTCATGATGTAGGGCTAGGGCAGGATGTAGGGCTAGGGCAGGATGGTTCATGATGTAGGGCTAGGGCAGGATGGTTCATGATGTAGGGCTAGGGCAGGATGGTTCATGATGTAGGGCTAGGGCAGGATGGTTCATGATGTAGGGCTAGGGCAGGATGGTTCATGATGTAGGGCTAGGGCAGGATGGTTCATGATGTAGGGCTAGGGCAGATGGTGTAGGGCTAGGGCAGGATGGTTCATGATGTAGGGCTAGGGCAGGATGGTTCATGATGTAGGGCTAGGGCAGGATGGTTCATGGTGTATTGTGAATAAGCATGTAGCACATTGCTTGAATAGAACCCGGTTCTGTTCCAGTGGCACATGGTGTGATGGTCTTGGCGAGGTATTGTGAACTGTCCTTGAGGCTAGGGGGGTTGGTTCACAAGTACGTTATATTGCAAGGCATTGCATCATGTTGCGTCAGTTGAATAGAACTTGATTCCTATGCAAGCAATGCAATGTGACACGACGTGACACAGCGCACATTCAGTGTTCACAGTATCACAAAAATACCACGTCTCTTTGCAAGAGGGCGCGGGACCGCTCTTAAGACCCAGGACGTTCCACGGGTGGCGCTAGGGTGTTCTACGTAGGATCCATCCTGGGATGGAATGATTCAAGTATAGTCCCAAGTATATCTGGGAATCCCCCTAGAAAAGGGTGTGGCAGTGCTGGTCACCCCTCACCTATACTGTACATAGCCTGTCAGGTACAGATGGTATTCGGGACAAGCGAGGGAGTCTACCTCACCACACTATCCACCATGATTTAGTTCAGGGGGTGGGGGGCCTTCATGCACCTTCAACCCTTTGAAATACTTTCACCCCCCCCCCCCCTCATTTGGAAGTTTGGTTTGCACTTCTTTCTCTGTGCAAACTCACAAATGAGACGTTTGTCTTCTGCTCATGGGACTAGCAACATGCAAGAATCAATATAATCTGCAGACCATAGGCTACAAATCCGTAGGTTGTGCAAGAAGCTCATTTACACCTGAAACACTTAAGGAGTGAGAAATCTGAGAACTGGCAACACTAAATAATGATCAGAAGGGCCTCCTCGGCAACAAGTTTCACTGGCAGTGCTAGATGCAGATGCAGAACCAAGGACACCACCTTTCCTCCCCCTATATCCCTTCATTTTGAAATCCCCGTTCATGGCCACAGATGAGACACCATGCAAGCCAACTTCTCCCTCGCAAGTTGTATCTGAATACATATCCAAGAAGACATATCCAAGAAGACCTAAGTCTCGTATTTCTGGGGGAGCTTGTCCCTGGCCCCTCCCCCGGCAGGACTCATGCTTTGTCCTCACATAATTGCTACATATGTACGTGTAGTCATTTGCAACCCTCTTTTCTAAGTCCTACACCAGATGCTCGTGTTCTGTCCAGTACATTCGAGGAGATAGTCACATGTTCTCTAGAGAATGCAGCAGAAGTGGTATCAGAGGGGCCTACAGATGCTCTCTGAGGGAAAGTGATCTCTCTCCCTCCCACCCCCCATCCAACAGTCCTCTCTCCCTTTCCAAATGTTACTAGCCATACTCGCTAATGTGCATGCACACACATGGAGAAAGAGGGGAAAAGGAGTCTGTCTTGCATCACAGACAGTTTGTTCTGTTTGATTTGGATAGCTAGCTACCGGTATATAGCAGGCTCACACGAGTCTTAGTGTCTCATTATGCCTGATGAAGGCTAGAGCATCTCGAAACGTCGAGAGAATACAATTTGAAGTTGATTATTGAGAAGGTCATTGTACCTTTGTTCTGATTGGCCGCACTTCTTGTGACATTTCATCACACAGAGAGAGAGAGTGTGAGAGCAAGAACCTTTTTACACGTACATGTATACGTGTCACTCGCTGCATTGTTTATTATCATTGCAGTTGTTAAGTTGTTGTCATGATTGTTCAATAGGTGAAGATGTTGACAAAGTGTTTGGGGAGTTGGTCACTTGCAAGCCTCCCTCCTCCTCCACGACTAAGCCACAAGAGGCAGCCATGACCAACAGGAAGAGAAGGAGAAAGTCTCGAAGGAAGCGCAAACTAACCTCATCATCTTTACCACTCAATGCTCGCAAAGCAGATACAGAAGACAAGTCTTCTCCCACGGGATATAGAACCGTTACAGGCACGGATGCTTCTGCACAATTGTTGACTTCTTCTAGGACGAGCTTACTAGTTTCTTATAGCAGCTCTGGAGAATCTGATGCCGGTGTAAAATCAGGACGTCCTGAAGCTATAGGACATCTCTCTATCCCAGCGGCGATACAGGACTTGTATGAGGACGATAATGAACCAGTTCTTACATCACCCTGGAAACGGGCGGAGGAATCTGAACTAGAGGAACCGCATGCATTGGACTCGGATAAGAATGAATCCTTGGGCTTCTTCGAGTCGTGCTCGGATCCTGACGATGACGAAGAGGGAAATGGTGGAGGTCCACAAACCAGTCTTTCGTTAATGGCACCATTAAGAGAAAGGATCCCTGAAGTGACCAAGCAATGGAGTGATAAGAAATCCCAGTGGGTGTTTGGCCTGTCACAGCTCTCCAGCTACACCTGCTGGAAGTGCAGCAACGTGGGGCATCTTGCTCAGGACTGCACCGTTGCTGTTGGGGCTTCTAGGTGTAGTGCTGACCCTGGAGGCTCGGGAGCAATGGCTGGTGGATCGTCCGTGACGAAGATTCCACGATTGGTGCAGGATCTCCTTGCCACTTGCAGGGAGATGAAGAGGAAGAAAGGTCAGCAGTGTGCTCACTGCGGGATATGTAGCAACCTGGTGGCCTGTTTGGATTGTGGGTGAGGAGGTATGGTGTTTGGTTGTTGTGATGTTGTTTGTTGTGATGATGTTTGTTGTGATGTTGTTTGTTGTGATGTTGTTTGCTGTGATGTTTGTTTGCTGTGATGTTTGTTGCTATTGGCATATTTTACATTGATGCTGGTAACCTTATCTGACTAGTGTATATTGTGGGCGGGTCCGGAGTCCTTGCTATTGTTGTGGGATTTACAATGGGTGGGGCGAGGGTGTGGGTGTGGTCTCAAAGTGTCCTTGTGTACCTTGCAAACCTGGTGCCTTGGATCACATGCATGTGTGTTGCTGTGTTGTTGTTGTTTGTTACTGCTGACAACAAGTGCAGCTCTACTCCAATATGAATGCTCACTAAATGCATTTTCATACCGTTTGTGTGTATGTGTGTGTGTGTCCGGGGGGGAGGGGGGTGGGAGGGTTGTGGAAGGCGTTACTGTATATTTGACATGCTTAAAATTGTTGAGTAATTGCCATGTATGATAGTACACTGCAATAACAACGTGGTAGTCTGTGATACATGTACATACTTGCCCTGCTCTTGGGGGGGACAGGGTGGTGTCCAATCACTGTTGGGGAGTTATGGAATACCTCCCATGTGCTGAAGGTGTTGCTTAGACTTGGTTCCTATTATGCAATACTGATATACATGTGTACAACTTTCATAGGTCCATTCTGTGCGATGGGCGTGGCCATCTTGTTGCTCATCTGTTGAGCTACTCATCTCACCGAAAACTCTACTCCTTCAAACTGAAGAGACTGGTCAGTAGCTACATGCTATTTACTTGTGCAGTTAGACCCCTATGGTGTGGCATTGAACAGTACCCCCATGGTGTGGCATTGGAACAGTACCCCCATGGTGTGGCATTGAACAGTACCCCCATGGTGTGGCATTGAACAGTACCCCTATGATGTGGCATTGAACAGTACCCCTATGGTGTGGCATTGAACAGTACCCCCATGGTGTGGCATTGAACAGTACCCCTATGGTGTGGCATTGAACAGTATTCCTATGGTGTGGCATTGAACAGTACCCCTATGATGTGGCATTGAACAGTACCCCTATGGTGTGACATTGAACAGTACCCCCATGGTGTGGCATTGAACAGTATTCATATGGTGTGACATTGAACAGTACCCCTATGATGTGGCATTGAACAGTACCCCTATGGTGTGGCATTGAACAGTATTCCTATGGTGTGGCATTGAACAGTACCCCTATGGTGTGACAGTGAACAGTATCCTTACGGTGTGGCATTGAACAGTATCCTTACGGTGTGGCATTGAACAGTACCCCTATGGTGTGGCATTGAACAGTACCCCTATGGTGTGACATCTTGAACAGTACCCCTATGATGTGGCATTGAACAGTATCCTTACGGTGTGGCATTGAACAGTACCCCTATGGTGTGGCATTGAACAGTACCCCTATGATGTGGCATTGAACAGTACCCCTATGATGTGGCATTGAACAGTACCCCTATGGTGTGGCATTGAACAGTACCCCTATGGTGTGGCATTGAACAGTACCCCTATGATGTGGCATTGAACAGTACCCCTATGTGTGGCATTGAACAGTACCCCTATGGTGTGGCATTGAACAGTGCCCCTATGGTGTGACATCTTGAACAGTATCCCAATGGTGTGGCATTGAACAGTACCCCCATGGTGTGGCATTGAACAGTATCCCTATGGTGTGGCATTGAACAGTACCCCTATGGTGTGGCATTGAACAGTATCCCATATGGTATGGCATTGAACAGTACCACTACATATGTACTTTGTGGCATATAACAGAACCTTTGATGTATGGCATTGAATAGTATCTCTACTATATGGCAGTGAATAGTACTATATGGCATTGAATAGTATCTTTACTGCAGTATCTCAACTGTGACATTGAACAGTATCTCTTCTGTGTGGTATTGAACAGTATCTCTACTACTGTGTGGCATTGAATAGTATCTCTACTACTGTGTGGTATTGAACAGTATCTCTACTACTGTGTGGCATTGAATAGTATCTCCACTGTGTGACATTGAACAGTATCTCTACTACTGTGTGGCATTGAACAGTATCTCTACTACTGTGTGGCATTGAATAGTATCTACTACTGTGTGGCATTGAATAGTATCTCTACTACTGTGTGGCATTGAATAGTATCTCTACTGTGTGACATTGAACAGTATCTCTACTACTGTGTGGTATTGAATAGTATCTCTACTGTGTGACATTGAACAGTATCTCTACTACTGTGTGGCATTGAATAGTATCTCTACTATTGTGTGGCATTGAATAGTATCTCCACTGTGTGACATTGAACAGTATCTCTACTCCTGTGTGGCATTGAATAGTATCTCTACTACTGTGTGGCATTGAATAGTATCTCTACTGTGTGACATTGAACAGTATCTCTACTACTGTGTGGTATTGAATAGTATCTCTACTGTGTGACATTGAACAGTATCTCTACTACTGTGTGGTATTGAACAGTATCTCTACTACTGTGTGGCATTGAATAGTATCTCTACTACTGTGCGGCATTGAATAGTATCTCCACTATGTGACATTGAACAGTATCTCTACTACTGTGTGGTATTAAACAGTATCTCTACTACTGTGTGGCATTGAATAGTATCTCTACTATTGTGTGGCATTGAATAGTATCTCCACTGTGTGACATTGAACAGTATCTCTACTACTGTGTGGCATTGAACAGTATCTCTACTACTGTGTGGCATTGAATAGTATCTCTACTCTGTGGCATTGAACAGTATCTCTACTACTGTGTGGCATTGAACAGTATCTCTACTACTGTGTGGCATTGAATAGTATCTCTACTACTGTGTGGCATTGAATAGTATCTCCACTATGTGACATTGAACAGTATCTCTACTACTACTGTGTGGTATTAAACAGTATCTCTACTATGTGTGGCATTGAATAGTATCTCTACTCTATTGTGTGGCATTGAATAGTATCTCCACTGTGTGACATTGAACAGTATCTCTACTAATGTGTGGCATTGAACAGTATCTCTACTACTGTGTGGCATTGAATAGTATCTCTACTCTGTGGCATTGAACAGTATCTCTACTACTGTGTGGCATTGAACAGTATCTCTACTGAGTGGCATTGAACAGTATCTCTACTACTGAGTGGCATTGAACAGTATCTCTACTACTGAGTGGCATTGAACAGTATCTCTACTACTGTGTGGCATTGAATAGTATATCCACTGTGTGGCATACAGTATCTCTAGGACAGTATCTCTACTGTGTGGCATTGAACAGTATCTCTACTGTGTGGCATTGAATAGTGTCCCCATGATGTATTGAGAATGTTTAGGTGTACTGGCACACATGGTGCTTAACCTTTCCCCTTAAAAATCAGGTGGGTTGGCATTTGCTACGTGAAGTGTGTGCTTGCATCACGAAACTTAACCGGTTATTCTAAGTGATGCAAACCCACATTGTTCGCGTGATTGTTGCAATAATAAGTTTCTGGGCAGAGATTTGCTGGTTGATTTGACGTCCAGCCAGTGCCTCTGTCTGCTCTAGCTACAGTGTATCGTTGTTCATGAGCCTCAGGTTCTCTGAAGCTTCCAAATGCTCCATCAAGCCTGCAAATCACCGTCATTCTGGCTCACCTCATGTACCCTTAAAGTGCGTGTACTTTCAACAGTACATACATACATACACGTACTTACATCATGGCCATGTACATAACATATATACCTGTACTTATATCATGGCCATGCACTCACATACATACATGTATTATAACATGGCCATGCACACACATATATACATGTATTATATCATGGCTACACACACATACATGTATTATATCAAGGCAACGCACACACACATACATACATGTATTATAACATGGCCATGCACACACATATACATGTATTATATCATGGCCACACACATACATACATGTATTATATCATGGCTACACATACATACATGTATTATATCATGGCCACGCACACACATACATGTACATGCATGTATTATATCATGGCCATGCACACACATACATACATGTATTATATCATGGCTACACATACATACATGTATTATATCATGGCCACGCACACACATACATGTACATGCATGTATTATATCATGGCCATACACACACATACATACATGTATTATAACATGGCCAATGCACACACACATACATACATGTATTATATCATGGCTATGCACAAACATATATTATATCATGGCCATGCACACACATACATGTATTATATCATGGCCATGCACACACATACATACATGTATTATAACATGGCCAATGCACACACACATACATACGTGTATTATAACATGGACATGCACACACACATACATACATACATGTATTATATCATGGCCATGCACACACATACATACATGTATTATATTGTGGTATAATTGTATGCAATCCAGAATCTACACTTATCATGTTTCATAGTTTTCGGTATAAAAATAGATAACAGTTATTAGTCATGCCCAAGTCTCCTTCGATGTGCGCCTCCTTCTCTGATGCTACAGATATAGAATAGAAAAGGTTAAAGTATTGCACTTAGACCTGGGACCAGACTAGAGAATGTGTATGACGACCGCTGGCTGCTTGGGTGAGGGTTGTAAGTTCTGCACAACCAGTGGTGTTCTTCTTGTTGCTGAGTGGACGATGGTGAGGAGTCTGCTGTGCTGAATGCCCTTAGATCAGTGACTGGCTTCTAGGCTCGTTTTGATCTGTCCACCCGAATCCCCAATGCCCTTAGATCAGTGACTGGCTTCTAGGCTCGTTTTGATCTGTCTACCCACTACCCCAAACAGTGACTGGCTACTAGGCTCGTTTTGTTTTAGTTGTAATAAGAATGGCATAGAATGAAAGACAATAGTAGACAGAATATAGTGCGGGACTGACCAGCCTTATAACTGGCGCAGTCCTGCACAAGTGCTGTGGGTTGTGAGCTAATTAGTGTGAATGAGGTGGGATAAATATATGACACCTCAGCTTTAGGCTTTGGAATACATGCTAAATTGAGTTTATAAGTTTCTAGTTCTTTTCATGGATCTCAGGCACGTCCATCCTCCCGGGCGAGAAGGTAGCTTCTTCCTCTTCTGGGATGAGAACCACCAACTTCACGACAGGTCTCTTGTGTGTTCCACAGGATGGTCCCCTTACCGTAGCCGTCCTCACAAGTCCGTCTGATCCTGGATGCACCTCCGTCACTCGAGCCAGTGGCCACTGATTGACGAAAAGGAATTTATCCTTTACCAACACGACGTCTCCAACTCTGATATTCCTTTTGGGTTGAGTCCACTTGTTGAAGCGATTTAGAGTGGTGACGTAGGCGCTGGTCCACTGCTTCCAGAAGTGTTCCGTTAGTGCTCGGCAGTGGTTCCACCTGGCACGATGAGTCTGAGTCCCGAGTCCTAAGACTTGAGAGATGTCTGGCAAGGCTGTCATGGGTCGTCCTATCAGGAAATGTCCTGGCGTTAAAACTAGCCTTGCGTCGGATGGTTGTGCCTCTAATGGCACTAGTGGACGACTGTTCATTATCGCTTCAGCTTGGTATAAGAACGTCGTCAGTCTTTCGAATGTGAGAGCTGTATTGCCTGCTATGGACCTGAGTAGAGACTTGGCACTCTTCACGTTACTCTCCCAGAGTCCGCCAAAGTGGGGAGCCAACTCTGGTATGTGGCTCCATGTCACCCTTCGGTCTGCTAGGAAGCTCTGGAGTTGCTCAGTCGTCTCTCTGCTGTTGAGGGCGTCATACGCTTGCCTCAAGCTCCTGTCTGCTCCGACGAAGTTGGTCTCGTTATCAGAGTACACCTTGATTGGGAGACCTCGTCTGCTCACAAATCGCTGGAACGTAGCCATGAAGGCTTCAGTGGATAAATCTGACACTGCTTCAAGGTGGATTGCCTTGGTGGCCATGCAGACGAAGAGACATATGTACGCCTTCTCTATCCGAGACTTCCGTGGATTGCCTGACTTCAGTGTCATGGGCCCGGCCAGGTCAACTCCAACGTGGCTGAAGGCGGAAGAGGCTGTGGTTCTCTGAATGGGAAGCTGTCCCATAAGTTGTGTGGCCTTTCTGGCATAGGCTTTCCTGCACGGGATGCATCTGTTCGTCACGTGCCTAGCCAGAGAGCGCGTGCCAGAGATGTGGTATCTCTGTGAGAGTGCATCGATCAGCACAGATGCTCCTGCATGGTGAGATTTGTCAGATGTAAATGCCTCATAATCAGATAGGAGAGCTTGCTTCTGTGGGGAAGTATCCGGGGATGCTTCACCAGTTCCGGTAACTCTGCTTCAGCTAGTCGACCTCCAACAAGTAGAACACCTTCCCTGTCTAGGATCGGATGTAAATTGAGCAGAGAGCTTTTGGTAGAGAGCTCCTTCTTCTGCTGTAGTGCTAGGATCTCGTCTGGATAGTGTCTCTGCTGAACTCCTTTGACCAAGAGTGTTTCGACATAGTCCAGTTCCTTTGCTGAGAGCTTGTTGTCGTAATTCCGCTGTGTAGGATCTTTCTGCTTAGTGTTGCTGAGGAACCTGTAATGCCAGGCTGAGATTCGCAATAGTCTCTTGAGTGAGGAGTATCGCTCAGTCAATGATGGATGAGTGTTCTCCTGTAAGCTGAGAGCTGTAAACTCTCTCTTGATCTCTGGAATTGAGACCGTCTTGCCAATGGGACGTTTGGGCCAGGTGCCCGGATCTTGTGTCAACCAAGGAGGTCCATTCCACCATAGGTTGTGTCGCGTCAGTTCTCCTGGCATCAGTCCTCTGGAGGCAGCATCAGCCGGATTGTTATCTGTCGGCACGTGTCTCCAGTTGTTAGCTGGTATCTTCTTGGTGATTGTTGCCACTCTGTTGGAAACATACACCTTTAGCTTCCCTGGCTCCTGGTTGAGCCACCCGAGGACGATGGTGGAGTCAGTCCAGGCATAAATCTGGGTTGGGTCCATCTTCAGTGTTCGTGCAGTGTCGCTCATCAGTCGGCTCAGCAGTAATGCTCCACAAAGCTCCAACTTGGGCACCGTCATAGGAGTGGTTGGTGCGACCTTAGTCTTTGCTGTGACCAACGATACTGTAGTTGAGGCATCTTCGTAACAGGCACGGAGGTACACGACTCCTCCGTATGCCCTCTCGGAGGCATCCGAAAAACCATGGAGCTGCACGATCTGTTTGGGCTGGAATGGAGTGAAATAGCACCTCGGAATTGCATGATTCGTGATCAGTGGCAGCTGTTCCGTCCACTGGTTCCACTGAGTGGTGATGTCGTCTGGCACGGAGTCATCCCAGTCCAGTCCTTGAACCCAGATGTTCTGCAGCAGTAGCTTGGCCACCACCATGGCTGGGGCGAACCAGCCCATGACGTCATACGTCCTTGCTAGATCGGATGATATCTGTCGCTTGGTGGCCTTCCTGTCTTTTCCCAATTCCGGAGTAGAGATAAACATACTGTCTGAGTGAGTGTCCCAGTGTATACCGAGCGTCTTGTGGCATCGATTGGGGGTGAGTAGAGTAATGTCTTGCTCTTCCTCGCATAGATCTGTGGGAATCGACTGCTGGAATTCTTTGGAGTTCGTCCTCCACTTTCTTAGATTCATCCTCCCATACTGGAGGATGTCGTTCAGCTGCTCTCTGGCATCCACTGCTTGCTCCACCGTCTCTGCTCCAGTCAGGCAGTCGTCAACATAAAACTCCTGCCTGATGATCTGGGCTGCTGCTGGGTGTTCGCTCTCGTAGTCGTTGGCCAGCTGTAGGAGGGTTTGCGTAGCGAGAAATGGAGATGACGTTACGCCAAATGTGACGCGAGTCATCCTCCAGATCTGAGTCTGTTCTTGGTCATCTTTCCATAGGAACCGGTGTAAGTCCCTGTCTTCTTTGTTCAACCCGATTTCCCTGAACATTTTTGAAATGTCAGCCGTCATACCAATGTTGTGTTGTCGGAATTTAAGGAGAATTTCGGTGGTGAGAGGATACTGGTTGGGGCCAGCCAGCAAGGTATCATTCAGCGACAACCCGTTGCTGGTCCTGGCTGAGGCGTCGAAAACGATTCGTAACTTCGTAGTCGTGCTGCTGTCCTTAGACACCCCATGCATGGGTAGATAGTAACACTGGGACTCGGGCTTCTTCAAGTCTTCTTCGGGGACCAACTCAGCGTGGTGTAGCTGACCGCATTCTGCCACTGCTGTGCTAAATGGTTCCCATTTTTCCTTCCGAACGAGTGCTCGCTTGTTCTGGTCGAATCGTTTTTCGGCCTGAACTCTGGATCTTCCCAATTCTGGTGTGGGTGTCTTCCTTGGCAGGCTGACAGTGTATCTGCCATCTGCTTCTTGGGTGTGTGACTCCTTGTAGTGAGTTAGTGCATCTGTATCGTCCTTACTGAGAGCCTGTTGGTGAGGTTGAATTTCCTCGGACTCCCAGAAGGTTGAATGGTTGTAAGGCTCCTCTTGTGATAAGTACACTTCTGCTTGCTGTGTCATTCCTCCTCCTTGCACGATCCACCCGTATATGGTGTCTGCTGCTAGGAATCTGCCATCCCTGGATGCTCTGGCCTCCGTCTGTCCGACATGTGTCATCCTGGCAGTAGCTTCCGACCCTAGTAATAGGTCAATCCTCCCGGGCAAATGGAAGGATGGGTCGGCCAGTTCCAACCCAGACAGGAATGGTAGAGTAGAGGCATCAGGGAGAGGTTCCGTCGGGAGTACCATCGAGACTGATTGAGAAATGTGGGCCCCGATAGGAATGGAGTAGGACAAATGTTGTCGCTTAGGCCTGATCATGATGGAGGCGACCAGCTCGCACTGAAGGCCTGTGACGTTGCCGACAGTGGTGGTGGAGATTGGTTGGGAGAAGGTTGAGGCACCCAGTCGCTGCACCAAACGAGAAGTGACATAGGACGCAGAGCTGCATACATCGAGGATGGCTCTGGCCTGTACTGTCTTGCCGTTGGCTTCTACCGTCACAACGGCCGTGGGCAGAATCCCTACATCCTTGTTGGCGTTGGCCAGATAAGTAGGGCGTGGCTGGGTGGGAGATACGGTTGCCGCTGCTTCGGCTGTTTCCTCGTGCAGCAAAGAGTGATGTCTCTGCTGGCAGTCTCTGCAAGTTCTGTTGCTCCTGCATTGTTCGAGGTTGTGTCCGTATCCCAGGCAGTTGATACATAACTTCAATCGTTTCACTGCCTCCTTTCGTTGTGGAATGGTGCTGGATTGGAACATAGGGCAGAGAAACATCGGATGTCTCTCAACCTTGCAGAGCTTGCAAGGTGCCTTTGCTTTCTGTTGGTAGGGTGTGTACGGGGTAGCAGCTGCAGACAGGGGCGTAACTTCTGACTGCGTGAGATATACTGGCTGCTTCCGCGGTTTGCTGGGTGCTGGATCAATTGGTGCTGGCCTTGTGCTCTTCTTGTTTCTCTGCTTCACCTCTAACTCGTCTTCGTATTGAGCTGCGACGTGGTTGAGGAAAGCCGTGAAATCTTTCAGGGCAGGCACCTCTTGTTCTTGTTGACAGCAGCTTTTGTCCACTGCTTGGCCAATCTTCCCTCCAGCTTCAGCTCCCCCAGTGTGGTGAAGACGTCTGCCGCAGTGTCTTGGCCGGTGACTGTGGCTTCTCTCTGGGCTGCTGATAACGTTCTGCTCCAGGCTCTGGCATCTGACTCATCGATCAGTTTCCCGTTGACTAGGGACTGCACGGCTGTCCTATACATCAGTCCAGGGTTGTGATATAGCTCGTCCAGTACTTCTGAGATGATGTCATAGTCTCCAACTGCTCCTCTGAGGTGTCGGAACTCTGCTATCGCTTCTGGGGTTCTGACTGCTCTTTTTAAGTACAGAATCTTATCGTCCTCAGTCATGTACTTGTCTTTGCTTAGGACAAGTTGAAATTCCCTCCAGAAGGCTGGCCAGTCCAGCTTATCTCCTGAAAATTTCGGGAAGGTCACGTCAGGTAGACGACTCCTGAGGATGTCTGCTGCAGAGATGCCGGTTGCTACAGGAGTTGCTGCTGCGGCTACGATCCCTGGTGGTCTTGTTGCTTCAAAGGCTGTCTTGACTCTGGTCAACCTTCCTCTCATGTCTTGGATACGTGCTTCGTATCTCTCCTCTTCTATCTCGGGTAGGTCGCCTATCAATGATTCGGCTGTTCCGATCTTGATCTTCAGTTCCCTGATGTCAGCTGATTGGTCTATGTCTGGCGTTCCCGCTTCATTTACTAACTGAGTCAGGTTTCTGTCGATGCTCTTCAAGAGTTTGATAGCTGCCTTGAGTGCTTTGGCTTGATCTTCCAGGTTGCTGATCTTAGCCGTGTTCTGGAGACCTCTGTCCACCATATCGTATAGATCTTCGTTTTCCTTCTCGAGAGCTGCCGTCTTGGTGTCCGACCGTTGTTCCATGACGAAGATGAGTCGGTTCTGGAAGAGCTCGTACTCCTCTTGCTGTGTTGCTATAGCTGCTCTCAGCTGAGCGAGCTGAGCGATGTCTACTTCACCCAGTGGGCCTTCTGAGAAGCTCACAATTTGTCGGGTAAGGCAGGTGACTGCACCCTTTCTTTGTCCTCTCTTTCCCCTGAGTATACTTTGGTCGTCCATGTCGTCGACACTAATCATGGACATGACTTGTGCTTTTGCTGAGGACGTGTGTCTACAAGAGGAATGTGAGAAGGAGCTTGCTGTTGCTGGGGAGAGACCTCGGTAGTGCCGTGGAATCTTGCTGTAGTGAAGTGTATCACTAATTGCTGTGGAGAGACCTCGGTGTCGTGCCGTGGAACCTCGCTGTAGTGTAGACTGCTTGTCTAAAATCCGGCTCGAAGGACCAAATAGTCATGCCCAAGTCTCCTTCGATGTGCGCCTCCTTCTCTGATGCTACAGATATAGAATAGAAAAGGTTAAAGTATTGCACTTAGACCTGGGACCAGACTAGAGAATGTGTATGACGACCGCTGGCTGCTTGGGTGAGGGTTGTAAGTTCTGCACAACCAGTGGTGTTCTTCTTGTTGCTGAGTGGACGATGGTGAGGAGTCTGCTGTGCTGCGTGCTGAATGCCCTTAGATCAGTGACTGGCTTCTAGGCTCGTTTTGATCTGTCCACCCGAATCCCCAATGCCCTTAGATCAGTGACTGGCTTCTAGGCTCGTTTTGATCTGTCTACCCATTACCCCAAACAGTGACTGGCTACTAGGCTCGTTTTGTTTTAGTTGTAATAAGAATGGCATAGAATGAAAGACAATAGTAGACAGAATATAGTGCGGGACTGACCAGCCTTATAACTGGCGCAGTCCTGCACAAGTGCTGTGGGTTGTGAGCTAATTAGTGTGAATGAGGTGGGATAAATATATGACACCTCAGCTTTAGGCTTTGGAATACATGCTAAATTGAGTTTATAAGTTTCTAGTTCTTTTCATGGATCTCAGGCGCGTCCAGTTATAGCATAAAGAAGTGAAAGGGAAACTGCACATTCTTATAAAGCATACATGTATGTAAGTACATGTATGTACAATGTGTGCTACACATTTGGTTCTATACTGTATACATGTATGTATGTATGTACATATGTACAGTATATTTTACTCTCATTAGGTTACATAAGTATACATATTATGTATGTACATATGTAAGTTCTAGCCAAATGCTTGATATTCAGAGGTTAGTTTTGTGTATATATAACGTCATTCATCATTTCTCACAGGAAAAAAATCGTAATGCATACCTCGTTTTGACGACCCTTTACCTCTTTTGGTGTGGGGTGGCAAAGTGTCTGACATACTGTTGTAGAGTGCTTGGGGGAGAGTGCCCTGTGGTGCATACTGTTGTAGAGTGCTTGGTGGCGAGTGCCCTGTGGTGCTTGTGTATTTAGACATGCACGTGGCAGAAGCTCTGGGAGGGGAAGGGGGCGACAAAGGTGGATAATATCGATGGGGATTGAAGATGTCGAGGGAGGACAAGAGGTGTAGTGGAGTCGGATGATGTGAGGGGGGACTGGGCTGTATGATATTTAGGAGGAAAGAGGGTGGTTGATGTCAAGTGGTGATAATAGTGGACGATATCGAGGGTAGAAGGGGACGGGTGATGTGGTGGGAAGACTAGAGGGATAATGTCGAAGGGGAAATGGCTGGATGATGGGGGGGCGGGAGTTAGTGATGGATAATGTCGAGGGGGATAGAGGGAATAATGTTGAAAGGGATGTGGGTGGGATGATGTGCCAGTGCACAAAATAACAGTAAAAAGATGCTAAGACATTGGTCATACTGATTACAAGTTTGATGGGCCATTATTCTAGATTGCTCGGACAAATATTCATTCACTTTTTTGACCTAGTAGTAGAGGCCCAAATAAATTTCCACTGCACCAGAATCCACTGAGTGCCTCCGTGAAATTCCTTTTTAATAAATTCTTTGGTGGACTTCATTGCTATGCCCTGTCCAGAGCCGCATCATTCGAGCAGTAGGTCAATTCCAAGAGCTAATCCAGTATCCAGTCGAGCAGCCTGTGAGCTGTGGTGATGTAGAGAACTACTGCCTTGAGCGTCAGTGAACTGTAGCGATGTCCGGATACTTGCATTTGAGCGATGGTCAGCTACGGTGATGTTGAGAGCTACTGCAGTCGAGCGGCCGGTGAGCTGAGGCTATAACAAAGCCACTCCAGTCGAGTTGCTCTCCATCTATAACGTTTCCAGGAGCTGGTTCAATCGAGGGCACGGTCAGCAGATGACTGAATGTTCGTTCAGCTGTGCCGATGTCGAGATGTCAACAGCTGCTCCATATCCTCAGATGCAGTGATGTCGAGAGCTACTCCACCAATTCTCAGAGGACGCGGTCAAGCTTCATATTGTGGGCGCAATTTTTTTAAATTTTTTATTAATCCTCCATTTTCATTGCTGTCAGTCTTTTGTGCTGGCTGAGATATCGCTACTGTGCGTAGCAGTGCCAACACTTGCAGAGATAAACTAAAACAACTTTGGCTTGTTAGCTAAGCAAGAAATAGCCAGGTAGTCCTAGCGTCCATTACACACACAAAGAGTGGCACTGCACGTGTCTGACACATCTTCATCGAGATTGGCCCACCCACAAAAATTGGTCGGTCCGTATGGCAGATCTTAAGTTGTCTTGCTTGCTCCTTCTGGTGCATTGGTCGGAAATTGGTCGACGGCCTGTTATTTTGTGCTCTGGGATACAGTGGTGGATGATGTCGAGGGTGAAGGGAGTGTATGATGTGAGTTGTGAGTGTGTTGGATGATATCGAGGGACAAGTGGGGAGGGTGGGGAGGGGGGCTTGAGTGGATGATGTTGAGGGGGTAGGGGCTAGATAATGTCGCGGAGAGACAGGGATGAATGATGTTGAAGGTGGACAAGAGTGGATAATGCTGGCCTCAGTGTGCTTGCTACTATTAATGTGAGCTAACTCGGCAGTGTGCATACTTGCATATATACCACTAATCTACCAAGACTGTGGTGCATTCGGAACAGAGGGCTCTACTGCACCATGCACGACCCTTTCCCTCCACCACACAATGTAAAAGAGGATTAGCCACTCGAAACTAGATCCCATGCAGCTAGTGTGTAGTGACGTTTATCCTGACGCTTGTTCGAGTTGGGCAACATGCTACAGCCCTCAGCACTGTGAGGCCAGACCAAGCCAGGTTAGCTGTCTATCAGGTTTACTTCAATGCCTGTAGGCTACAACAGATGTGTACCATGCAGGCCAAAAGTTGCCATACTTTGCCAGTCCAAGCAATAACATTACGACCAAAAAAATGCATTAAGGAAGGGCTGAAGGAAGACTGGTCAATCAGCAGCCAGTTCTCTCTCCTCTATTGATTGTATAGCCAGTTCTCTCTCCTCAATCAATTGTGCAGCCAGTTTCCTCTCCTCTACTTACTATGCAGCCAGTTCTCTCTCCCCCATTGATTCTAAGCCAATTCTATTTCCTCTATCGACATTCTTAAGCCAGTTCTCTCCTCTCTATTCATTGTGCAGCCAGTAGCTGTTCTAATTTGATGGGATCAAATAAAGTGCAAATACAGTGTACATGTATGAAAAACAGGGAGAAGAACGGATGATACAACACCACTGTCAAACTCTACATGTAGCTTAGGAATCTCTTTTTTACCATTCCTCTATATGCCACTTGGCAGCCTCTATTCCTTTTCTGTAGATGTTGATAAAAACAGTTGTTGTTGTTGTTGTTGTTGTTTTTGCATTAGTTGAAGTGTTGCAAACCTACTTGTGATGTTCATAAAACAGTTGTTGTTGTTGTTGTTGTTTTGCATTAGTTGAAGTGTAGCAAACCTACTTGTGATGTGGTGGATATTTACGATCTCCTGATGTGCTCGCACTGCTTGGGCAAAGCCTTCTCGCAGCACTACTCTATGATGAACGCTGTGTGGTCAGTCAGTGCAAAGTCTGGTCTTGTTCTATGCACTTCTGTTTTGGTGATTGCTATTATCTTGTGCATCCAGTGAGAATGTGTACATGCATGCATGCATAGAATCCATGCACCCTGTGAAGCTTGCTCACTGCAGTTGGGGTGTACACATGCATGCATGCATAGAATCCATGCACCCTGTGAAGCTTACTCACTGCGGTTGGGCTGTCCATGGCTCAGTGATAAGTGATGTGTGCCCACTATCCTGGACAGCATCGCACCATATCTATATACCAGGAAGCCGCAGTAGGAGCTAGAGATTTCTTCTTCAATTTAAGCATGAGACTTTTAATGTCACAAATGGTATTAGGTCAAATCAATACCAACAGTGACTGAGTGTGGTCTCAATGATCGCGTGCAATTATTCTGAAGCTGCACCATTGAGGTAGGTGTGTCCACGGCAACAACCAGCAAGATGCATGTGGGCTGCACCGCTGGCTTCAAGCTGACAGTCATTTCTTTCCCTGAAAGAAGTGGAAATTGGGATACAGAGAATTGTTCTGTCTGTCAGGTGTTTGGGTGCCTTCATTGATTCAAGTGATCTACAGCTTAGCATTACTAGTGTGTGATGTAGCAAAATTTAATTTCATATGCATGTATATGTACACAAATAGATATTACGGCATCGAATATAAAGTGATGTAATTTGCACTCAGGTAAACCAACAATACACTACAGTGCTAACATCAATTGGGCTGCTACTTAAAATTCCGTCCCATAAAGTATGGAGTACTTATGAAGGAGGCGGAGTTCAAAGTGTGATTAAATCACTTTGCAGCTATTGTGAGGGTGGTGAAATTAATGAAAACGATGCATGTGGTTATTCCTTTCCCCCTAGAGGTAAAAAAAATTCTGTAGATTGGACACATGTCTGACAAACTTGGTCAACCAATTAAATGTCATAAGCACCATGGCACAAACTCAGACATCGTTGGGAGGGGAAAATATAAATAGAACGCACTCATTCTCCTTATACACATGCCCAATAGACTGCTCTACTGATTTACTTCTGGTTGGACAGGGCGAGCAAGCAAAATTTAAAAATATTTTTTAATGGCTGATGTTCGTGATTGCCTTTGGGAACGGTCTCTTCCTGGCTTATGCCACTGTTTCTGGATGTTCTTCTTCGGTGGAAAACAGCACAAGCACCTGGGTATGCTTGGCAAGAATCATTTTGAATTCCTTTGCTATTGAGCAAGGAGGTGCTCCTGGATGGATTTCTTTGCTAAGTTTTGTTGCAGACCTACATGTACAAGCAACGTAGCGCTGCGTAGCTTTTGTTGGCTTACTTCAACAGCTGATTCTACTGCAGCTTATTGTATTTCCATTCTAATGACGTGAACAATTGGAGAAGTTTATTCTTAATAATAATAATAATAATAGTAGTAGTAGTGGTAGTGGTGGTAGTAGTAGTAGTAGTAATAATAATAATAATAATAATAATAATAATAATAATAATAATAATAATAATAATAATAATAATAATAATAATAATAATAATAATAATAGTTAATATAGTAAAAAAAATGTAATTATTACAACAAACAAAAATATGGCTGGCATTCAATTGGTCAACGTCACTGCTAATTTAAGAATGCTCTGTAGCATTGGCTAGTTGACTGGTCCACCTTGCTTGACTGGTCCACCTTGCTTGACTGGTCCACCTTGCTTGACTGGTCCACCTTGCTTGACTGGTCCACCTTGCTTGACTGGTCCACCTTGCTTGACTGGTCCACCTTGCTTGACTGGTCCACCTTGCTTGACTGGTCCATCTTTCTTGACTGGTCCACCTTGCTTGACTGGTCATGTGTAGTGGCCATACCAGTGCAAAATTCAAAGTAAAAAACATAGCCATATTGACTTGGAATGGTGAAACAATATTATTATGTTATAGGAAAAATTGCATCTGAAATCACATCTTTATATGTGTGTATATGTATGTATATATACATATACAGGGTTTCATACAGGGGGGGGGGGGGGGGACCTCCCCCAGCCAGAGTTCCCCCCCCCCCCCCCCCCCCCAGGATTTTCAAAAATTATGATGTCATAGTGCAACATTGACATTGACATTTTGCTTACATTATAGTAATTTAGAAAACAGAATTTTATAAAGCAATATGACGATTTTTCTCCTAGAATATGTCCAAAATTGCACTAAAATCTACTGAAGTCCCTTCAATTGCGATTCGCATGAGCCTAGCAAGGTTGATGTCACTTAGTCTATTTCAAAGACGTGTCTTCACAATCTTCATCCGACTAAAAGAACGTTCGACAGTAGCTGTTGCAATTGGAAGAGTTAGCAAAAATATCCAGTAATTTGAAAATCTCTGGGAAGATCTCTTTGTATGCTCCTGAAAGCTCCATCTCTGTCTTCATATATATCCTGTAGAGTGGGTGGTTTACTTAGTTTCTTTTTCTCCATAATTTTCTTCTTCTCTTGTGCCAAGACTCTCTTAAAAACTCTCCACTCAGCAAAAATTTCTTCTCCATCCACGAGAGGTGGAGAAGTGAAGGTTTCACCATCAAACTCTACAGTTGCTTCTTTCCCATAGAAGTTAACTAGAGTTTGCAGTTGTGGATTGCCATACTCAAGAAGAGCAATATCTTCTGTTGACATCGAAGCAGGGTCAAAGATCGATGAGGAGACAAGTACTGTAGCTCCACAGCACCACCATCAGTGAAACGGCCATTTATATTGGAAACAAGTTTGGCAATAATATGGAATAGCTGTTGAATTGCGGTACTCACTCATTGATATGGCAGCTGCACTGCCAGTTCTAGTTGAACTCCTCCTGCATGTGATGTCATGTTCACTAGCAAGCATGTCAACAGTTGTTTCCACCAGAGAACACCATTCTGCATCCTCATTCTTGAGGCATTTCAGCTCTGAAACGATGCTCTCAAGGATGATTGGCAACTTGCTGAAATCAGTTGCCTTGCTTTGCATAAAGCAATTGAGCTTAGCAAGAAGATCAAGCACGGATGATAGCAGAATGATAGTGGCCACTCCACTATAAGAGCCCAACACCAACGCTATGCCATATGCTTCTGCGTCACCACAATCTTCATAGAGCGTGTGCAAAGTAGTTATCAGAGCAGGAAGCTCCTTGCGAATGGCTCGCACACATCTCTCATGAGATAGCCATCTTGTTTGGCTTGGTTTGACTACTTTCAGCTCTGGAAAATTTAGCACATTTTTCAGAGCTTCTGCTTTTTTGGGGGGGGAATAATAAAACAATTTCCACAAGCTGGCCATTGTGCCAAACATCTTTTTCACGGTAGCAACAGACTCGGCTGCTTGCATGGAAGCAAGCTGCAACCTGTGGCAGGAGCAGTGGATGTAGAGAGCATGGGCTGCATGCACCCTCATCCTTCTTTGCACTCCACTTCTGCAACCAGAGAATGTTGCAGCACCGTCATACTCTTGTCCAACAAGTTTAGAGTAATCAAGATTCTTCTCACTGATGAAGGAAGTTAGAGCATGTGTAATTTCTTCAGCATCAGTGGATTTGAGATGAAGAATCGTCAAAAAGTGTTCCTCTGGGTGACCATCCACAAGCCACCGGAAACAAATCGATAGCTCCTCCTGTGTGGAAATGTCTTGACTCTCATCTGCTAGAATTGAGAAGAACGGGCTGGATTTCAGGCTTTCTATCAGCTTTCTGTCAAGCCATGTGTCAATGGCTTCAATCAGTGACGTAGTGCTGAACTTGGAGGTGTACTGGGCATTAGACGGGTCTTCATTGATATGTTGCTCAAGTCATTGGCAACTAGGAGCTGGATCAAATGTGCATATGAGGAATTCTATTCTTAACCAGAAAGTAGACTGCTCTAAACAGATTGAGTAACACACACCGATTTCTCTGTCTACGCTCAGCAGCCTCTTGTGCAACAGCTGAACACTGGAGCTCAAGTACAGACTTCCCACTCTCTACTTGCTGTGCCATGGCACCAACAGCTGCAGCATCTCTGTGCCATTGGGAGTCTGCATGCTTCTTCAGTACTTCACTAACATGGTTCCAGTCAACTATGCCTCTGGCTCCCCTTGACCCAACAGGGGGCTTCCCCCAATTCTGGCATGTAGCACAGAACATGCCCTCCACTAGGATCCTTGCAGGTGACCCAGGGGTATTTCTTCTCCCATTCTTTTTTAAATGAAAGTTTTTCCCTGTAGACCTTCCTCTTTTCACTAGCACTGAGTTTGTTCTTCTTCTTCTGAGGCTCCTGCTGATTGTCAGTTGTCTGGGAGAGACTGGATGAGGAATGGGCAGCTTCCTGATCAGTCAACGAGTCTGATGCATCACTGCTTGTCCTCTTTCGAAAGTAGGCTCTGAGATCCATGTTTGTGAATGATTTCTCCCTACCCACCAGGGGGAAAAAATCAAGGAGCAGTGCTCTTACAAACTCAACAGGCAACTAACAGACAACACTTTATTAGACTAGTATCTACAGATTTCTCTTTTATACTCAGCATACAATCAATCAATACCAATCAACAGCACATTCACAACATATAACCACAACTTTCTGACACAAACACACAAACATATCCACCTAAAGCAATTACAAGCAATCAACACATTCATAACACCATCATAAACTATCCTGCTGCACACAAACATGTCCCCACAAGCCAATCAACAACATATTATATCACCAAAAGTTTTAACAAGTGACTGAATGTGGCAAATGTAGGCCATACCCACAGATAATCAGTGGCTAACACTTTCCTACATCAAGAACTTGAACTTAGAATATGAATTATTTGCCATTAGAATTTTTTTATTTATAGATCTGCTTCATAGCTGGAAAATTTGGTGGGTATTTAATTTGGAAGTATGTTGGATTGACAGTCACCAAATTTAATTCCAACAATATTTTTGCCATTATGTTTTTGTTTCCTGGTAATGTTTCTCACTTTACAAGAATAATGTGACACTGCTAGAGAGAGACTTCCAACAAAGGACTCATCCTCGCTGGACAAAGAACAAGCAAGCAGCTGCAATCTTCCAGTCAGCAATGGCAACACTGCCCCACATGGTCATCTTTCTTTGTTCCCACTCTCTCTCTCTCTCTCTAATAAGACAATTCTTCACGTATGCTCAGATTGCAAATTGTCTTCATAAATGTGTTGTCCCTAAATGACGCTCCCAATTGGGACTTCAGATTTCCACGAGGTATATAATTCGCACCTGCCAGTGCAAATGCTGCGACGAGCACTTGGCCTGACAGTGCTCAAACCATCAGCCAAAATTTAGATCTGCTATACATTTAATTTCAGCACTGGTTGAGACCGATCTGCCAAATCGTCCTGCAATGTAGCAATTGTGTGGAGGCAATGGTTGGATGGTACCACATTAAGGGTGTGTGCTACACATAGCAGCACCAGGAGAAGAATAAAGCTACACCTTAAGGGCATGTGCTACACATAGAAGCACCAGGAGAAGAGTAAACGTACACCTTAAGGGTGTGTGCTACACATAGCAGCACCGGGAGAAGAATATGCCTACACCTGAGGAGCAAGGTTACCATCTTCTCTATCTGCTGTGGAGTGGATAAAGAAAGATGGGACCACTGTGACCACCTTCCCTCAGATATCTTATACTGCTCGACCACTTGTGTCCATTGGCTCTGGGCATATTAAAGTGTGATCTAGTGCATATGGCTGGTGGGATCTAGTGCATATGGCTGGTGGGATCTAGTGCATATGGCTCGGAGACCCCGGACGCTACAGGTGGTGACAAGCCATACCTGACATGAGGCTTGTTGAGTCTGCTCTGATCAGTAATGAAGGCCCTACCCTCACAGTAAATCTTCCCATTCAGTTGTTCTAGTAGCTTGTTTTAAACCCTTAGACACTGCCCACCAGAAGTCTTGAAAGCTTCTCACAGGCCAGGCCATAGATACACACTGTACATGGTCCCAAGCAAAATGGTTGTTTTGGGTGTGGGAGAGTATGACTGAATTATTGTATATGACTTGATAATTTTGATAAGAGATGAGCTAAATTTTTGTTTTTGCGATTCCTGCTTACATGCATGTTTGTATTTTTAGAGTGATTATCCTCATTTCAGTAGCAGGCAAAAACATGTCAGTTCCCTACCATTACTAATCAGCATTTCTAACAACAAGAGTGTGGAGGTCAGTTCCTGACCAGAATGAATTGCATATCTTCCCCCCCCCTCCCTCCCCCTTTTTTTCAGACAGCTATGCTAAGCTATAAAAAAATAGAAATACTGGAATTTTTCCTCTCTGCCTCTATCCTTTTTTTTGTTTGTATGTGTGTTTGTGCGTGCTTTGCATATTTTCCTGTTGATATGATAAAGACAACTTTACTATTATTATCATCCAATTATAGTCGACTGAGAATATAAACAAAAATAGTGAGAGAATAGAAATGGGTAAGGGGAGGGGGGAAACTGGCTAAGGTCAGGCCACTAGAGTGGCTTAAATGAACTCTGACACCAAATCTGAGGCCATTGGCCATGGACCTGGTCTCTGAGGCCACTGGCCATTGACCAAACTCCTGGTCTCTGAGGCCATTGACCAAACCCCTGGTCTCCGAGGCCACTGCCATTGACCAAACTCCTGGTCTCTGAGGCCATTGACCAAACCCCTGGTCTCTGAGGCCATGGGGGAAAAACCTGGTCTCTGAGGCCATTGACCAAACCACTGGTCTCTGTGGCCATTGACCAAACCCCTGGTCTCTGAGGCCATTGACCAAACCCCTGGTCTCTGAGGCCATTGACCAAATCCATGGTCTCTGAGGCCATTGACCAAACCCCTGGTCTCTGAGGCCATTGACCAAAGCCCTGGTCTCTGAGGCCATTGACCAGACCCCTGGTCTCTGAGGCCATTGACCAGACCCCTGGTCTCTGAGGCCATTGACCAAACCCCTGGTCTCTGAGGACACTGGCCATTGATCAAACCCGTGGTCTCTGAGGCCACTGGCCATTGATCAAACCCCTGGTCTCTGAGGCCACTGGCCATTGACCAAACCCCTGGTCTCTGAGGCCAGAGGCCATCCAAACCCCTGGTCTCTGAGGTCATTGGCCATTGACCAAACCCCTGGTCCCCATGTCTCAGCCCTTGATGTTGCAGCAGGCCTGAGAAAAATAATCACGTCGACATTTCTGAATATAGAATTACTATTGTATTGTCATCAACATCTTTATCATTGTTGTCATCATTATTATATTATTATATTATCATTGTATTGTCATCAACATCTTTATCATTGTTGTCATCATTATTATATTATTATATTATCATTGTATTGTCATCAACATCTTTATCATTGTTATCATCATTATTATATTATTATTGTATTGTCATCATTGTTGTTGTTGTTGTCATCATTATTGTTATTTTATTGTATTATTATTGTTGCTGTTGTTGAATTACTATTGTTATTTTTATTTATTTATCTATTTTATTTATTTATTTATAATTAGAATATAATGTATGGAAACAAGACAAGAACAAAATCAGTTATCTAATTATCAAACATTTACTAATTAACTAAAAATAGTAGTAGTAGTAGTAGTAGTAGTAGTAGTAGTAGTAGTAGTAGTAGTATTCTTTTACTTTGCTGGAACTCTATATCCTCTAACATGCTCCTGACCTACTTTGCTACCTTCAAGTGTATATGTAGGAAGTGTGTATATGTAGGAAGTGGTTCCTTCCTGTGTCTATTAGGAGGAGAGAGATTTATTGATGTTCATTATCTTTCCTCTTCACTTCACGTGTAGGTCAAGAGCAGGTTTGGTGAAAGTCAGTAATGCTATCAGTTGTGAAGAACACTTTCAATGGTGAGTTATACTGGGAGAGCCATTGAGACAAGTATTTCGTACTAGATTGTTGCTTAGCATAGATTCAGAAACAAGTATTTAACCCCCATCAGAGTGTAGAAAATGCACACCATTAAACTTGACCGTATCTACAGTACCTCTTAAATTCCCACCATCCATTTGTTATGCGACAAGTTGAAGTAAATCTCTCTACCTCGCAACTGTGACGTAATGCAGAAAGTACAAATGACGTAGGTGTCAAGGAAGTGCTTAACATCAAAGAAACAACAAACCAGCTATATACTGGAATGTATCGGCTGGTGACAGTTATTCACTTTGTATCAGCTAATTATTCAGCCAGCATTTGGGCCAACATGCTTTGGCCTTATGAAGACTTGCTAGATAAGATGCAGCTTGTCTTGATAATTGTGAACATTTATAGGCACACTGCATTTTGCTAGATAAGGTGCTGCTTGTCTTGATAATTGTGGACATGTATAGGCACACTACATTTTGCTAGATGAGTTGCAGCTTGTCTTGATAATTGTGAACATTTAAAGGCACACTACATTTCTGTCAGTGAAATCAATAGAAGTGATCCCTTCTATTGACGATGACATCAGGATCAATAAAATTACTAGGCAGAATTCCTGCACATCAGCCTGTACAGGTATAATGAGCTAGTTATCCATAACATAGTGTCCTCTACCTTTAGAATTTCAACATCAAAGATAGATACCCATGGCAGCCCCAAAAGTAGTATGCCCCATATGGCCAAGCACTCTTGACCATGTCTACCTGTACTTGACAGTAACATTAACAATGTTTTTAATGTGTTTTTTAATTTATAAAAAAAAATCCATGAATTTTTTTTTTCTTGTTTATTATTGTTGTTGTTGTATTATTGTTGTTGTTTTTATTATTATTATTATTATTATTATTATTATTATTATTATTATTATTATTATTATTATTATTATTATTAAATTAATATTATTGGGAGGGGGGGGGTCATTGTTTTTGCCACATCCGGTTGACGTGTTGGGTCCATGTGCCGGATGCAGTTTGTATCACGCGAGTCATGGCTAGAACATCTTGTCGAAATGTCGACAAAATAAATTTCAAGTTGATATTGAGAAGGTCATGTAAAGTCATCCAATTGAGAGTTGGTCGAGAATTAACAACAGAATTGGTTGATTAAATGTATAGTACTCTATTCTGTTTGACTAATTTTTTTCCTCTGTTCTGAAGGCACCGCATGAACTGTGACTGCGTTGGAGACGAACATTTTGTGGATGAACATACACTGCAGTCTCAGCTCAATTCAGAGGGAATGCTCAGTGAATTCTTCTTCTAGAGATTTTAACTGCACATTGTGCTTATAACAATTTTACTGGTTAATTTCATGTTCCCAGATCATGGTCTTCATTTTATATTCTTGTTAGTGATAATATTATGCCGGGATATTCCATGTTCTAAGGAATAATTCATTGGTAATTAATTATCAATTATCAAAAATAGTGAATTTAAAATTAAAGCATAATAATTATATAAGAAGTTGCATGTCTGTGAGGTCATGCTGAGCATAGTGTCTTCCTATTAATTGAGGCAGGGTGCCATATTATATATTAAATATACATCAGGGAGTCTGCTATATAGCTACTAGCATTCATTAGAACTATGCTGATGACATGCTGCTTTACAAATCATAAATGACTTTTCTTAACGATCTACTTAAATTCTCCCCTTGAAGTTTTGGCTAGATGCTCTAGCCTTCATCATAAATTTATTTATTTCTTGGTAAAGGCTAGAGCATCTGGCTGGAACATTGAAGATTTCTCAATTAACTCTCAGTTGACATAATAGAATATAATGACATTCTCAACAATCAACTTAAATTTTCTCCTTGACATCTCAGCTAAATTTCGAGCCTTCATCAGCTAGAACATCTAGCCTAATGTCAAGATGCAAGTTAAAGTTGATTGTTGAGGAAAGTCTTACATATTAAATTGTTGAAAAAGTCGTAATATTTATTTCATGAATTTTTTTTAAACTGAAATCTTTTCTACGACGCGCACCACGTGCACCCAAAATTATTTTGACACCAAGCTCTGAACTGCTGAAGAAGTGGCACTCTATCCCCTGTTTAATTCCTTTTTTTCCTTCGATCTGGTTATCACACTGTCCCATCCCTGATATATAGAGGGTTCTCTATGAACGTCTAAATTTGTAACTTATCCTCAATTTTCCAACTTGTAACAAAGATTTAGCTACTTCTATGAGCATCAGATTTGATACTGCTGCAGTTTCACTCGCTCTTAACTTATGGTCATGCCAAAGTTATACTATTATGGAGCCTATAAATTGGTAGATCTCACTTCATTGTAGTGGTATATAATTCACAGCTCTCCTGTCTTCATATATTGGTAGCCTGAAGTAGGGACTCCTCTTGGTTGGGAGACAATGCAGCATTGGCCTATCCTGTCTTCATATATTGGTAGCCCGAAGTAGGGACTCCTCTTGGTTGGGAGACAATGCAGCATTGGCCTCTCCTGTCTTCATATATTGGTAGCCCGAAGTAGGGACTCCTCTTGGTTGGGAGACAATGCAGCATTGGCCTCTCCTGTCTTCATATAATTATTGGTATATAGCCCGAAGTAGGGACTCCTCTTGGTTGGGAGACAATGCAGCATTCGCCTCTCCCATCTTCATATATTGGTAGTCCGAAGTAGGGACTCCTCTTGGTTGGGAGACAATGCAGCATTGGCCTCTCCTGTCTTCATATATTGGTAGCCCGAAGTAGGGACTCCTCTTGGTTGCATTGGCCTCTCCTGTCTTCATACTATCAACAAGTCAATGGACAATGTTTCTATTCCCAAACTTCACCACGTGGTAGGAGGGAGAGGTCATGTGACTGCAAATCACTCCAGGCATCCACTGAAGATAACTAGAGGCTGAAAAATATTACATGAATTAAACTCCTTCTGTGAAGTGAGGAATGCTTTTATCCTAGTCTTTATGCTTCAACTGTTTTCTGGTAATTGGGTCATATATATCAGGATACAAGAGATCGAACCTTGACCTAAACCTGCATCCCATCAGCATCTCTGAAAGTCTAATCCAATTGTGTATGTGCTTGTAGTCAACATTTGAACTTTGCTAATCTCTCTTCAATAAGTGCCACCTTCATCTGCTTCAGATTTTCTTAATGGTCTGCACTTCCCACGAATATCTGAGTGCACAACTAAGTGAATTAAACCAGCTCAAAGGCGATAACTAATGACATGCCTGCCTTGTACCTGATGGAATATCAGGTAAGAGCCCACCTCTGAATCCATGCCGAAGCCATCAGATATACTTGCTTGGAGATATGACAAAGGTAGGACAAATGTTTGTGATCTGATGAATTGATGACAATAAAAGTAGTTGAGAGGTTTCTTGATGGAGCACACCAAGGCAAAATTAGTTGTGAGAGTAGCTAGATCAGTTAGAGACCTCAATAAATATGCCACGGAGTGTTCTGTTTCATTGTCCATGATATACAAGAGAACTGAACTGAATCCATGATTCAGTTCAGTCCATCATGTGCCAACACCAGCTCTTTTGTACTATTGTAGTATACCTACAATGCGTTTGATTGTGGTGCTTTCTTTGCAGCTTGGAAGGCTCGAGCCTGGCTCCCTCCCCAGCTCTACTTGTCTATTTTTTCAACAGGGCTCAACATAGATGCAGGCCAGCCAGTGATGCCAGATGCATTTGAACTTTATGTATGTTGCATTGTGAACGTATGTTAGTGTGATATCATGCTTGTTATGATTTGTGTGTCAATTATTACTGATATGACATCATTAATTTGCATTTTTATTATATCCAAAGAATTATAGTAACCTAGAGCATCTAGTCGAAATGTCGAGAGAATACAATTTCAAGTTGATTATTGAGAAGGTTATTATAGTGTAATTGAAAAATCATAATCGTTCTCCCACAACAGAGTCTAAACAGTCTTTTGCACTTTCTATATTCCAACTATGAAGCAGGTCCTCCATTTTACTCTGAGAAAGAAGCACCACAAGTGAAACTACACAGAAGGAATCGCGTTTCTCATGACAACCACTTCCACACCAAGTGCTGAGAAATTAAGAAGCTTACTAACCGCCGGTATACAGCCAGTCCTGCTTAGCAGCTACATGGCGTGGTTCCAAATTTTCCACCCGCACGGATTACATTCGCGCATGTAAGTCCATATTGCAATAACTAAATATAATGTACAAGCTACTAAAAGTTCCAACACACCAACGAAACAATGGCGGAAAAAAGACAGCAGCAAAAACAAAAAACAAAAGCAAGACAAAAAACACAAACAACAACAATAAAAGTCCAAAATCAAACGACACCATCCACAGCTGGAGAATGGATGGCCAATCTTCTGAGCCAAAGCCCGGCATTACCGCGCCAGAGGTTGATGGAGAGGCGTTGAAAGAGATGGCAGATGGAATCCGCTGAAGGTATTCCAAGCCGGATACCCTGTAGGCGACCAATAGCTCTGATGGTGGAAACTGCTTCAGGGCACCAACCGCCTAAAGACTCGGCCACCAAAGGGATGAAGAGGACATCGACTTCTCGGCAAGCTCCTGAATGAGCTGCTATTTTCCTGTTCACCCCGATAGTGAGCGCATGTCCACGAGTGGAAGCGGCCCCAACCTGAGTCAGATGTTGCATAGTTGAAATTACAGAAACATCAATAGCAGCAGGCTGCCCTCTTTCCCAGTTAGGGATGAAAACATCGGCAGGACGACTGCGGGTACCTGGGATCAGTGCAGGAACCTCCTTCCTAGGGGCTAGTGCTGCTGACAGGGCTGCAGAGAAGACAGAATCTCTAATGGTATCATGACGATGGATTCTATCTCCGTTACCACCACAAACAACTTGATGATCACCCATAGAATCGGCTATCCTATGGCAGATGGGACATGGCACATTCTCATCGAACATTGGAAGCCCTAGCCAATAATCAAGACTAAGGCGGAACTCCCGAACATGCAGATGGAGACCCAAAGCCTTAGAGGGAATAGCATTTAACCAATCTCCAGCATGAGGAAGGGCGCAAGAAAGGGCCAGAGCCTTTGAACGGATGTCAGGTGCTTCAGCAATTAAGAGGTCATAACGAGCTTGGTCAATGCAATGTGAGAGCGGGCGTTGTCGCAAGGGAACGTCAATAGCCTCAAAATCAGACCAATCAAGCCTGCCGGCGGCCAAGGCAAGATCATGCAAGGCTGGGGCCAGATGGATGGAGGGATCAGGGGTATACCTGAGGATCCTGATAACTAGGTCACCGGATTGGGTCACAGAGCTGATGTAAGCAGCCGAGGCATGAAGAGAGGCACACCTTATGCCTAGACCACCAGACTGGCCTTCAGCAAACTCCACTTGGATACCGGGCCACCAGCAAGGTTAGAGAGAGCATCATGCATGGCATTGTCAAAGGCAACACAAACAGCCTTGATGTAATTGGGAGGACAAGTACGCAGAGCAAAGACCACCTTTGGGAGAGAAAGACAGGAACGGAGAAGAGAAAACTCCATTTGGGAATCCTGAAGATCTGCAACTCTAGCCAGAACAGCCTTCACTTTGACTACCCGTTGAAGAACAAAATTCTCACAATAGGAAGGTGGCCCGATAGGGGACCCTAGAAGACTAAAACCTTCACGCGAGATTAGGGATGTCCGGAGGAAGAGGATTGTTGTCGAAATTGGAATTCACAGGTATGTGCAAAAGCGATTTTGAATGGTTCAATCCCAACCCACAGTGGCATTCTTCATCAATGATGGCAAGAGCAGCACAGAGGTCCTTAGCAGAGCCACACAAGGTGCCATCATCAAGATACCATACATTAAGCAGGAGGCCGGGTACTTCATCTCTAATTCTTTCCAAAACGGGCTGAAGGGCCAAAGCAAACCCAAGGGACCAAGGGGATCCCCCTGCTGGACACTACAACTAAGAATACGATCCCCTAGCCTAAAAGGTAATATTGTGCCCCATAAGAACACTCCATCCAAGCAGCCATGGAAGGAATGCGGGCTCTCACCTCACTAAAAATGCTCTCACGGTCTACACAATTGAAAGCGTTTGAGAAATCCAAGAGGAAGGTCCACCGATCGTCTGGCAATATGTGAGAATTCTCCTGTACCCGATTCATAGCATGGATAATTGCCTCACAACCAGCTGGACCCCCCACCCCAACCTGTAGAGGCGTTAGGGGCATTAGGGCATGCAAGGCATCTGACTGGACACCCCGGGAAATACATTTAGAAGTCAAGCGATGCAACACTTCCCCCACTGCAATCGGACGGTGTCCACCATTCTTCTTTACACAAGCAAGAAGCGACGCCCCACAAAGATGAGGCACAACCGCGGAAGGAACAAGTCCAGCACAAAGGAGATTGACCACGTCTAAAAGGGCAGAATTGGCCCGGTCCGGGGAAGGGCAAAAAATAGCTTCCTTGAGATGACTAGCTCTGAGGCAGGAAGGGCCAGGGGCAGACCCATTGGGAAAGGATTTCAAGGCTGAAACTAATGCCTCTGCTGAGATCCTGACACAGAGGTGGGGGGGATGGGGGGGGAGGCCACCTGAGGGTGCTTAGACAGCATCTCAGCAAAAATTTCATCAGGACACTGCAGCAAGACCACTTGAAGTCAAAGCTTGTGAAGCCTTTCTGTATTGGCCATCCTCCATAGCCCGCTTGGCATTTGCGTCAAGGTATTTGGTAAAGGATCGCCTTAATCGGCGTGCACGTGACAGCGATTGCAACTTGGCGTCCAGAAATTTATGTAACGGTATGGTGTTGGTGGCTACTCTCTCCTGGTCTGTGTTCTTTCTTATAGCACTCGCAGGGCTGTTGAACCTGCAGGAAAAAATTATTTTTCTCATCGAAGGTAAAACAAGGTGAGTTGCCAAGAAATATTATTACCACATGCCTTGATGATATTATAGAAGTGAAAGACGATCATGAAACTTCAATTTCATATTTGATTGGCTTGTTCAATAAGAGTATTGGACATAGTTTTCAATATGCTATTGGAACTAATTTATTTGAAATTTTTCGACAAACAAGTAGTATTGGAAGTTCTGTGATAAGTGGAATTCTCCTCGATATGCTGTATTGCCAAAGTTATACTGCAAGAATAACATGGATAATTTGTTTTCTTGTCTTGGTGAGTGCATGTGAAGTTTTGCTAATTCGAGTTCGAAACGCTCACAAAAAATATTATTTTGACATTATTTTACCATCTGACACTTTAGTACATTGTGCTTAACACTATAATGAGAAAAGATGAAGGTATGTGCTAAATAAAATGTTAGTTGACATTGTTGCACTTTTTTGTAAAATGGACCTATCAACCTATTTAGTTGTCAGTAACCTAGCTATATGTATATCTTCACCATTGGAGCTTGCAAAACGTGTGGCAAAATGAAGAGTCGTATTGTCATGGGAAATAAGAAATCCTTCTCCAAATTGAGTAATGTCTTGATTATGTTTACAATTTGTGTGTGTAACAGAATATGTGGTATATACGCTCCAATGACAATTATTATGACTATCTGAGCTGTGTGCCCATAAGCAAGCACCCACTATGCTGTTTTCAGTGGGCTATATATATACATGTAATAATTTTCCAGAGTGTAGATTTTGCCAAAATCATATGCTAGACCAATGGGAGTATAGTAAAAAATCCATTTATAGGGTTGAAAATTGTCCTGTCGACATATGGGAAGTCTTAGTGAGTCTGATAATAAAGAGCTAAAGCAGCTGGCTGAATATCATAAAATTTTACTAGCTGTTAATTTTGGAACTTTACTGTCAATTATCATGATGCAGGTATATATGCATCACAATTTAGAATTTACTGTGCCAGTTTACAGGTTGATTACATGAATGCCTACTGCATATAGCAGTGATCACCTATCTGATTTTCTAATGAAAGGCTAAGCACCATAGTCACTGTCTACCTACATATAATATAATACTATATATAATACTATATATATATATATGTATATGTATATAATATATACCCATTAGATGTGTTGGAGATTTTGTGGGAAATATTTCCTTGTTAAGGCTCTGCTAAATTTATCATAATAATTATAGCTAACTCACCTTATGTATGCTCAGCCACCACTGCAGGCAAGTTATAGTGGAATGCCACCAAGTAGTTCCAAAATACCAGTGTAATTCTGGAGTACTGAATAGAATTACCAAAAACTTGATCCTTTCTTCTCAGTAATAATGAACATGAAAAGTTAGCTAATTGATTGGAACTCCTTTCAAAGAGAAATTACGCACTAATCTTGTAGTTGTTTTGGCAAAGGTAAAGAAAAGCAGGAAGTACATCATAGCCAGGTTGATGAAGTTGAAATGGAGCTATACAGGTATGTAATTACCATATGTATTACAGGAATGCTCCAAAACACCACATAACACTTTGGGCCACAGTATTCAAACAAAAATAAAATCCAGAATCAATTATCCTCTGAAGTGTAAGGTCTACGAAGAAAAGAGCAAGCCCTCACTCCAGAATTAACGGAGACTTCATTGTTGATGAAAAACACCCCACCTTCCATACTTGTGTGTATATATAATATGCAATAAAATAGCACAGTTATCAATAGCACCCCTTATATATGCCAGTTTTCAAAAAAAAACCTGCACCCCCCTCCCCTTAAATTTCAGCTAAATAGTTACTTAGGAAGTTTCTTAAGAGCTGGTCTCTTGGCCATTATTAGAATTCTAGCATGCCTTCAAATCCTCACTGGTGTCATATACTGGCAAACCTTAAAAAAACTGTCACTCTCTGATCTGTCATTTATCTCTCTCTTTTCTGCATGACGTGGGTATGGATGACAATTTCAGTGCCAGGAGACTATATACAATTTTACAATTTCTGTTCCTTGATTTAATAATAGCATATGGTAATCTCTAGGTCTCTGCTCATCACCACAAGTGCATGGCAATATACAAACCACAGCTAATTTCCACCTGCACTTTTCACAAAAAATATAAATGAATGTTTACTGACAAGCATAATCAATTAAAAAAATTGTTTCTTGTTGCCCACTGAGTGCTTCCGTCCTCCTTAGAAAAAAGGGGATGGATTTTTCTTTACCTTTAAAGGAGGACGGATTTTCTTTACCTTCAGTTTTAAACGTTTACAACAACAACCAACAAAAAATGCTGATTAGGGTAAATGAAAAATAGAACACAGTGCAATGCATTTCTAGTCACTTAGCAACGCATGTCACATGAAATACACATGATCCATGAGTCATCCGAACACTGCAGCATATAAGTACAGCAACACACCAGATGTATAATGATAGGCATGTTTGTATATATGTATTAGCTGAAACCGAGCAATCTGGTAGCTTCAGTTCCTAGGGATCAGTGCTTCAATTGGTAAGGGCTTGCAACTACTGGGACTTGAACCATGCTCATCATCTGTCTGATATGTTACAGTGCTTATCACTCTAATATTTGTGTTTTTGTGTGTTTCATAGGTAACAAATTTCCAAAGAAGCATTGCATTGTGTTCATTTCTTCATTCACCCTGGTGAATGAAGTTTTCGGTTTTAAATGTTTACAACAAAAAAATGCTGATTAAAGAATAAATCTTTAGATTTTAATGAATTCAGTTGAAAATCACCAAAGATGTTTTGGACCAAAAAGTGTAAAAGCACTTGCTTTGAGCGTGTTAGATAGTGAGTTTGTCATCGTTGATTATTGGCAAAAGGAGTTGGATAGAAAACCTGGTATTGCATATCTATCTATCTTGTATCTATCTATCAATGTATTCACCATAGAGATTCACCCATAAAAATATGAGCGGGTCACCCGCTTAAATAATGCAGCTTATGTAAACTGGGAATGGTTTTAGCTAGAGGAGAGAAAAATTGCTGCACAGAAAGATGTTAGGTTTTATTTCTGATCGTCAACATGCTGGAGATGTGATTGAATTTTCTAACTGCAAATGATCATCTCGGTGAATATCTGAGCAGGCTCTCGTGTGTATGTAGCTGCATACCATAACTACATGTACAGCTCCAGTTTCTGACATTTTCAAAAGTACAACTAGCTGTTCATTTACCAGCAATGGATAGACTACAGAAAAGGAAAGGAAAGGATTATGGATTTTCATTGTGAAATATAAACTTACTCTAGCTTTGGAGGTGAGATATGCTATTTCTGTGATGATGATGATGCAGAAATTATTATCAATCTCAGTAAGGCAAACACATGTAATACTGCTCTCTATGGACAGAGAGAACTGGCTATATAGTCAGCATAATATGTACGAAGGACAACTGAAGAATATAGTCAACAGCAAGTTGTGCTAATAATGGAGCACACTGAACAGAACACAGTATCAAGATACTATAACAAGTTCTTCTCAGCCTTTACGTGATTTTCCCTTTGGTTCTCTGAAATAGAAAGCACTGCCTAGTGAGCTCACTCAACTGTGCTCCCAATCTTAAAGGGAAGTTGCCTCCAAGTATACCTCACAAATCTCCTCGCATAGCAATGCTTTGATTTCTATTTCAGAAAGCAAGAGAGCTGCAGCAGAAGGACAGAGAAAGAGGAGGAAGGCAGCAAGTGAAAAATATGAATGAGAAAGTGCAAGCAAAGTTGACTGAAAAAGGCAAAATGAATGAAGAGCTCAATTAATTGAGAAACTGAGGAAAAAATTACACTTCACGCAGTAGAAATTTCAGTGAGTGCAAAAGATGAGGAGAGAGCATCCAATACCTGTAAGGAGACAACTGAGGGCTACACAGCCAAAGAATGCAGGATGAAGAGAGAGCAGTAAACACTGGTAGCTATATAGGAGAAGAGAACTTAGCACTCCACTGCCAGAAGTATAAAGGATGAGGAGAAGGAAACACTGGTAGGTGGAGAGAACTGAAGTCTCCACTGCCTGAGATTGTAAGGAATGAAGGGAGTGCAGCAAACATTAGTAGGGAAATAGGTCAGGCAAAGAATAATTCTCACCAAAAATGTTATTCTCGTGAAATTTCAATCTAACACCTAAATTACCCCCCCCTAACTTATTTGATATTTACTTCACAAAACACAAAATATAGACTATAGTGGTGGATTAAGTATAGAAGATCCTCTTGAAAGATTTGTAAGTCTGCCAAAATTAAACACCTAATTTAAGATAGCCCTTTCAACCACAATACAAAACAGTTGTAAACCTCGTAGAGTTTCTGTGGGTACTTTCAAGTTGTGTTGTTGTAGCTATTATTGTTGTTGTTATTATTATTGTTGTTGTTGTTATTAATGTAAATACATACATAAGCCTGAGGCAAATACGATTTTTATGAATAATAAGTACCTCACTTTGCTCGATGGTAATGCAGTTTTAAAAAAAACAGCAGTATAATTGCCAAGTAAAGCGAGCCCTCAGACAGTGCTGAGTTTGATAGAAAACTGAATGTATCTATGTGTGATCTCTCTATGCACCGTACATTTACCCATTATGAGCAGATTACCCACTTTAAATAATGCTGGCTTGTGTAAACCAGGAATGGTTGTTAAAGTGAAGAGAAAGGTAGAGAAAATGACAACAGATTCGAAGGTAGGGGAAAGAGAACTGACTGCACAGGCAAATTAGAATGATTAATTGCTGAGGGAAAGAAAGCTACAGTTATATTCTGATAAAGTTAATTCGCATGCTCTAATGGTGGAGGCTATTGGTCATATTATGTGTTCTGATATCTATCTATATCTATATAGATATATATTATTTTTTCACTCACTTCTAATATTTAAATTGCATTACATCATGCATGTTTCTTATTCACAATAATTATGAGGAAATGGACACATTGCACATTGCAATGCATCAAGATGATTGGATTTCCATTAGAGTACTTCACAACTAGTTGTAGAACTTTTTTTCTCGGATTGCAAACTTTATAGCTACATACACAATATTATTTATATTTACTCTTTTTTTTCAGTTTCCATATTAGCCAAATTTTCTTTGCTATTTCGTATTAAATAATAACTAGTTTTATCATGTAGCTATCTACTCCACTCATAGAGAATAGTACAAATAGAACTACTGTGATATTTTACCATATCGCGTACTTGTTATTACCTACCCGATATGCGCATGCTCAGTAAAGGTTTGCGCATCCTCAGTCCCATGATAAATACATTATTGAATTGATACGGTGAAATATCACTCGTCTGATTGGCCGGTATTTTCACTCGTGCCTGCGGCACTCGTGGAAATACTAGCCACAGACTCGTGATATTTCCCCGTATCAATGTAATAATGTATATTTATCTGTTGTAGCTGTAGTCCTAACAAAAATGGGAAAACATTTAACTTTTATAAATGTTCATTAGAGTCCATTTAACACCTAATTAACACTATGCAAATTATAAAAATTAATAAATGATTACTACATACATTTTACATTAGAAGTAACAGATAAAGTAACTTACCCAAACACAAATAACCAACAAATGCAAGCAAATAATCTAAGGCAAGTCCCCAAAATAGCTGCAGCATTACCCTGCTGAACTTCGATGGCCACACGCTGCAGCAGAAAGGACTGTGACCTCGGCTCCTCCAACTGGTCTGTGAGCCGTTTGAAAAAGGCTGTAGCTCGCAGGGCCGAAAATATTTAACTAACTCAAAATTTCTCTCTTTCAGTGTATTTCAAGTGCAGGTAAGTGAGCACAGCTTCAACATTGTCATGTAACTGTAGATTTTTCAATTATCTCAACTATTTTCACCACTACAGAGTGATAATCTCTTGAGTCAGTATATAGGCTCTTTGTCATACTCCAGGAATTCTTCAGCTGCTGCTGCTACCCATAGAGCTCTGGATAATTATGATAACATCTAATAGAGCAAGACCTAGCAATGGATTGTATATAGCTATATATTTTCTTCGTAATTTATGGTTAGTCCCATAGTCCCATCAAATTGTAAAAAAATATACTCCTTGTGTTCTGTGAAAATAGAATGCCTTGAAATAGTTTCATAGTTATAAACAAACACAAGATTTTTGTTAGTTTAATAATCATTAGCTCTATTTTATTGCTTCTTTAAGACAAAAAGATGTTAGAAATCAAAGATGTACGAGTTACAATTCCAGAAATCATCGAAAACAAACAAATATTTGAAATTACGAATGAGAGAAGTCAGCATGAAGTTGAAACTCTGTATGAGAAACTATTCAGTACACTGACTGAGGCGTGCTTTCTATCTGAACAACAAAATGCTTTAAGCAAACCTAAGCTTGTGATAAATCCCAACATTAAAGATGTCATGGATATTATGGAACCATTGGAGGTAAATTTATGTCTAAATGATGTTAGAGCACTGACTGAGATCTTATTTTTGTGCAATGTCACCACAGGAATATATTCATGAAGGTGTGAAGAACTTAAATGTATTTTCGCAAGAATACATCAAGCAAAATGGTATGGTTGCTTAATTAATCCGCTGTCTTAATTTTGACTTCATAAGTTTTAAAAATGTAGAAGAACTTCTTAGTGCGGAAGAGTTAATTGACAAACACAAAGATGGTATGTCCAGTTTATAATTTAGTTCATTCTACTGTATAGGTTATTAATTCCATGACTTCCATCATTACATTAATATAAGATTCCTTTTGTGTGTTTTTGTTCTGAGAAAGCTTTTGAAAATCTTTGTCTCTTTATCAGAGAAGATAACAGAGGCTGTTAAGATTTGTGCCTAGGAACCAGCACTCAATTGAGATCAAGGCTATAACCTACCAGTAACTAACATACACTACTATCACATGACTTCCTCTTGTGATATCAGACCTGGTAAAGGGATAGAGGTGGGCTTCAAGCTTGTTCAGAGCAATAAGACAGGTCTCTTAAAGATATCTAATATTGATGAAGATATCTATGATAACATAACTTATTGTTATTGTTCCTGTTATTTGGCACTGCAATCCAACAAAATGAGCCAGAGGTCCTGAAATCTCTATCTAGAAAGGTATTACACATTTTATAATTATAGAGTATACAAGTATATTTTTTCTCATTTTAAAGGATGCAGATATTGAAAGACTTCACCAAACGGTCAACCAACTTCAAACTAATGTCAATTCCTACTTTGGTAGGTTCTTAGCATTCTGTATAATTGTGCATTTATATGCTCAAATTATTTGGTCAAAAAAGTATCATCTTCCTACAGATGGAACTGTTAAAAAAAATATGCTCGTTTGTATTCATCAAACAATTGTATTGACCTATATATGATGAACTATTCAGATCTAGTTATTTCCAATAGAAAATACGAAGTGGCAGTCCTATTATCTATTGCATGGGATACTTTAACACATGCCTAACTAGTTTAGAATGATTTTGTGGGTGGATTTACAATTTTAGTGGAATTGGATCAATATAGATCACAATGTGGACTCGAGGGGTAAATTGAAAATGTTGATAAATATATTTGAGAAGGAAACCTCAGTGAAGAAGGACACATTGGATATTCAAAGGAAAGCATTGGGTGAGGCTCATGATGTTCGGAGGCTCCTTGATGATGAACTTCGGGTTAAGATTGAAGCAAACAGGACACGGAAGAAGAAATATGCCAGGAATGTTCATCACCTTGTGAAGCTTCTACTGAGCTGCTCGAATGTAAGAGATATCCAGGTGTTTTAGGTAATACTATCGGTGTATATTTCCATAGTTGCTGTACAATAATCATTTTCGGCGACACGTATGACTGCTGAACATTAATTATGTCTCAATACATGCCTTCCTAATAATGTGTTCTGTTTGAATGTGCAGGTAGGAGCTATACCTTTTGACTCAATCGAAAGCTTCCTATTAAGCGATGTGTTCACAGATTTCTTATCCTCTGAGAATTTCCCATATGAACTGAGTGCTGGTGCACTGTTCAAAGAACAACCTCATCTTGCAATTTCCTATGCTGATCACCTGAACAAGAAAAAGAATAAGAACACAAGGAGTTATACAAAAAATGAACATGATTAGACATTCAAGCTCTGTGGTTCCTTTATGCTTTACATACAAAAATATTATTCAATTTTGACTGTATAATAACTTTCCAGATAATCAACTTAAATTTACTCTTCAGCAGATGCTCTAGTCTGATTTGTTGATAACTCTCAATCTTTGTTATACAATTAATTATAATACAAAGAAAGAGCTATTAGTTATTATCACATTCATGTTCTGAAGTACATATAAGGTACAAACTTCTCCCATTTCAAAAGATTTTTAGGCCACAAAACTTTCAGTATTCCCTGATTTTCTGTTGGTGTATGCTGGTACATATATATATATATATATATGTACCAGCATACACCAACAGAAAATCCAATTAGCTAACATTGCTTCATGCATGCTGATTCATACTGAAGGTATTAAGATAGTGAGGGTATCTTGATGTAGCAGAAATATATTACAATATTTTGGGCACATTGTATGCAATATAAACGGCTAACTATGTTACCATGTGACATTAGAAATATTATCATGCCGTATGACAAATAATGAGATTATAGATTTATGTTCCATAATTCTATAACACAGTAACTATGACTAGAACTAGATGATGTCTTTTTGGTCAGGCGTGTACTGGGAAAGACTGCATTGTCTCCAAAACTAGAACAGTTTCTCTGGGATGAGGAATGTCTTCTGGGAATTCTGGTAAGCTTAAATTAACAAATCAGCATTTGCATGCTAATTACCTGGCTTGTAATCTATTGAGTAGACATAGGCTCCCAATGTAAGTGCCCACCCCTGAATTCTTCCAGATGCCATGTGAGAGATAGGTTTAGTCTTGCTGAATAGGTGCTGTAATATCTTGTGATCAGATCAAATGGTAAATTTATGACTGAACAGATATTGGTGAAACTTTTTTTACATCAAACACTATTGCTAACCCTTCTTTGTCAAGTTGTGCATACTTACGCTCAGCTGGAGCTAAGGTACGGGATGCATAGGCTACTGGTCGCTCAAAATGGCACAGCTCCTATGCCATAGCAGGTGTTGAAGTAGGTTGACAATAGCTCTATAGGGACACACACTGGACCAACACCACACTGGATTGAGGCAGGTTGAAGTAGGTTGTGACAATAGCTCTATGGGTACACACACTGGACCAACACCACACTGGGTTGAGGCAGGTTGAAGTAGGTTCTATGAACAGTTGACATGAGAATGATGTACACATGCTCAACCTTCTCTGATCACTGAAGCATATAGCTGCACCAACTCCTTACTGGAGTCAAAGTTAATAAGCAAATCAACTGAGGCTAGTTGAAATTCAGCTTCTGAAAATGCCTTGTCCTGTTGTCCTGTGCCTTTCCCAAAATCCACTTGTTTTTTAATGTGTAGGAGGCTATATAGTGGAACAAGGATAGTGGCTATAATAGTTGGCAAGGCCTAAAAATGATCTCAGTTGTGACATGTCGCTTGGAATTGGTACTGCTCACACTTTCTCTGCCATAAGTTGCAGGCCGTCTGCTGTAATGCAATGTCCAAAGTACTCCATAACAGAGGTAGCAAAAATGCACACTTGTGGTGTTTCAATGGAGTCCAGCCTTCTCTAGCTTAGCCAGGGACTCGCTTTAAGTTTTGCAGGTGCTCTTCTTTTATTCTGCCTGTAACCTAAACATCGTCAAGATACACACACACTCCTGGCAAACCTTGAAGGATATTGTCCATTGCCCATTGGAAGATAGAGGGTGCTGATGATACTCCAAATGGTGATGGTTATACTGGTAGTGATCTTTCTGGGTGTTGATGGTCACCAGGTGCTTGGAGTTTTGGTCCAAGGGAAACTGCTTGTACCATTTACCAGATCTAGTTTGGTAAATTGCTTACCACCTGACAGTGAAGTGAGCAGGTCATCAATGCAAGGTAAGGGATAAGTGTCCTGCTTGGCTGCCTGGTTGACCTGTAACCTTGTATTCAACATAGATATGGATGGAGCCATCTCTCTTAACCACCAGAACAATAGGAGCTTCCCAGTCTGAAAATTCCACTGGCTCTGACATAAGGTAACTGGTCTGTGGTGGTAGAACTTGGGCTGTACCTGTGTATGAACATGGATCTTAACAGCCATGCCTTGTATCTTACCCAGTTCATCCTTAAAAACTGATGCATGTCGGTCCTTGGTGGTCGATGTATGCACTTGATAGATTTGGACCCAATTGAGCCCAATCTTCTGCAGCCAGTCTCTTCCTAGTAGGCTGGCTCATTTTCCTGCAACAACCAGTAAGGTCAGGCGGGCTTCCTGATCCTTATGGGCCACATACAGTGATTGGGCCATGAACTGGAATGCTATCCCCCTTGTAGATCTTCAGTTTGATTGTAGTTGGTTGATGCTTGATCCGTTTTCCACAAGCGTGTTTAGGTCTCCTCAGATATGAGTGTCCTAATAGCTCCTGTGTCTATCAACTATCTCTATCTCAGTGTCAACCTGATTGAGCCTTACTGTGGCCATCAGTGGCTTGGCTTCATCTTCTGTATGTCAGATACCATAGCTTTCATCCACAACTGGTGTAGTAGCCTCTGTAACCTGGTGAGTACGTCTTCTCTGGAATGGCTGCTGTTTGGCAAAATTGCCTTTCTTAGCCTTACTGCGCAAACTTTTGCCAAATGTCCCTTCTTTCCACACTGGTGGCATTTCTGTCTTGACTTTATGTTGCATAATTTCACATATATTTATAAAGAAACATCATGATCTAATGATTTGCTAATAAGTTAAAAGCACATTATTATGCCTATATAGCATGTATATACAGGATGAACAACAGAGATTCATATAAGTGACACATTGACCTTATGATAATCATACATCTAGAACGTTCTTTATTTAAAATTCACTTAATAATAATATTACTACATCAGTTATTACATAGATTTTTAAAAATAACCTGTATATGGATAGTATTAGAAGCTCATGGGAGGGGGGTGCTACACACCCAGTGCCTCAGTTGAGATGTAGGGTTGGAGCTACCCAACTGCCCTCAAGACTATATGTGTACAACCACACCCATCATTGTATGTGCATTTATGGTGTGAAACACATTGCCAGCTAATGTGGATGTGTTGCTTTTTATTTTCCCTGAAGAAGACTGAAGTATTTTGGTTGAAATGTTGCCCTTCAAAACCAAAAAAAATGATCAAAAGAGAAACCTCCAAGTATTCTAGTTTATGATGTGGTGCACAAGGTTACTGTACTGTGTGCTGTCGTTAACCTATAGTTTTGTACTGGTCAAAAATTCAAAAGTTGTACATTTTGCTATTTTACAACTATGATCAGATACTAACTATTGAAGTAGACTAGAAATTTTATAATGTAGTAGCTTTTACTGTAGGGTTTAAATAGCATTCCCTCTAATAACTCTTATTGTTGTACATATATAGCTACCAATGCTCATATAATTGTGGGTGTTGCAGATACATCTCTTGAAGTGTCTCCATGTTGCTGCATTTTTGGCAGTGAAAGGTCCAGATGACACTATCTGGTCATTCCACATCTATCTATATAGCACCTACTTGCATATCTTGACTAGTTTTGCAGGTTTCGCATGATGACCACAACATTGAAATCAACAGAACCAGTTTTGTTAATGTGGGTAATTAGAATACCCTCTTTAATGGAATAATACAGCAGTTCTCCAGGAATAGTTCTTTAAAAAAAACTGCATCAAACTTTATAATTATGTCTTGAACATAATAAATAAAGTATGTATATTTTGCACACACTTATATCCACTTGGGGTTAAGCTATAATGTAATGACCATTGTTATCTATTCCACAATGGATATTTACAAATGAGAGTAATTCTTTATGTATGAAACTATACCATGCTTTGAATGGTCATATTATCTGGAAGTCCCCCAGTACAGTCAGTTGCTAGCAAAGGGTTGCAGCTATTCTTTAAAGCCCCATGCAATATATTCAGTGAATGATTACATCATTCATCGTGAATGCATGAAATGAGATAATTTAGTTGTGTATCAGTAGGCATATAATTTTTTTTTAATAACATGTAATTATATCAAAGAGAACATGACAGCTCTGTGGCAGGTCTGTAACTCATGTTTTGCTAAGATTATTCTATAATAGAAAAATACCACATTCATGCACAGAAGTTACAGACCTCTCCAAAGTCATTTTTCACACAATCACTCCCACTCTAACCCCTGCTTGCTTCTCTCCAAAAAGACATAATACATCTAGGGAATTATGTAACAAGAATAATCTTTCTTTTTTTCATGATTATTTGGTCATAGTGCTGGATAACACTTCTTAGTGTAACACATCTTAATACAGAGCAGGTAGTCAAATCTGCCTCAAACATTGTAACATAATTATTTCTGCTATATCAAACTGTGCTCACTATTTTAGTACCCCTCTGTTTACATGAATGAAGAAGGGTTAGGTAATTGAGCGTCTGTTGGTATACATAGATATAAAAAATAAATGAAGATAAAATAACAAAGAAAATAACAATTGACTTGTCAAAAAAAGAAGATGTATACCAATCATTGTATACGTATTGGCTTGTGTGCTTTTAAATGTTAAACTCTTATCTAACTTGTGCACTTGTTATATAAGTGGTAAGGTCTGTCTAATCTATCATATATATACTTGAAGGGGTACATGGAGTTGACTGAACAAATAAGATGTGATGCAGATATCACTTTCAGTTGCACTAAATAACCGAAAAGGTAACTTGGCATAAGTATCCCCTAAAGCTGAAAATGGGTTATTTCCTCCATTCCCCAATGCAAAAACAACCCATAAAGGTACCTGTAGCTACCATCTGTCATTTAAGTGGCTTCCCCACCATTTTCCTTAGGAATATGACAGCAGCACTACTAATACAAGTGTGCTCAAATGTGGTCACTGAATCTTAATTGCTACCTCTGTCAGGAGAATCAATGAGACTTGCTTCAGCAAGCACTGAAAATGGTGCTCATTCAGATATACAAGCTAGAGGTCCTTTGAACAATCACCAGGATGCATTTTTTGTTGTTAGGATTTTTTTGTTGATATTACGATATTTATCCCCAACACCCTTAGATTAACAGAATTAGCTCTCCAACAGGTGGGATGGGGAAACAGGGGGACAAACCCTCTACAGACACCTTATATGCCATCCTGAACATGATATACCAAACTGCACACATATGGGCTGGTTGAGGTAAAGACTTCATTCACCATGCTTCATTCTGCCATGATGTGTATCAGGTTCTCGCACACCAGAGACACTGACATAGTCCTTGCTTGCTCAGAGAGTTGTGTCCCACTAGAGCAGACATCTTAATCACACCCAGTAACAGCTATATCTATCTATCTATCTATGTATTTGCCGCTAAGTCTGTGGCAAGAGGCTCCCCTATTCTATAAAGTTAGTGTTTCATTAGGCCTTAAAATGTGACTCGTAATCAAGCGTGGGCACAGGAAATCATTCTTCCCATTGCAAGAAAATTGACATTCATTCAGTGCACATGCTCTGCTTCATCAGGTTTTAGCTCCTAATGAAAAGCTCGTTTTGTAGAGAAGGCCTTTCTCTTGCTAATTTCAATAGGCACTTCCGTATTAGGAACCACAACTGCAGCCAGGTCAGGTGCTAAGATGTCCTAATTGCAGGTAACTTTGGCATAGTTATACCTACGCAATATTTTAGTGCCAAAATGATGCACAGAGAGACAATCTTTTGAACTATAAATATCAAGTTCATACATTGAAGTGTTCAGAGTGTATGGAGCTCCAAAGTTGCAACCACAAGGTTTGTTAGTAATCTCTTCCCCACCCATAAGTTCTAGCAACTACAGTTGTTATAGCTATTCAAGACTTGATGCTGGACTGTAGTAATTACATTAATCCCATTAACAACAAAATCCTTAATATTGGCTCCAAAAAGGTTTAACAGGGTAAAGGCAAAGAAGACAATGGAGCTTTCTCTGTATCATTATCATGGATGGAACGCTTTTTTAACCACAAGCTGCTGAGCAATATTCTATCTCTCAATGAAATCTCAGTTGATATAATAGACTTTCTTAATGATCAACTTACATTTTAACCTCAAAGAAAGCCCCTTGTATTCTTTGCCTTTACCTTTTTGGAGATAATATTAAGGATTTTGTTGCTAATGGAATAGGCTTTGAGCCTAACACCAAAGCTCTTGTTAAAAATCTTCCCTACTAAAGTATATTTGACATTTCAGCTAGATGCTCTAGCCTTTATATTTCTTGGTGAAGGCTAGAGCTGGAACATTGAAGAGAAAATATATATAAGTTCTCAATTAACTCTCAGTTGACATAATAGGACTCCTTGACATTTATATATTTATATATAGCAGCTTCTTCAGGACTAAATGGCCAGGACATTTAACCGAAACATCAACAAGACAATTATTGTAGAAGTTCTTATGTATGTTAATTGTTGAGAGGAAGTCATTATACCTATATACTCATGAAATTTTTTCGTTAATGCAAAATTAACAATTACTTTGACACCAAGCTCTGGTAAAATGCTGATGAAGTGGCACTCTATCCCCTGTTTAATTCTTCTTATTTTAATCTAGTTATCAAGCCATCCAATCTGCCATATAGAGGTTATGAAATTCAGAGTTTGTAACTCTTCATATTTATCCTCAATTGCTCCCACTTGTAAAAACAAGTGGACAAAGATGAACATAAGTTAAGAATGAGTGAACTGCAATCTGAGGCTCAGGGAGATAAAGTTATCTATAATGTTAATTGGTAGATCTCAGTTCATTGTAGTGGTAACTGACTAGAAAAGGCAGCAGCTTTGCTAGATTCCCTTGTGGTTCTTCCAGATTCACAATGAAAAGGGTGAAATAGTTGCATCAGGTCCAGGGAGGGTGCTGCAACCCTCCCATTTGAAGTTCTGAATATCTATAGCAAATTTTTGTTGTAAAAATATTAATTAATGCAAATTGAAAGTATTACATTACACTATAAAAGTCATTTATCTTGTGGCCATTTCCTCCCCCCCTCTCCCCCCCCCACACACACACACACAACCACCCCTGTTATAGATTACCTCAGAATTTGGTGACCAAGGTTTCCTGTCTGGCCAGCTATATAACACCGGCTGGATTAGACTGCCCACTCACTTGAGATGTTAAAAATATGGGACAGTTGCTAGGTGCAATCTAATCACAACTCTTCCTCCTGGCTATATAGCTACCTTTAATTCTGAGGGCCGACTCAGACTTCCTGCTCACTGCTTTAGGTTTTGGAATACTTACTGTGTGATATCTACTACCAGCATTTTCCCGACCATCGCCAAACCCTGTGAACCAAGGTGACTAATCTGGCACGAATTGTTCTGAATAACAAACTTTAATCTTCACCTTAGTGAGGATAAATTCCCTGACCTTCTTGGGTGGTTATATAGTAACTAAATACATACCTTCAAGCTTTTGCTTCACCAAAACTCTTCCTCTAGTAATAGATTGGACATCTTTCCTGAGGAAATCGCCATCCTAAATTTCAACTCTACACTTCAACATAAGTTGAAATATTCTAGGTGTGAAAGTGAGGAAGGAAAAGAATTATTTCTGGTTGCAGGAGCCATAAGTCAATTATGTGACTGGATTTGGACTCATTTTAAGCCACTAGATTAAGAGCAAGAGTGCAATCAATGATAATCCATCCAGGAATTGCTCTAAAAATAAAAATAATCAGGTTGCAAAATTTTTATCGGCTACTCCAATCTTTTAATAGCCACTTGAATATTTAGTTTCAGTTAGCTTGTTCTTAGCTGTGTGTTTGGATCACTCGCTTTACCAAGTCCTTATACCACAATATTGCTTGGCACTAGAGATACTTTAAATCTGAGGTGGTATTCGCCATGTATCTTTTCCTCTGTATCTTTTCCTCGCACAAGAAATCTAATAAAATAATAAGATGAATGTTAATCTATCAGTTATCAAATATGGCATAACAATAATAATAATGTATACACTATCTAATAAAATAATAAGATGAATAGTAATCTATCAGTTATCAATATGCATTTTAATGGCATAACAATAATAACACTATCTAATAAAATAATAAGATGAATGGTAATCTATCAGTTATTAATATGGCATAACAATAATAATAATGTATATGTACTGAGCATTAATACAGCTCTGTGTAATGTGCTATGTCTTGTGGTTGGGCTTCAAACTTGTATTTCCCTCCACCAGCTTGCTGAGTAAGTGTAACCACCATTCCATTCGGATAAATACTGAGGTTGAACTTTTCCATGTAGGTCATAACCTCAAATGAAGAAAATACCTCTCCATACTTAAAATTTCGAGACACTGCAAAATACAGTACCGGCTTTAGCAGAATATCCACTTGGTCTCCAACATGCACGCCCCTGTGCATGAGGATTAACTTGTCGTTCTTGTAAATTCCCACGTCAAATTTTCGTCCATGCCACTCATCAGGGTTAATATTTTTGATGGTAATATCCCCAGCAGGGTTTCTTGCAACACCTAGGACTGAAGGGAAAATACGATATGGAAATAGACACGTTTGTAACATATTATCCATAGAAGTGAACCTAATTATACATGACAAAGGTTATTATTTAATAAAGTTGAGCAGCCTCCAATATATTTCCAGTGGTTATTGAGGTTGAAATGCTAAGAGTAGGTTAATTATAAACCAAGTTTAAATTGGCTGCATATCAGATTGGCCCAATTAATACAATTGTTATATAGTTGATGGGAAGGGTTATTTAAAGTATGCTCTATTTCTTCATTTAATTCATTGTCCAAACAAGCACTGTAGACATATTTATACGACCCTTTAACTATTAACACCTAGATCTAAAAAAGCAATATAATTACTTTACAAATTCCTGATGAAGGCTAGATCATCTAGTCGAAATGTCGAGAGAATACAATTTCAAGTTGATTATTGTTGTAAATGTTATCATGTCAACTGATAATTGCTGGTCTTTAAAATGGTCTATACATTGTTAAATTATTGTTTTGTTTCTTTTTGACTAGTTAATACAACATATAATATATGTTTAAACCCTTTTATCTTATTTCTATTTGTTTCTATAGACAGATAGCCACCTTCCAAAGAAGTTATACTCATACTCAGTATATAACTGCAACTAATATGACATAACAAGGAATAATAAATGATGTACGAACTAACCGATCATAGATGTTCTCCTTTAGTACTAATGTATATATACACATGTGCCTAATGTATATCTGGCATATAGCTACATGGATCATAACTGCTCTAATTATGCTTCATGGGGGAAAATAATTAACAATCTGCTGTCACCCAGAAATAGAAAAATGTTCCACTGTGTATGTGATACAACAATAGAAAGTGGCGCATAGGTATGTTGTTCTGTCGCTATATGTGGTTAGGTAAGTCTAGATGACATAACTAACTATTTCACCAAAGAGAGTCCTCTGGCATGCTTGGAAGCAGCTACCAAAACTTAAGGTGGTGAAAAAAGGATGGCCATTGAAAGTCATTGCGGTTCCTCCTCTACCAGCTGCAGTTTAACAGCACTAGACTCAAGCCTTGACACTTGAGCTTCTATCTTTTCTGTTATGGTACATGGGACAGTGCAGAGTGCTGTATGTTAAAGAAACTATCACACTCGTACTAGAAATAAATGCATGGCATGAGTGGTGAGTGAAGGTGGGTGGAGACAACAAACATATGGGTTGAACTTGAAATTCTAACACTGTTATACTCCATTGATTATCTAAACACTATCGTAGCCCTAAGTAATATAGAGAGGAGTGGTCCGGCTCACTTTTTCCAGAGTGATCCAGAGTGATTCAGAGCCCACTAATGCTATTATGGACCATAGTTATATTATATAGCTTATCACATAGCCATCCAGAGGCCCCATCCAGGACCCAGGACTTCAACAGAACCATGCAAATACAGATGACTCTGAGGGGTGAAACCATGCCATGGATGCTTCTTCGTCACCCCAGGTGATTCATGCTGGATTCTCCATACAAAAAGCCAAACAACAACTTAGTGACTTTGTGTTCTTCACAGCAAGAAGCTACACACAGCCTGAAGCAGATGAACAAAAACTCAGCGGGTTTGTGTCCTTCATCAGCCATATGCAGATGATGGAGAGTCAATTTTTTAAATCTATTACCAGAAAAGAAAGAAGCCAAAACACCCTATAATGCCGATTAGAGAGAATAATTCTTAGGGTATAGGGAGTCATAGGCAAGCAGATGATCTGTGAGCACTACGTCAATGGGTTCACCAGGAAAGACCTTCTGAATAAAAGCATGCCCGATTACATAGATGTGAACAACCTCTCAGTAGATATTGAGATGCCCAAACTTAACAAAGCCAAAATTACAAATCAATGCTCCCTATGTAATCTGCACAGAGATCTTGATCTGGAAGATCAAGAGTTCTCTTCTAGATTCTTCAAGAGCATTATCACCCAGTGGAAAGTCAACTACAAGGTCAGTTGCTATTCCTGCATGGCTGTGTCCAAGGGTGATGGGAATGCAGACCCACGCATTTGTATTGAAATCCTGAGAGCAGTAACCATTTCCTGAAGGAGTGGGAAGGGAGGAAAAATAGATCCTGGAAATGCTCATAACCCAAAGTGCAAACATATTCCCCACAGCCACAAGACTGGTGGATCACAGTGCAGCAAAGGACTGCTACATTTCATGTAGGTCAGCTATGGTCTTCCTTCAAGGACATTGTAACAGTTGCGCAGGAGAAATTCAACAACCAAACAGAAGATGTTTTGGTAAAAGGATCGGTTACAGTTTCCTTTGGATTGGGAACAGTTTCCCAGGGAAGAGAACAAGCCATTTGGTTGCCATCTGCTATTTTAAAAGTTGATCAAAAGCAACAATAAAATGCTAACCCACTCTCCCATAATACATTGAGGTATATACATTTTTTAAGCCAAAAAAAAAATCTGGCAAGGCTCTCATATAGTCCATTTATTGCTGGACATACTTTGAAGCATTATTATGTTCATACCCTGTTTCAATTTTGGAACACTCTGAGTCTTCTCTTGAAGTATTTCCCACGTTGTCCCATTCTTGGCAGTAAATGGTCCAGCTCTCACTATCTGGTCATTCCAAATGTATGTAGCACCTACTTGCATATCTTCTGGATAAATGAAGGAGACACTTGACTGTGCACGGAGAATCTGCCAAGGCACATAGACATTTTGAGCAGATCGACAGAAATTTTGTGCGAAAACCACGACATCGAAATCAACAGACCCAGTTTTGTTAATAAAGGTAATTGGAATATTTCCTTTAGTGGGATAGTAACGAATTCTATTTTCTAGAATAGACTGCATAATTCGAATCAATACTGAATTAAACTTTAAAAACTTTGCTTGAACAAAAATCTATTCCTATCCTATATATATACACACACTTTTATCCACTTCATGTTTAATAAAATGCAGTGACTGTTGTTGTTCATTCAACAATGGATATTTACAAATCGGAGAGTAATATTTTTTTGTTTATGAAACTATACCATGCTTTGAATGGTCATTTATCTGAAGTCCTCCAGTACAGTCAGTGCAGGCATAGAAAGTATTCTCTCCATTATTGTTTAAACCCACATGCAATGTATTCAGTGAATCATTATATTTTACATCATGAATGCATGAAGTAATTAAAGTACGATGTTTGTCAACAAGATGAGCAACAAAAGGTGTTTCTATTTACAAGAGCAAAGAATATGTTGGTTTGAATGGTGAAATTAGAAAGGAAAAAAAAGATTATTAAAAGAAAGAGAGAGAGAGAGAGAGAGAAAGAGAGAAAGAGAGAAAGAGAGAAAGAGAGAAAGAGAGAAAGAGAGAAAGAGAGAAAGAGAGAAAGAGAGAAAGAAAGAAAGAAAGAAAGAAAGAAAGAAAGAAAGAAAGAAAGAAAGAAAGAAAGAAAGAAAGAAAGAAAGAAAGAAAGAAAGAAAGAAAGAAATCATGAAGAAACGGGAAGATAGCCAAGATGATGTAATTAGTCAGATTAGCGAATAATGGAAGAAGTGGAAGGAATAAAGCTAAGTGGATCAAGAATAAAACCTTGGAGTACTGGTTCTCCTGAGGATGCATGGCATGAAAAAGAAAGAGCCTGTGCTGAACACACTTTATAAACCATTTGTAAGGCAAGTCTAGAGCCAGTAGAGTAATTGAGAAGGAAGGTTGAGAGAGGAAGGGGGTTTAGGGGAGATTTGTGTGGCACAATATTGCAGATGCCCTACTGATGGGCACTATAACTTCTCTGACTGAACTGTGCCGAATGCACTAGCCCCAGCCAACCAATTATGTTATAACTTTTCAATATCTTACAAATCTGGAACAAATCCTAAACTGACCCAGTCAGTTCCTTTTATAGGAACGCGGATCTATCCTGCTATTAGGATAAATAATTGACTATTGAAAAACAGGAAACCAAAGCATGGATAAATGCGAATCTATTTGCTGAAAGATTTAGAACAAATGGGTGACTGACATTCAGCTGACACATAACTACAGAAAGCACACAAAAATGTTCTCACTGTTTGGTCTACTGACATAGCTGCTTGTAAGGAAGCCTCTGCAGGGCTCAAAGGGGAGGGGATCAATGCTCTCCCTCCTTCTACTTGAGTGCAGAGCCAATGGTGTCGCACTTCTGCTCTTTCACTTTATGTTTGTCTTAATAACACATCTGCATTATGGAAATGTCCTGGCTTGTGAATCTCAGTGAAGTTGTATGGCTGGAGCCCAAGAGACCACCTCATTCGTCTGATGTTCTCATTTTTTAAATGGTCGAGATACACAAGACAGTGGCGATCCATCTAGATTTTAAATATCATTACCATCAAGTATACCTAGAAATATTGACTCAGTTCATTACTACCAAGCATTCTTTTTCGACTGTAGAGAATATCTGTTCCCGTGGCTAGAGAAATAGGCAATCAGCTTCTCATTTCCTTCTTCATCAATGGTTCCTACTACAATCCATGATGCAGTGGACTGCAATATCATAGTCCTTCCAATGACTGCTGTACTGATGGAACCATCTTCTGTGCATTATCCTAAATGCTTCCTGCAGTTTCCTGAGGGACGACATCTTTTTACGGTCATAGTTCAGTGTTATGTGGTAGAAGATAACAGAGCCTTCTTGATAAGATAAAAGTCTTGCCTAATTTCTCAACTTGGGCTGTTGAGCACTTTCCTACATGCAGGTCAGGTGTGCTGGCCACTTCTCCCTTGGAACTGCAAACTCCTTCTGGATGTCAGAGAATCAGCAATGTCAACCTCGTCATCCGGTTCGTGGAAGCTGCTGTCTTCCTCTTATACATGAGTGCTGTTGGGAAACTAAACTGTAGTAACTCTTTTGTTGGTGCCTTGATTCCCCATATGCTCTGAGTAGCCAGTCTGCTACTAACTGTCCACTAACCACACTGCTGTAAGAGTGTTTATGGCTCAAGAAGTTCCACTTCTGAGGGGTAGCTTATCCCACTGACAAAGTTTGAACACCACTGCAACCAAATGTTACAGAGGTCCTATTGATGGACACTATAACTTCTCTGACCTGTCTTAGCTGCCAGAAGCTTGGAAAAAGCTTAAATTAACTTTTCAGTATATTTCAACATCTGGAACAAACCCTAAACTTACACAGTTTGTTCCTTTTATAGGAACCTGGGCCAGTCTGGTATATTCCATATAAGGACAAACATCTGACCAATGGGTGACTGACATTCAACTGACACATAACTACAGAAAGCACACATATATATATATCTAGTTAACACTCGTTAACTAACCGTTTGATTTGATTTCAAGGGCCTTATAATAATCAACTTGAAATTTACTCTCTTGTTGCTTGGACCACATGCTCCAGTCTTCACCATGCTCCAGTCTTCACCAGGAATAAATTATTCCTAGAGCAAAACATCGAGCCAGTAAATTGTATTGAGGTCCTAGTAATTTCCTTGTTCAACTGGGTTTGTGGATATATAGCTTATTGTTCCACATCTCATAACATATAGTTTTGCTATGCTGCTTGTTAAGCCTCTGCAGGATCAAAGGGGAGCCTACCAAGGTTGGGCACGGTAATTTCTGTTATGAAATTCGTACTGTCTATTTGAATGTGCAGAAATATGCCAATGTAAAATAATTATGTGATGGTCGGGTTTTTAGAAAGTAGAGAAATTAGGTATGGGAGGATGAGGGCGATGTCTTGTGGATAGGAACAATCAGGGAATGCTTCCACTCAGCATGGAAAAAAACATTGGTAGAGAGGGAACATTGTGACAAATCATCAACCTCACAATACACCAACATTACATTTGTAGCTATAGTCCTAAATTACTCTATGGTTGTAAAGCAATATTATTATTATTATTGTTGTTGTTGTTATTATTATTATTGTTGTTGTTATTATTATTGTTATTGCTATTATTATTTTTATTATTATTGTCATTGTTGTTATTATTATTGTTATTATTATTGTTATTGTTATTATTATTGTTATTATTATTGTTGTTGTTGTTGTTATTGTCGTCGTCGTCATCATCGTCGTCGTCATCATCATCATCATCATCATCATCATCATCATCATCATCATTATTATTATCATTATTATTATTATTATTATTTCCACATCCAGTTCACATTCTGGATGCATGTGCCTGTCATGTGCTGGACGCATGTGCCGAGGTGTGCTTTTGTAGCATGTGGTGAATAGCTAGTTACAGGGGCTCACATGATTCGTGAGAAGGGTATTGTATGTCAACTGAGAGTTTATTACAAAGGTATATAGTGGTCAGAAAAGATCAGCAAGTTCATCGACGTGGTCTTATCCTATGTTCAAGATTGCTGAAATTCTTGTCAACTACTTTAGCTCTTGAGATCCTATACTTGTTCTACCCCATGACTGCTCACTCCAGATCTGCTCTCCTTAACCCTCTCACTGTCAATGGCGCCATACGGCGCCACGGCTTTGAAAAATAAAATAAAATATAACCATTTGTCAATAGGCAATAATTTTTATATCAAAAGATAGCTGAATTCATACTCTATTTACACCAAAAAAATTACAGCGGTTGGACGGAGGAAAGTTAATGAAATTATATTTAAAACACGAACAATTTTCAGTCGGACGATATCAACGAGACTGTCAATAGCTGAAATTATTTCCCAAGTGACTAGAGCAGCTTGGGACATTTCTGGTGATGAATCAAGTGACGAAGAATGTGAAGGCATCCATTCCTACCCCGGAGATAGTTGTGTGCAATGCAAATACTGCAATGTTCAACTTTGGATTATGTAGGATCGGAATTGTTTCCATGCTTTCCACAACTTGGTTGACTTTTGCCACAGACACTGATTTCACCTCAAACTTCACCCAAAATGTCTTTCGACTACATTAGGTCAAACAATTATATCAAATGTTTACTGTTGACAAAGTTCTTGTTGATAAATAAGGACATTTTTGTGGTCGATTTATGAAGACCTTATTATGGGTTGGCATAACTTTTGTACAGTAATGTATATTCCTACGTTCTTAGAAGCAAAAGAAAGGATAAGGATACAGCTATCTTATGAGCTATATATCGAGTCCATAACATGAACTATGGAGAAGTTATGACACTCCAAATCATGACTATTGTTTGCATAATTATATTCATAGTATGTGGTCAGTTTGTGGTCACACCTTTTGACCACAACTTCTAAAACAATCATGCTATCACATGACCAAATGGTAAATGGTTCAGCTAAATATCTGATTTGATATTAATTTTTTAATGTGGCTGTGTTAAATTTAAAATAATTCTCCACAATGCCGACAGTGAGAGGGTTAATAATAATAATAATAATATAATAATAATAATAATAATAATAATAATTTTTTAAACAATATATAATATATATATAATTATTATACATATATATAGATATCGTCCTATATATATATCTACCAATAAAGAACTAGCTAAGTAAGAATAATAATAATAATAATAATAATAATAATAATAATAATAATAATAATAATAATAATAATAATAATAATAATAATAATAATAATAATAATAATAATAATAATAATAATAATAATAATAATAATAATAATAATAATAATAATAATAATAATAATAATAATAATAATAATAATAATAATAATAATAATAATATAATAATAATAATAATAACAAACATTAATAATCATCATAATCATAATAACAACAACAACAATAATAGTAACAATGGCAATAGCGTTAATAATAACAACAACAAAACAACAACAATAATAATAACAATAATAATTTTTTTAAATAAAATAAAAAATAATACCCTTCTCAGCTATTCACCACATGCTACAAAACCACACCTCGCACTTTGGCACATGTGTCCAGCATGTGGAACCAGATGTGAAGGGGGGAAAAATAATATTAAAAATAAACAAATTTAAAAAATAATATATATTATAATAATAATAAATAAATAAATATTATTTTTATAAATAATAATCAAAGAATTAAATGTAATGATAATAATTTAAAAGTAATCAATAAAATAATAAATGTGATAACAATAATAAATAAAATACTATGGTAATAATTAATTACTATGGTAATGTAATAATAATTTTTCTAAACAATAAAAATAAATAAATAAAACATGTGTATATATAAATAATAACAAGTATATACAAATTATTATAATAGTAATAAAAATATTAAAATAAACAGACAAATTAAAAATAAAATAAAAAGTAAATACTGTATCCTTAAAATACCTCTTAGAGGTATATTATATATATATATAATTATATAGTTGATGTCTGATGTCTGTATACCAGCACATTCAATCATAAACACAAATAGTTTACTACCACCATCCATTATCTGCAGTGTTCTGGTAAGCTGTGGCATTGGTTCTAGACTCTCGCTGTCAAATTTTATCATAATAACCACTCTGATGTACTTTCATCAGTTCCGGTGTTCCGCAAGAAAGCATTCTTGTTCAGTTACTATTTTTGATCTACATTAACGACACTCCAATACCATTTCTTAATTCTTATACAGATGATATATACCAAGTGTTTTACATCCGTTTCTGGTGTATCCTTTCTACAAAATGATTTATCTTCACTCGCAAAATGGTCGACAGGATTGGCATCAAAGGATACTTTTCATGCCTCTTGTTAAATCCCCACTCACCTATTGTTCTCCTGTCTGGCGTCCTCACCTGAAGAAAGATGTTATTTCTCTAGAACAAATACAAAGAAGAACTACCAAATTCGTACTTAGTGACTATATCGATCCGACTACAAGTCTCACCTATTGAGTTTAAACACTCTTCCTTAAATGATGACTCTTGAACTGAATGACATATTTTAAATCTTTGAAGAGCCTACAGATCACTTTAACATCCTCGATCATAACTCATCACGCACAAGATCGAGAGGTCACGTAAAGTTACTCCACAAGTCAGCATTTGTTCTACCTCAGTCACCTACGGAACTCTCCGCCATTATTATTAATCTGAACAGGTCATTGTATTAACTATAACCATATTTTAATAATCATTTCATTGCAAACTTTGATTCCAGTAACTTATGCACTTTCCACTTTCAATGTCAATGTGTAAATTTGTAAATTACCCTCCCCTTGTAATTTCAAACTATTATTGGCAACTAGTTAATTTCTAGTAGACTATCAGTGCAAACTACATCCTCATATCACTCACCTTATCTGTAATTCATGTGTACTGTAAAGTGATAATATAATAATCAGGCTGGAATACATGAGCACAGAGGCCGTTTACATAGTCTGGCTTGAACTTTTTTATGCGGTAAATCTAGGCACGCCTTACCAATACTCTAAAGAGGTGAGGTTTGCTGGTGATGTTCTTCATTTAGAAACACTTCGACGTAAAGCTGAGTGAAAGCGTAGTTAGCGTTCTAAGATTTATGTATTCTCTATGGTGGAAGGGTGCTGGTTCAGGGTTAAGTGTTACTTAATAGCTTCCTTTCTGGACGGTGGCCATGTTTGCGAAGTTTGTATTTTCAAGACTTTTCAGCGACAGAGGGAGAAGTTTCCTTTTGGCTAGAGTATTGCGCAACTATTATCAGGAAAAAACAAGGTATACTGTAGTTTAAAGTTAGTGTACTTTTCCACATGAATAACAAGAAGGGGAGAGACTAAATTTGACCCACTCCTAAGCTCTGAATTTCACCCACTCCAAAGTTCTGTCTTGTGACCTGGAAAGGAGCATGTATGAGGCCAGTCATGCAAAAGAATAGTCTGTGGCCATGTCTAGTTCTTCTTCGCACCTAGCCTTTGGCTGATACTACTACCCTTGCCATGAAGTAACTGTTTGGGTGGGTCCCAAGTCGTAGGGAGGGGGAGTTAGTATTTCAATCACCAAAGTTCATTGTCTCCAAACTGCTTTTAAGTATGGCAGACTATGAGACTAGCACTATAGCCTAATATACGATCATGCTAGAGAGGTAGAGCCTGGATTACTGTATACTTACACCTATCATTTGACTAGATAGAGGTATCAGAATATATACTTAGTGTTGACTAGACTTTGTTCCCCTCACCTGCATCCTGGTCATGTGATTGTGTGTATAGACAACTTGGGTAGGGGATAGCTGCCTGATCTTCCGCATTTAGTTTGCAGTAGACCCACTAAAATACTTGTTACTAGAAGTGGGTGGAGCAAGTGGGTGGAGCAATGGGATCGGCAAGCTAAGTACTCTGTACGGTGTGCATTAATAATGCATGCATTTATAGCAAGATTTGAGTACATATGTGATAGTCACTTTCTATCTTCTTTGAAACACCGACTCTCTCTTCCAGTGGTAGCCATTTCTTTTCCTGGTATGTAGATTGTTGTTCAAGCACAACCTAGCTAATGGCTGTCTGCCCATACCTGCTGTGCACATCTACATCAGCTGCTAGCACCTGGTTCTGTGTTACCCCAAGGTTGTTGTTCTGGTTTTCTTGTGGTTTGAGGAAGTTGGGTGGCCATAGGCAGCGCATGCTTAGATCTTTTGGTTGGATAATGGAGGTGGTCTGTGACTGAAGGCAAGTTCTCGGCTTGATTTATGAATTGGTCTTCTAATATTCTAATATAGATATTATACTGGAGGTGGTCTTGTGTGTGTGGAGGGGGTGGATAGGATGGAAGAAGAGCTCACAGAAGGGATCTCTCAAAAAAAAAGACTAATTAGTTTGTCACATTATTTTTTTTGTCAAATACCAAATTTATGCGAAAAGACCAAAATTATGCGATTTTTGCGCTATATGAAGTTGAACCATGTGGGCATGTAGTCATGAGTATACCCCTCCCATCCCCCTCAAAAACAACCATAATCTATTATTTTCCAAACACTGTTTGTGCACCATCACCACTCCTTCTTCCCTTCCTTGACACACAATCCAGTTGCAATTCTGTGTTATATCATAGTTGTAGCCCTGGCCCCCTCGTAGCCATAACAATGCTCAGCTGATCTACATCATTGCCCTCAGCCGAGAAGCCATACATTCCACACAATCCTCGCTTAATTGAGGTGGCTAGTATCACTTATGTGGAGTTTGTACTTACATTGTGTGCCTCAACCCAGTGTGATGTAAGTGCTGTGTGTGTCCCCATAGAGCCATTGACAGCCTACTTCAGGTGCTCTGTGTATCCCTATAGAACCATTGTCAGCCTACTTCAACCTTCCTAAACCCAGTGAGTGTGATGTAGGTTGTGTCCATTTGTCAAGCCTATTTTCACCTGCCTCAACCCAGTGTGATGTTGGTCCAGAGTGCGTCCCCATAGTTATTGTCAGCCTACTTCGTCCAGTGTACATAGTGTCCCCATAGAGTTATTGACAACTTAATTCAACCTGCGTCAACCCAGTGTGATGTTGGCCCAGAGTGTGTCCCCATAGAGCTATTGTCAGCCTACTTCAACCTGCCTCAATCCAGTGTGGTGTTGGTCCAGTGTGTGTCCTCATAGATGCTATTGTCAGCCTACTTCAACCTGCCTCAATCCAGTGTGGTGTTGGTCCAGTGTGTGTCCCCATAGAGCTATTGTCAGCCTACTTCAACATGCCTCAACCCAGTGTGGTGTTGGTCCAGTGTGTGTCCCCATAGAGCTATTGTCAGCCTACTTCAACCTGCCTCAACCCAGTGTGGTATTGGTCCAATGGGGACTCCCCATAGAGCTATTGTCAGCCTACTTCAACCAGCCTCAACCCAGTGTGGTATTGGTCCAGTGTGTGTCCTCATAGAGCTATTGTCAGCCTACTTCAACCTGCCTCAATCCAGTTGGTGTTGGTCCAGTGTGTGTCCCCATAGAGCTATTGTCAGCCTACTTCAACATGCCTCAACCCAGTGTGGTGTTGGTCCAGTGTGTGTCCCCATAGAGCTATTGTCAGCCTACTTCAACCTGCCTCAACCCAGTGTGGTATTGGTCCAATGGGGACTCCCCATAGAGCTATTGTCAGCCTACTTCAACCAGCCTCAACCCAGTGTGGTGTTGGTCCAATGTGTGTCCCCATAGAGCTATTGTCAACCTACTTCAACCTGCCTCAACCCAGTGTGGTGTTGGTCTAGTGTGTGTCCCCATAGAGCTATTGTCAACCTACTTCAACCTGAGTGTGGTGTTGGTCCAGTGTGTGTCCCATAGAGCTATTGTCAGCCCACTTCAACCTGCCTCAACCGAGTGTGGTCTTGATCCAGTGTGTGTCCCCATAGAGTTATTGTCAGCCAACTTCAACCTGCCTCAACCCAGTGTGGTGTTGGTCCAGTGTGTGTCCCCATAGAGCTATTGTCAGCCTACTTCACCCTGCCTCAACCGAGTGTGGTGTTGGTCCAGTGTGTGTCTCCATAGAGCTATTGTCAGCCTACTTCACCCTGCCTCAACCGAGTGTGGTGTTGGTCCAGTGTGTGTCTCCATAGAGCTATTGTCAGCCTACTTCACCCTGCCTCAACCCAGTGTGGTATTGGTCCAATGTGTGTCCCCATAGAGCTATTGTCAGCCTACTTCAACCTGCCTCAACCCAGTGTGGTGTTGGTCCAGTGTGTGTCCCCATAGAGTTATTGTCAGCCTACTTCAACCTGCCTCAACCCAGTGTGGTGTTGGTCCAGTGTGTGTCCCCATAGAGCTATTGTCAACCTACTTCAACCTGCCTCAACCCAGTGTGGTGTTGGTCCAGTGTATCCCCATAGAGCTATTGTCAGCCTACTTCAACCTGCCTCAACCCAGTGTGGTGTTGGTCCAGTGTGTGTCCCCATAGAGCTATTGTCAGCCTGCTTCACCCTGCCTCAACCCAGTGTGGTGTTGGTCCAGTGTGTGTCCCCATAGAGCTATTGTCAGCCTACTTCAACCTGCCTCAACCCAGTGTGGTATTGGTCCAGTGTGTGTCCCCATAGAGCTATTGTCAGCCTACTTCAACCTGCCTCAACCGAGTGTGGTGTTGGTCCAGTATGTGTCTCCATAGAGCTATTGTCAACCTACATGTACTTCACCCTGCCTCAACCGAGTGTGGTGTTGGTCCAGTATGTGTCTCCATAGAGCTATTGTCAGCCTACTTCACCCTGCCTCAACCCAGTGTGGTGTTGGTCCAGTGTGTGTCCCCATAGAGCTATTGTCAGCCTGCCTCAACCCAGTGTGGTATTGGTCCAATGTGTGTCCCCATAGAGCTATTGTCAGCCTACTTCACCCTGCCTCAACCCAGTGTGGTGTTGGTCCAGCGTGTGTCCCCATAGAGCTATTGTCAGCCTGCCTCAACCCAGTGTGGTATTGGTCCAATGTGTGTCCCCATAGAGCTATTGTCAGCCTACTTCAACCTGCCTCAACCCAGTGTGGTGTTGGTCCAGTGTGTGTCCCCATAGAGCTATTGTCAACCTACTTCAACCTGCCTCAACCCAGTGTGGTGTTGGTCCAGTGTGTGTCCCCATAGAGCTATTGTCAGCCTACTTCAACCTGCCTCAACCCAGTGTGGTGTTGGTCCAGTGTGTGTCCCCATAGAGCTATTGTCAGCCTACTTCAACCTGCCTCAACCCAGTGTGGTATTGGTCCAGTGTGTGTCCCCATAGAGCTATTGTCAGCCTACTTCAACCTGCCTCAACCCAGTGTGGTATTGGTCCAGTGTGTGTCCCCATAGAGCTATTGTCAACCTACTTCAACCTGCCTCAACCCAGTGTGGTGTTGGTCCTGGTGCAACATCTCCCACACACATTAAGCATGCGTATCCTGTCTATTCCTCCTGCAGGCATTTCACCAGGCTCTGGCCTCGCCCCAAGGCAACTAGACCTCCACTGCTATTGTGTGGGGGAGTTGTAGTTTTTGTCTGGGATGAAGAGAGAATCTCCAACGAACAAATCACGAGGTATATGTACATTGCCATGACTTCTAATGTCTTGTGGGAAAGATTTAGTAGTAGTAGTATTAGTGTAGTAGTAGTAGTAGTAGTAGTAGTATAATTATATTGCTATTAATATTGTTGTTGTGTTGTTATTATTGGTGTTATTATTACTATTATTATTTCTACTACTACTGCTCTATTGTTGTTGTTGTTGTTTTTGTTGTTGTTATTATTATTATTACTATTGCTATTATTTTACTGCTGCTACTACTATTTAATTTATTGTTGTTATTATTATATTATTATTATTAGGGTGTTTTTTTAAAAGACATTCTGCAAATTCCCAGCAAATGATGACTGAATATACCTCCATGGCTCAAAGTTCACTAGAACTGTAGGTGTGGTTAACACTACATGCGAGTCGACTACCTAAATCTCACTAACTCACATGCAAAAGAAGAATAAAAAAGCATCGCTCGTTCCAAGGTAGACATGAACACGTGTACCTTCAGACCTCACTTAGTACATGGCCAGTTCTTTTTATGTGTGCGCTTTACCAAACTGCAGCTTCCTCTTTGTGGACAGCGTGGGACCACAGCTCACTGTTATGGCCATGGACCATCTGACCCCAGCTTCATCTTTCCTTAAAGAAGGTTTGCTGCCAGGGGAAAGTTCTTGCCAAGCATGGTTGTCAACTACCCATCCTTTGCTATGCATTCAAGTTATTCTTAGCAAAAGAAAGTCCTACAATCTCCTTTTTTTATTTTTTTAGAAAAACCAAGCTAACTGTAGGCAATTGCAACTCTGCCTACTTTCCGTATTGTGATAATATTTTTGTATCTTTGTCCGGGTGCAGCTGCGTCGCCGACTATCTGGAGCATGTTTCAAGCACTCTTCCCATCTCTGTGACCAAGGACGTCGGTGAGGCAGACTCATTCGCTGTACCCACTCCCTCGCCTTCCACCTCTTCAACCACAAGCAGCAGCAGTTGGGGCATGCTCAATTGGTTTTTGAAGCCTTCCAGCGAAGACATCCCCAAAGCCGGTTCCAACGCCAAAGTCTGCAGGGACTATGAACGTACGAGCTATATATCCTGGACACTGGGTTGGTTGCCATGGTTGAAACCAGCAACTCCAGCTTCAGGGATGGAGGGTCGAGAAACACCCGAGGCCCTGGCAGATGGGAATAGTCTGTCTGCCGAATCGATAGAAAATGAACAGGAAAATGAATTAATAAAAATCGAACGAGTGAGAAAGACGGAGTTTTCCAGAGCACTTCGACACCACCTCAAGACTTGCTCTGAGCAGAAGATGTCTCAGCTTCCGCTGGTTGGGATGGTACACAGAGATGGGAGGCGTGGCTTGATATCGGGGCCACGCCTCATTGAGCACATGTATGATATGACCAAGAGCAAAGTATTGAAGTTCTGTGATGAAAACCTCACGCCCGCATCACAGTTGTCAGGCGATCACCACTTGGAACATAGCTGCATCGCCTCGGGGAGCTCCGAGTCGGATCTGGCCTGTATCGAAGAGAGCTTACACTCTTGCCATCAATCTCAGAGGGATGACTTGTACAAGCTCTACATGATGGTGGACTGGGGCACTCGACCCGTGGAAATTCCAGACCCGTCCCAGAACTCCGACGCAAAACGCCTTGATGTGGAAAACCGGCTCATTCCTCGTTTGATCAGGTTGAAGTTGCTACTGGAGAGCATGAAGATGCTCTTGAGTCTGAACCTGGACTACTTCAGAGAGGAGTTGTTGTTTGAGGCACACTCTGACGGCTTCGATCCTGCGGTGGTCCATGGGGCGCTGAGAGATGCCGCAGATGCCAGCAAGGATTTGTATTCCAGGCTTGTGAAATATTCTCAGTCCAAAACCAAGGCTAACAGGAATTATCCAGGTCGGCGCATTTCTGAGGAGGTTCTCGCATCTAGCCTGACACTGGACCAGCCTAGCTTGACCCAGTGTTTGGATATTAATGCATTTAGAAGCACTGGGCTCCACAAGAGGTCTATGGAGCCGAGTGTGATCACTGGAGAGTTGGCCAAGATTGTCTCCTCTGGGCTGGCAGGTTCTGTGTATGATGACTCCACACCAAAGAAGGACATCTCAGGTATAATGATAAGCATTGTGTCTGTGTGTGTGGGGGGGGGGGGGGGTGTTCATCAAAACATTGACTGCTTTGTGTCATATTCCTCCTGGTATATTTATTTTAACTACTGTAGGGTCTCCTAATTCAAAGTTCTTGCACTAATACGCTAGGTCTAGAGCTAGCGATGCAAGGGCAAGGGTGCTAGGGGTAAAGCTAGGAATATAAAGCTAGGGATATAGAGCTAGGAATATAAAGCTAGGGGCTAGGAATATAAAGCTAGGGGTAGCTAGGGATATAGAGCTAGGGGTAGCTAGGGATATAGAGGTAGAGTTAGGGATGTAGAGCTAGGGGTAGCTAGGGATATAGAGGTAGGGGTAGCTAGGGATATAGAGCTAGGGGTAGAGCTAGGGATATAGAGCTAGGGGTAGCTAGGGATGGGTAGAGATAGGGATATTTGGCTAGCACCAGGATTAGGAGAGAGAAATGACTTTGAAATCATGGCGTCCATATCAATGTTGGACTACTTCTGGTAAAATCACCTAATTAATTAACACACATCACATATTTGACTTGTATCACATGCACACAGATATGTACTTGCAATTACCTATGTGGTTAGCTAATAGCTGATCCCTGGATTAACCACCACTGGACTATCACAAATGACATGATGGCATCGCTCTTTACCACCCCCACCCCCTTCTTTTAAATTCCCTCTCTGTATCAATAAAACTGGGAAAAGTATAGAAATCCTTTTCTGTTTTGTTTTGTGCCATTTGCATTCTTCTCCTCATCAAGAAGAGGCGGGTGGAAAGAACAGTACTTAATAAAAACACTCATCCAATGGAAACTATTGCACAATATGATGAGATGCTTTGTAAAACATGAGGAGGGTGGGGGGGGGGAGCAAATAGAGCGTAAGTACCTCTCATGGAACAATATTTGAAACAATGGCGACCCTAAAGCGATAAAGGGGGACAATACTTTGTACTGACTATTGTATGATAGGGATGAACTCCATTTTACAGGGAAATGGTGTAGAGACACTAGGAGACATACTCTGTAGCTGTAGTGACACTAGTAGACATACTATGTAGCTGTAGTCACACTAGGAGACATACTCTGTAGCTGTAGTGACACTAGGAGACATACTCTGTAGCTGTAGGGACACTAGGAGACATACTCTGTAGCTGTAGTGACACTACTAGGAGACATACTCTGTAGCTGTAGGGACACTAGGAGACATACTATGTAGCTGTAGTGACACTACTAGGAGACATACTCTGTAGCTGTAGGGACACTAGGAGACATACTCTGTAGCTGTAGTGACACTACTAGGAGACATACTCTGTAGCTGTAGGGACACTAGGAGACATACTATGTAGCTGTAGTGACACTACTAGGAGACATACTCTGTAGCTGTAGGGACACTAGGAGACATACTATGTAGCTGTAGGGACACTAGGAGACATACTCTGTAGCTGTAGGGACACTACTAGGAGACATACTCTGTAGCTGTAGGGACACTAGGAGACATACTATGTAGCTGTAGTGACACTACTAGGAGACATACTCTGTAGCTGTAGGGACACTAGGAGACATACTCTGTAGCTGTAGTGACACTACTAGGAGACATACTCTGTAGCTGTAGGGACACTAGGAGACATACTATGTAGCTGTAGTGACACTACTAGGAGACATACTATGTAGCTGTAGTGACACTAGGAGACATACTATGTAGCTGTAGGGACACTAGGAGACATACTCTGTAGCTGTAGGGACACTAGGAGACATACTATGTAGCTGTAGAGACACTAGGAGACATACTCTGTAGCTGTAGGGACACTAGGAGACATACTATGTAGCTGTAGGGACACTAGGAGACATACTCTGTAGCTGTAGGGGCACTAGATGACATACTCTGTAGCTGTAGGGACACTAGGAGACATACTATGTAGCTGTAGGGACACTAGGAGACATACTATGTAGCTGTAGGGACACTAGGAGACATACTCTGTAGCTGTAGAGACACTAGGAGACATACTCTGTAGCTGTAGGGACACTAGGAGACATACTCTGTAGCTGTAGGGACACTGGGAGACATACTCTGTAGCTGTAGGGACACTAGGAGACATACTCTGTAGCTGTAGTGACACTAGGAGACATACTCTGTAGCTGTAGAGACACTAGGAGACATACTCTGTAGCTGTAGGGACACTAGGAGACATACTCTGTAGCTGTAGGGACACTAGGAGACATACTCTGTAGCTGTAGAGACACTAGGAGACATACTCTGTAGCTGTAGGGACACTAGGAGACATACTATGTAGCTGTAGGGACACTAGGAGACATACTATGTAGCTGTAGGGACACTAGGAGACATACTCTGTAGCTGTAGTGGCACTAGGAGACATACTCTGTAGCTGTAGGGACACTAGGAGACATACTCTGTAGCTGTAGGGACACTAGGAGACATACTCTGTAGCTGTAGGGACACTAGGAGACATACTCTGTAGCTGTAGGGACACTAGGAGACATACTCTGTAGCTGTAGGGACACTAGGAGACATACTCTGTAGCTGTAGTGGCACTAGGAGACATACTCTGTAGCTGTAGGGACACTAGGAGACATACTCTGTAGCTGTAGTGACACTAGGAGACATACTCTGTAGCTGTAGTGGCACTAGGAGACATACTCTGTAGCTGTAGTGACACTAGAAGACATACTCTGTAGCTGTAGGGACACTAGGAGACATACTCTGTAGCTGTAGGGACACTAGGAGACATACTCTGTAGCTGTAGAGACACTAGGAGACATACTCTGTAGCTGTAGGGACACTGGGAGACATACTATGTAGCTGTAGGGACACTAGGAGACATACTATGTAGCTGTAGGGACACTGGGAGACATACTATGTAGCTGTAGGGACACTGGGAGACATACTATGTAGCTGGAGTGGCACTCTGTAGCTGTAGGGACACTAGGAGACATACTCTGTAGCTGTAGAGACACTAGGAGACATACTCTGTAGCTGTAGGGACACTGGGAGACATACTATGTAGCTGTAGGGACACTAGGAGACATACTATGTAGCTGGAGTGGCACTAGGAGACATACTATGTAGCTGTAGTGACACTAGGAGACATACTCTGTAGCTGTAGGGACACTAGGAGACATACTCTGTAGCTGTAGAGACACTAGGAGACATACTCTGTAGCTGTAGGGACACTAGGAGACATACTCTGTAGCTGTAGTGACACTGGGAGACATACTCTGTAGCTGTAGGGACACTAGGAGACATACTCTGTAGCTGTAGTGACACTAGAAGACATACTCTGTAGCTGTAGGGACACTAGGAGACATACTCTGTAGCTGTAGGGACACTAGGAGACATACTCTGTAGCTGTAGGGACACTAGGAGACATATGTACTAGCTGTTTAAAGCTTTAAAGCACTGTGGGACAGCTGCTGGAACTAGAAGAAACTTGAAACTAAAGCCTGGTTCACAGTGGGAGCAACACTTGCGCATTGCGATGGTACGAGGCATCGATTGTGAGCATGAGGTTGCATCACATTACATGCCATGCGCTGGAATAGACTCGAGTTCTATTTCAGCATCGGATCGCAACACAACGCATTGGTGTGCTTTATTTAGTCTGCTAGACAAGATGGAGGAAGAAAGACTGATAGAAGCGGTTAGAGACTTACCTTGCCTGTGGTAAGTATGCAGCAAGTCCTGCTGGGATATAAAGGCAAGAGAGAATGCCTGGAAGCAGGTGGCATGTGAAGTAAGCCAATTGATTTACCACAAATGATGTAGAACTAGCTATATAATATTGATAATATACATAACTTCACCTAGCAACTCGAGCAGTAGCCATAGCAGGCACAACTGAATGATTGTATGCTTGGTTGGTTGGTTGGTTGGAGAAGGAGTGACTGCAGTAAGAAGTGGAAGGTGTTCCAGGACCACTTTGTTAGGGAGCTCTGCAACATCGAGAAGAAGCGGAGGGTGATGCAGGCTTACCTTATCAGTCCCATTGGCCTCTCTTTGTTTGTTATTATTTAAACTGGTTCTGTACGACACAGAGGGCGAGTATGGCTATTTTCAATGTACCTAATTAGTTGCTTTTGAACAGAACTTTCTCAAAGGTGGAGGCACAGGTTTCCACGGAGGTTGCCGATATCCAAGGCATGAACCGGAACTTGGGTATGTGTGGGACTATCACCAATTTGCTCCGATGAACAAAGTATTTCAGTTTGAAAACAGCTTAATTTTTTTATTAAAAATTTAATTTAAAAATTTAAATAAATTTTAAAAAAATTAAAAAATTTAAAAAAGCCTACAGCACATGTGTCTTAAAGCATTTGAGGTCAGCTGAGAATGGTCCTACAAGTTTGAATATTATTGTGTTATGTTGTTTATAGTAGTAGGGGGGAGATTTTCACCCTGGGCCATCTTGCGTCTCACAAATTGTGACACCACAGTCTGCCTCACCGCTGGCATCACAATGCACGAGTAGACGTGCGAGCAAGGAGGAGGATGTGGAATGCTGCAATCACGAGGAGCCTTCTGGATTCACGTGAGAGGCGGGGAAAGTCGAGCGAAAGACATAAACTAAATCCTGACCCCCACTACGGTCTGGAGGAGGACAAAAACATTATCAATGTTTATACCTCGGCAAACATTATCAAGGTTTACACCTCGGCAAACATTATCAAGGTTTACACCTCGGCAAACATTATCAAGGTTTACACCTCGGCAAACATTATCAAGGTTTACACCTCGGCAAACATTATCAAGGTTTACATCTCGGCAACAAGCCCTGGCAAAAGCCAAAATCCACCAACTTCTGTAAGAAATAGAATTCTCCCCCCCTGAACAAAATTCCACTCTTCCTCCCCGTGAAATGTGTTTTATCCACCTCAATATTAAATATGAATTAAGTTACAGCAACAAACACATCAATGAACAATTGTTATTGTGTGCGGTGTACATGCTCATATTGACAAGACACTTCACCAACACTACTGGTAAAGTACTCCTTGAAGCTGTCACGTGTGGCAGCAGCGGACCTGGAATGCCTGCGGAGGGTTTGAGTTTATTAAGTTGTGAAAAACAAGAAGTGGAATATGTACACTGTTGCTATTGGTGTGTGCCACTGATCCCATACCAGTGCACTGTTCATCATCCATCACTCCTCCATCCACCTGTTGCCAGAACTGTCCTCCCCATCAATGGAGGGCAAGAGCACAGAACTGTCTGTGGTTGTGTGGGTAATTGTGCAGCATATTGCAGCCTTGGTTTAGACAACCACCCGATCAGGTTGAGTAATAATGGAGTATAAAACATGACCTCTTTGGTGCCTCCATCTCAACATTAGTGGTGACTTGGGGGGGAGGTTTTTACAGAATTTAGCAAGGTGCAAAAAAAGTCATTTTGGCCTAGCACTAACTCTGGGGTCCATCATATATAATCAGTCATGCTCATTGAGGGTCATCCCAGGATATAGGTATCCCAGGACATCCTTGTAGTAATAATGGAATGGGCGTGGCTAATATTTAGAGGCCGTTGTTTTTGATCTCGTGTTATAATTCAGACAAGTTGTTGTTTGGGGGAGCTAATGGTGTTCTTTTATGAATAGATACAACTGTGTTTCTGAAATTGTAGGCAACACCGTTTACAGAATTATAAAGTCATTTTCCGGTTTTTGGGGGTGTTGGTGTGTGCTTTAATACCAGTGTCTCCCAGAATTACCATGTTGTTATTGCTGTTGCTCAGGGCACCTGCTTGGTTGGGAGTGCATCACTCAGGGCTATAACCATGTGGCCTACCGCAAGCTATACAAAGATACAGGGCTCTTCCAATACAAGGTCATAGGTCATTTCGATGACATCACCGCTCAGGATTTCCGTGATGTACAGGTGAGGTGCAAGTCATTTTGTTGTTGTTGTCGTCGATGGTTGGTTTACGTATAACATACATCATTCTTTGTTTCTTGCTTGTTGCTGTTCTTGGGCTTGTCTACTCTCTGTCACTACCAGTTCCCCCTGGGGAGTTGTCGTTATAGTTTTACTGCTGCTTCTACCTTGTGTTGTGCAGCTGTCAAGTAGAACTTTCACCATTCCCTTTCCTCATGTTACAGCCTTATTGTGTACACGCAGCTGCCAAAAACAAATCCAGTGCATTCTTTGTTGTTAAAAAAAATGTCTTTTCAATTTATTTATTTATTTATTTATTTATTTATTTATTTATTTATTTATTTATTTATTTATTTATTTATTTATTTATTTATTTATTTATTTATTTGTAATGTCTCGTGTGAAGTGTTTTTTTTATGGTAACGTCTGGTAACGTCTCATGTGTTGCCAGATGAGTGTGTCATGTTGTGTTGCCAGATGAGTGTGTTATGTTGTGTTGTCAGGTGAGTGTGTTATGTTGTGTTGTCAGGTGAGTGTGTCATGTTGTGTTGCCAGATGAGTGTGTTATGTTGTGTTGTCAGGTGAGTGTGTTATGTTGTGTTGTCAGGTGAGTGTGTTATGTTGTGTTGTCAGGTGAGTGTGTTATGTTGTGTTGCCAGATGAGTGTGTTATGTTGTGTTGTCAGGTGAGTGTGTTATGTTGTGTTGCCAGATGAGTGTGTTATGTTGTGTTGTCAGGTGAGTGTTGTCAGGTGAGTGTGTTATGTTGTGTTGTCAGGTGAGTGTGTTATGTTGTGTTGTCAGGTGAGTGTGTTATGTTGTGTTGTCAGCGTGAGTGTGTCATGTTGTGTTGTCAGGTGAGTGTGTTATGTTGTGTTGTCAGGTGAGTGTGTTATGTTGTGTTGTCAGGTGAGTGTGTTATGTAGTGTTGCCAGGTGAGTGTGTTATGTTTTGTGTTGTCAGGTGAGTGTGTTATGTTGTGTTGTCAGGTGAGTGTGTCATGTTGTGTTGCCAGATGAGTGTGTTATGTTGTGTTGTCAGGTGAGTGTGTTATGTAGTGTTGCCAGATGAGTGTGTTATGTTGTGTTGCCAGATGAGTGTTTTATGTAGTGTTGTCAGGTGAGTGTGTTATGTAGTGTTGTCAGGTGAGTGTGTTATGTTGTGTTGTCAGGTGAGTGTGTAATTTTTTTTGTGTTGTCAGGTGAGTGTGTTATGTAGTGTTGTCAGGAGAGTGTGTTATGTAGTGTTGCCAGATGAGTGTGTTATGTGGTGTTGCCAGATGAGTGTGTTATGTTGTGTTGTCAGGTGAGTGTGTTATGTGGTGTTGCCAGATGTTTTTTGTTTTTTTTAAAGGTGGGAGAAAACCAAAAAGTAGTACATGTAGTGTTAAAAACTTATGGTTACCACTTATAGCTCCATAGATTCTGTGAACTTCATGGTATGGACTTGATATATAGCTCAAAAGATAGGTCTCTCTGTGTGCTCTCTTTTGATACTAAAACATTTTTCATAGGCCAAGTTTGGAACTAAAATGGCTCAAAACCTGAGTGCCTGATTTTGCTACATAAATATCTCCAGATTGCTAATTAGCACCAGTGGCTAGAGGAAGCCCTACTGTACAATGACTTTTTTTCATTAGGCACTAAAACTTAACCCATTCACTGGTGTAAGCGTATATATATACGCCAAAGTTATTAATTAATTGAATTTAAAAATCAATTAAAAAAATCGATTGTAAAGTTCAAAAATATCTAATAAAGGTCAAAAAATAGCTACATTCTTTCTCTACTTGCCTACCAAATATAAAGGCTGTAGATATTTGGTAAGTAAGGGGAAAATATTGAAAAACACCAACATTAAGAATTCGAACAGCTTTTTCACCGCGATCAAGCTGTCAGGTCAACTAACCTTGGAGGATTGTGCTTTCTCAGGTTCTGGACAATGATTTTGGACTGTCTGAGGGGGAAAGCAGCGATGAAGAAGGTGATGGCATCTCATCTTACCTTGGCCAGACCAGTGTTGACCCTGAAGCTCTGCTATCGGCTCGGCAAAGTAGTCGGGCGCCTGACTTACCTTCAAGCAAGCCTAGCGCTCTCATTCGAGCTGACGATTTGGATGAAGATGAGAGTGCTTAGCAATGAAGAAGACATTGACTGTGAGTTTAGCTATAGTTAGCTGTGCATTGAGTAAGCAGCATGAACTGCAAAGGCTGTTTTAGCTTCCTTGTTCGTGGGTAGTCCACAGAAAAATGTTAATTTGAGCAATTTTTTTAAATTCATTTCACTGCGTGTCACAAAGAAGGACTTTTTCCCCTCCAAACATCACATGTAGTTTGCTTGTGTTTTGCTTCAAGCTGTTGTTGTTTGTTGCATTTATTGGTTTCTGCAGGTATGTGTGTTCATGTCCAATGTGATGGTCATGTATTGTGCTAGCATGCATATATGTATTTACACTTCTGGAATGTTATAATTCAGATCAAAATATCAACTTGTACACTGTAGACATCAAGTACATTGTTATGAAGACACATTCAAAACACTCATTCCTGTGATAGGGCACTTCATTTTAGAGTCTCCTGAACCCTATTTCAACATTGTTGACTACGGTATTAGAGTATTCACAGTATATACATCTTGTATTTTTCTTTTCCTTGTAACCTATAATGATAAAAATACAAAAATATCATTCGTACAACATGATAGCTTATAATTTTTACTGGCTAAACACACAACAAAACAGGAATTACCAAGTTCAAATGAGATTCGCCTCAATGTGGTTTTGTGGTATGTTTCTATGGCAACAAACACTAACCACAATGTTGGTCCATACAAATGTTATCACATGTGGTATACTTGCTGGGAGTTTTACGAAGTGTTGCTAAGATACATAGCAAGGCATCTCTTCACATACATGTAGGTTGTGTTTATTTGAAATAAAGTCACCAGTGAAAGGCTAAGTATGTGGTCAAGCGTGATGTTGGAAAATAAATTTTAAGGAATTTTAACGAAATTCATTTTCCCACAGGCGCTTCACCACGTACTTAAGTATTAGCGCCTAATGAAACCAGTTGTTGCATAGAGTAGGGCTTCCTCTAGCCACTAGTGCCAGATATTTATGCAGAGAAATCAGGCACTCGGGTTTCTGAACTGCCACTTTAGCTCCAGTAACTTGGCTATAGTTGTACCTATGAAAAATGTTTTAGTGTCAAAAGAGAGCACACAGAGAGACCTATCTTTTGAGCTAATATCAAGTCCATACCATGAAGTCTACAGAATCTACGGAGCTATAAAGTGGTAACCACAAGTTTTTTAAAACGCTTATATACTACTACTTTATGGTTTTGTTCCCCCTTAAAAATCCTTTTTTTCCTCCCTTTTCCTGTCTGATGAATACCGAATATTCGTTAGAAAAAGGTCAAAAAAATGTCAAAAAAATGCTTTAAAACGATAAATTACCTTACAAGTCCTTGCTGTTGTTTGTCCAAACTAAGATGTCGAACAGCGATCAGATTCACTGCTGACTTTCTCTGGGACGCCTCCCCTCATTTTGTTCTCACCTGAAGATGGCCAGAGTTTGTGTCTCGAAGCGTTGATTCATTAATGGGTTTATGTTTTTTTGTTGTTGTGGTTGTTGATCTGTTGTTGTTGTTGCTGTTGTTGTGTGGCGCAGGTAAACCATAGTCTGCGGAAGGACTGGGACAAGCTCGCAAGCAACTTGGTGGTGGTGGACAGCGACTACCAATCAAATTGCAAGCTTATACACTGGATCATGAAATACCCAGTAAGCACTACTTACCAATGAAAGTGGGTAAAGGGTGGGTGGGGAACAGTCCTCTAAACCAATGCAGTCCACATTTTGATTGCCCTACACACCACAATAGTTGTTGGTGCTCTCTATATCAATCATCTTGGCCGTACAGGAAAAGCAAGCGTACCACGCTAAGGTCATCCTAGATGTGGAGTGGAATTGGTTTATTTGCAACTGCTGCTTGGTCACCATAAGCTTCCATCTCTGCACCAAGCTGCACTCCACTCTCACCCGTGGTGGTCTGTATCAACAGCAGTAGGGAAACTACAAACCTTGTGCACACTAATTGGATCTAGAGTTTGTGGGATGGTTACTTGATGAGTCTGATAGCATTACTTGTAGTATACCAGACACTTCCCATAGTATACCAGACACTTCCTGTAGTATACCAGACACTCCCTGTAGTATACCAGACACTCCCTGTAGTATACTAGACATTTCCTGGAGTCTGATAGCATTACTTGTAGTATACCAGACACTTCCCATAGTATACCAGACACTTCCTGTAGTATACCAGACACTCCCTGTAGTATACCAGACACTCCCTGTAGTATACTAGACATTTCCTGTAGTATACCAGACACTTCCTGTAGTATACCAGATACCCTGGCCATAGCTCCTTTAAGCTCTCTTGCTTACATTGAGCTGTTGGCATCGGGTGCAGCAGCAGCCCCACCCAACAGTTGGCATCGGGTGCAGCAGCAGCCCCACCCAACATTGAGCATCGGGTGCAGCAGCAGCCCCACCCAGCATTGAGCTGTTGGCATCGGGTGCAGCAGCAGCTCTGCAACTTCCATTCCTGGATTCCCATGCTAGTGATAGCTGCTGCTGCAGTAGCTTCAGTGAGATTGTTTTTAGTAATATTTTTGTTTACTTTATTTACTTTATTTGTTGATGTTTATATTTTAAGTATGTTCGTGTTGATGATCTGTTTGACAAGAATGTATTATTAGTATATACCCAGTATGGTCCCATTTTAGCTCCTAACGAAAACACTCATTTTGTGCAGTAGGACTTCCTCTAGCCACTTTCAGTTGTTTAGCACTTTCCAGCCTGCCATGACTGTAGAGAATTCAGGCATGCAAGTTTTGAGGGCCCCAACTTTGACTGCCTCCACCGTTGGCATAGTTTTACTATGCAACAATTTTTTTAGTATCAAAAGAGAGCACACAGAGAGACCTATCTTTTGAGCTGTATATCAAGTGCATAGAGTGAAGTGTGCAGAATCTATAGAGCTCCAAAGTCGTAACTACACTTTTTTTGTAAGCATTTGTATTTCATGAAATGCCTAACAACAGTACATTATTACAAAATGTACAATCAGTATGGCCAACCCCTCTCAGAACAGAAGCATTTCCGTGGTAATTATCCATTAGTTCGTTTGTTTGTGCTTGTTTGGTTGGTTATTTCTCACTTCTTTGTTCTAATTAGATTCTCTCTTTGCTATAATTATGTGCCATGGTGGAATGGCGTAAAAGATGGCTGTTAAGCGGGTATCTATATTGAGCACCTTGTTTATTCACTGGTGTAAGCGTATATATACGCCAAAAGCTGAATTTAAAAATCGATTAAAAAATCGATCGTAGGGTTAAAAAATATCCAATAAAGGGGGGGGGGGGGGGGGAATAGCTACATTCTTTCTCTACTTGCCTACCGAATATAAAGGCTATAGACATTCGGTAACTAAGGGGAAAATATTGAAAAACACCGACTGTTCAGAATTCAAGCAGCTTTTTCACCGCAAACATGATGTCCGGTTGACTAACCTTGGAGGATTGTGTTTTCTCTGGTTCCAGACGATGATTTTGGACTGTCTGAGGGGGAAAGCAGTGATGAAGAAAGTGATGGTATCTCGTCTTACCTTGGCCAGACCAGTGTTGACTCTGAAGCTCTGCTATCGCTCGGCAAAGTAGTCGGGCCTGACTTACCTTCAAGCAAGCCTAGCGCTCTCATTCGAGCTGACGATTTGGATGAAGATGAGAGTGCTTAGCGACGAAGAAGGCATTGACTGTGAGTTTAGCTATAGTCAGCTGTGCAGTGAGTAAGCAGCATGAACTGCAAAGGCTGTTTTAGCTTCCTTGTTCGTGGGTAGTCCACGAAAAAATGTTAATTTGAGCAAAAAAATATTATTAGTACCACTGCAAGTCACAAAGAAGGGTGTTTTTTTCAAACATCACATGGTAGACTTCACCCAGCAGTAGTTTCCTTGTTTTTACTTGAATCTATTGTTGTTTGTTGCATTTATTGGTTTCTGCAGGTATTTCCTCTCTCTGTTATATTGTGTTCATATTCATGTGATTCATTGTGATGGTCATGTATTGTGCTAGCATGCATATATGTATTCACACTTCTGGAATGTCATTCAGATCAAAATATCAACTTGTACACTGTAGACATCAAGTACATTGTTATGAAGACGCATTCAAAACACTCATTCCTGTGATAGGGCACTTCATTTTAGAGTCTCCTGAACCCTATTTCAACATTGTTGCCTACGGTATTAGAGTATTCACGGTATATCTTGTATTTTTCTTTTCCTTGTGACCCTATAACGATAAAATTACATGATAAAAATATCATTTCTACATGAAGGTAGCTAAACACACATCAAAACAAGCATTACCAAGTTCAAATGAGATTCACTTCAATGTTGCTTGTGGTATGTTTCTATGGCAACAAACACTAACCATAATGTTGGCCAATACAAATGCTAGGGAGTTTTACGAAGTATTGCTGAGATTGCAAGGCATATCTTCACATAGGTTCACATAGGTTGTGTTTATTTACTTTTTGAAATAAAGTCGCCAGTGAAAGGGTTAAGCGCTCACTTTGCTGTTGGCATATTTATTAAGCCCTCGCACATGCTCGCCCAAGCTGGAAGGACACACGTGATAATGTGTCCTCGTGCATAGCGCTTAAAGCACAAGGTCTCCAAAAGGTTTGCCAAACCTATGTACCTAACATTAGTGAAAAGGCACCTAGAAATGGTGGGGGCAGTGCAACATGTTTTGATAGACGATTCTCCCTTACAGAAACAGAAACACACCCAAGAAAACGAGCTAAAGGCTGGCAGATTTTTCTACGACAATGGGCACAACGAGTCCCACGCTTGTCGGTTTCTCAATCCACTTGCGCCCCCCCCCTCAAATGCACGAAGAAACGATGATGGGAATTGTTTTGCCCTCAATCATTAGCCGTGGAGGATCATTCAGATCCTTTTTATGACTTTGGAGTCCGGCAGCGCATGCTTGCTGTTACTCTTTCAAGGCTCTGGATTAATAGGAGAGAATTTTGGAAATCTGGTCCTGGGCACATGAGCTAAAAATAACATATTGATGCATAATATCACCTAACTCCATAGCAACCATAATCCCATGTTCTGGTACTGGGGTTAGGTTGCCGTGGAAACCAACCACAATGCTGTAACCAGTAAAAATAGAAATTACAGCCTCTCAGATGATTAGAGCTAGCATTTATCTAGATCAATCATGTCCCATAACCAACAATTAAAGGCATTTATCACCCTTCACACTCTATTGACACATCCAAACAGCTGCTTGTCACATGACTTGCTACAGTAGCTCCTTGTGTGGGAACTAAAGATGGATCTATACGGCTCTATGGTGGTTATTGTCCCGAGGACTGGGTGTGTACGAGGAAAACTTGGCCAATGTTCCCAACATTATTGGTTCGTGTATAGTATTACACAGCATGTGTGGGAATCTATGGTGGCCATTGCTCCATGGACTGGGTGTATGAAGAAGGCAGTGCAGGTGTATCAACAACAGTGGTGATAGCAAGCAGTGGCACAGCTACTAGAGATGCCAGCAGAGACGAACTGCATTAGCAACATGGCATATTGGATGTATCCATCTATTGATAGCAGAATTGCAAGCAAAAACAACACATTATTTTCGCAGCAATAACTTTTTTATTTTTTATTGGTGAAGATGAATGGTGATGAGGGAAGTCGGGAGATGTAAAATGGAGTTGAGTGTTGGGTAGATGGAAAAGGTGGCAGGAAAGAGGAGTTTGGAGCGGTTGTGCTAGGAGGGTGTGGATGGGGGAGGAGTCTTGGTGTGATATCTGCTGTGTTATTGCAGTACACATGAATGTCATGAGCTCTTCACACCTGTCTTCTCTCATCTCTGCCTCTAGTGCCAGCTCCCTCTCTTGTATTCTGGCTTCTCTCTGCAGCACGCTCCTCCGCCTCTTGAAGAATTAGTGCCAGCTCCCTCACCCCACCATCCTCACGCTTGTTGCACTCTGCCCTACAGTGTGAGATAGTTCAACCACTACACTGTACGACATTCTGAATACAAACCTTTCTCTCTCTCTCTCTCTAGAGCCTTCACTGCCTCTCTTCTCTGCTGAGAATTAGTATTGCATGTCACATTAATAATGTTGACAGAGGGAAGTTATTATTACTTTGCTGGGAAGACGAGGGAATGGAAGACCCTGCAGCAGTGTCACTAGCCCCCTCCACAAGCAGACTTGGAAGAAATGGAAGACCCTGCAGCAGTGTCACTAGCCCCCTCCACAAGCAGACTTGGAGGGAATGGAAGACCCTGCAGCAGTGTCACTAGCTCCCTCCACAAGCAGACTTGGAGGGAATGGAAGACCCTGCAGTAGTGCCACTAGCCCCCTCCACAAGCAGACTTGGAGGGAATGGAAGACCCTGCAGCAGTGCCACTAGCTCCCTCCACAAGCAGACTTGGAGGGAATGGAAGACCCTGCAGCAGTGTCACTAGCCCCCTCCACAAGCAGACTTGGAGGGAATGGAAGACCCTGCAGCAGTGTCACTAGCTTCCTCCACAAGCAGACTTGGAGGGAATGGAAGACCCTGCAGCAGTGCCACTAGCTTCCTCCACAAGCAGACTTGGAGGGAATGGAAGACCCTGCAGCAGTGTCACTAGCCCCCTCCACAAGCAGACTTGGAGGGAATGGAAGACCCTGCAGCAGTGCCACTAGCTTCCTCCACAAGCAGACTTGGAGGGAATGGAAGACCCTGCAGCAGTGCCACTAGCTCCCTCCACAAGCAGACTTGGAGGCAATGGAAGACCCTGCAGCAGTGCCACTAGCTTCCTCCACAAGCAGACTTGGAGGGAATGGAAGACCCTGCAGCAGTGTCACTAGCCCCCTCCACAAGCAGACTTGGAGGGAATGGAAGACCCTGCAGCAGTGTCACTAGCTCCCTCCACAAATAGACTTGGAGGGAATGGCAGACCCTGCAGCAGTGGCACTAGCTCCCTCCACAAGCAGACTTGGAGGGAATGGAAGACCCTGCAGCAGTGCCACTAGCTCCCTCCACAAGCAGACTTGGAGGCAATAAGACCCTGCAGCAGTGCCACTAGCTCCCTCCACAAGCAGACTTGGAGGGAGTGGAAGACCCTGCAGCAGTGCCACTAGCTCCCTCCACAAGTAGACTTGGAGGGAATGGAAGACCCTGCAGCAGTGCCACTAGCTCCCTCCACAAGCAGACTTGGAGGGAGTGGAAGACCCTGCAGCAGTGCCACTAGCTCCCTCCACAAGTAGACTTGGAGGGAATGGAAGACCCTGCAGCAGTGCCACTAGCTCCCTCCACAAGCAGACTTGGAGGGAGTGGAAGACCCTGCAGCAGTGCCACTAGCTCCCTCCACAAGTAGACTTGGAGGGAATGGAAGACCCTGCAGCAGTGCCACTAGCTCCCTCCACAAGCAGACTTGGAGGGAGTGGAAGACCCTGCAGCAGTGCCACTAGCTCCCTCCACAAGCAGACAAGGAATAGAACAGCTATGAGGTAACACAAACAATAATTATTATTAAAATTGAAGCCTTGCTTCTGGATGCGATGAGTATCCATCCTCGACCAGTCCATCCTCTGCTTCAGTGAAGGGTCGAGACAGTCCTGTGGTACCTGATGATGTATGTACATAAACATTGGTTTTCTACCATTAACTATCACCAGACATACAGTACTATTGTAGTCTTGCACAAGTGATGCACTGGACCTATGCCCCCATGACAAGCCTCTTGCACATGTGATGCACTGGACATGCCCCCATGACAAGCCTCCACATGTGATGCACTGGACCTATGCCCCCATGACAAGCCTCTTGCACATGTGATGCACTGGACCTATGCCCCCATGACAAGCCTCCACATGTGATGCACTGGACCTATGCCCCCATGACAAGCCTCCACATGTGATGCACTGGACGTATGCCCCCATGACAAGCCTCCACATGTGATGCACTAGACCTATGCCCCCATGACAAGCCTCCACATGTGATGCACTGGACGTATGCCCCCATGACAAGCCTCCACATGTGATGCACTGGACCTATGCCCCCATGACAAGCCTCCACATGTGATGCACTGGACATGCCCCCATGACAAGCCTCCACATGTGATGCACTGGACCTATGCCCCCATGACAAGCCTCTTGCACATGTGATGCACTGGACCTATGCCCCCATGACAAGCCTCCACATGTGATGCACTGGACCTATGCCCCCATGACAAGCCTCCACATGTGATGCACTGGACGTATGCCCCCATGACAAGCCTCCACATGTGATGCACTAGACCTATGCCCCCATGACAAGCCTCCACATGTGATGCACTGGACGTATGCCCCCATGACAAGCCTCCACATGTGATGCACTGGACCTATGCCCCCATGACAAGCCTCCACATGTGATGCACTGGACATGCCCCCATGACACGCCTCCACTGCTTCCCATCACAAGAGGCGAGAGCAGTGCGGATAAGATTTATATTGATCGGATCTGGATCTTGGCTCTAGTGAGGACAGGCCTTAATATGGCTATCAATTAGGATGTTGTTCTAAACTTTTCAACCTACGTACATACATAGCTGCAGGTAAGAACCAAGTGGGAGTATGCTAGAGATTGCCACTGCACCCTTGACCCTGATAATTATATTTGCTTTGCCAGCCAACCAATAAGAATTTATCTATGCATACATCATACATCCCACCAACTACCCGGGAAGAAGTGGCTAAAGTTTATACTCGGCTAACTTTTAAATATAACTAGCTAAGCTACACTTACTGTCAGAGTTGTCCTCCTCGCTGGTGTCCTCCTCATCATTCATAAAATTAGAGAGAATAAAAATGTTCGCCTCGCTAGAAGGTACTTGGGTTCGGCTCTGTACATTGGCAAGACTGTCTGTGTCCGGGGCCAATGGTGCTGTCCCCAAGGAGTGAAGAGATCCCTTCTCCTTCCTCATCACTTGTTTCTCCCCAGACAGGCCAAAGTCGTCGTCCAACAATATAAAAAGAACTTCATCCAAACCTCGTCTGACAGATATCGCCAACAGATCATCTAGGGTGAATGGTCTGGATACTTCACAAAGGTTTCCTTAGTTACGGAATCCAACCCTTTTGCACCTGCGTAGAGGAAGCATAAGCTTAATTTAGATACGTGTTATATTACTCAAAGATTGAATTTTCAAAGTGTGTGGATGTCATGTGACGCTTGTGGGCTGCAAGAATTAAATTCCTATTATTTGTTGACTGATCCTGTGGGTGCCCAGCGTAATTAACAACCAGCATTTATACTTGTGGCAGTGGCCATTTTATTTGCCTTTCTTTTTCTATCTAGTTCCCAATGCTCAGCCGGGAGTACCTGTTTGTGCAGCGGGCGTGGACCAGTGACAACAATGACATCATAGTCATCATGAACAGGTCTGTTTGTTGTTGTTCTTGTTATGTTTGGATTATGTTGTTGCACAATATTATTATATTATATTATATGCTGTTTGCATTATATACTGTTTGCACAATATTATTATATATATTATATTATATGCTGTTGCACAGTATTATTATATTATATTATATGTTGTTGCACAATATTATTATATTATATGCTGTTGCACAATATTATTATATATATTGTATTATATTATATGCTGTTGCACAATATTATTATATTATATTATATGTTGTTGCACAATATTATTATATTATATTATATGCTGTTGCACAATATTATTATATTATATTATATGTTGTTGCACAATATTATTATATTATATTATATGCTGTTGCACAATATTATTATATTATATTATATGTTGTTGCACAATATTATTATATTATATGCATATTATATGCTGTTGCACAATATTATTATATATATAATATTATATATGCTGTTGCACAATATTATTATATTATATTATATGCTGTTGCACAATATTATTATATTATATATGCTGTACAATATATTATATATTATATGCTGTTGCACAATATTATTATATTATATGCTGTTGCACAATATTATTATATTGTATTATATGCTGTTGCACAATATTATTAGATTGTATTATATTATATGCTGTTTATTATATGCTGTTACACAATATTAATATTATATTTATTATATGGTGTTGCACAATATTATTACATTATATTATATGCTGTTACACAATATTAATATTATATTTATTATATGGTGTTGCACAATATTATTACATTATATTATATGGTGTTGCACAATATTATTACATTATATTATATGGTGTTGCACAGTATTATTATATTATATTGTATGTTGCATAATATTATTATATTATGTTATTATAATATGTTGTTGCACAATAAATTATTATTATAATTATGTATATATATATGCTGTTGCTTATTATTATTATATTATATTATGTGTTGTATATATAATATCATTATATTATATTATATGCTGTTGCAATTATATGCTGTTGCACAATATTATTATATTGCTTTATATTAATATTATTCTATTATATTATATGGTGTTGCATAATATTATTGTATATATATATTTGCATAATATTATTATATTATATTATATGGTGTTGCATAATATTATTGTATATATATATATTTGTATAATATTATGAAGACGGTTTTGTAGATCTTCTTTCCGTCAACTTTTTTGTTTTCTTTGTTGCCTGTTTAGTACAACCTGATTGAAAGAGAAAGTTACAAAACACTTGCTGATGTCAGCTGAAAATAACCGTGCAACTTATGAATATCTCTCTTTTTCCCCCAGCTCCTCCAATTATAACATCCAAATTCATGGCTTGGCCTTTTTGGTGTAGCTAACTACCGCTTGATCATGCACACTTCATTCCCAGAAGAGATAACTCAGCTTAGAGAAGTAACCAGGCAATATCATGCTAGCCTTTGCTGGTTTCTTTTTTGGAACTGTAACGCTGGACTGAGATATCTAGTCTTGCATCCGACTGTAAAAAAAAACTAATAATAATATATATATATTTTAAGTAATTTAATTAAATGGTGGACCTTTTGTTCCACTAATAAATAAATAAATGGAATAGCTCCAGTGCTCCAGAGGGAATATTTATGATGTGCGGCCATTAACTTCCTCTGTTAGCTTGCGTGTGTCTCTCAAGCAGGTCTTTGTCATGGTCCCCGCATTTTATTGTAAATTGTTGTAAACAAATGGTAAATGATGACAACCATCTCTAATGGAATTATTGCTTGCACAGGGCCACCTCTCACCCCAGTGTGGAGGAGACGGGGAAACATGTCCGGGTGAGGGACTACTTCAGCGACATGGTCATTAAGGCGCGCTCCTCCGTGGACAAGCCGGGCATGCAGTTCGAACTCACTTACTTTGATAACCCTCGCACGAACTTGCCATCCTCTTGCATCGACTGGGTCACTTTTTCAGGTAACAACTCGCTCTTGTTGGGTTTATCGCAAAACTTTTTTGAGCCAGTTTCGTTAACGTCTAGTGAAAGCACATTTGTGTTCTCTTGTGAAATCAAGTTTTTAAAAGTATATCTGGAGAGCACTCCATGTATTTGGTTTTATAGTGCATCAGAGAGCACTCCATCATGTATTTGCTTTAATAGTGCATCAGAGAGCACTCCATGTATTTGCTTTAATAGTAGGTGTGTTATATTAGACGAGGTATATTATATTAGACTAGGCGTGTTATATATTATTAATTAATTTTAATGATGGTCTATAGGGTTGATTTTAAAATCATTTAACTGTAGGGGCACTGTTGTTGTTTTTTGGTTGAAAGGAGTTTTGTTGTCATATAAATAGTTTGTTCTTACTTATTAATGATCTCTCTCCCCCTCAATCCCCATCTTCCCCATCCCTCCCTCTCCTAGCTCTACCAGACTTCATGAGCAAACTCCATGCTGCAGCTTATTCGAAACAAAATAAAATGGCGTCATAAGTTTGTCTCCAACCAAATCTACTCATTATCTTGCATTTCTGTTGCTGTTGTTTCCTTGTGTTGATTAGTACATGTTTGAATATGTTATCTTTGTAGCACACGTGTAGAGCACATGTGGGCAAGATGTTTTCGTTTGTGCAATGATCGTTTCATCAATATATATATATCTGTTGTTCAATTGATGTGCTATATTCCAAAATAAAGGGCATTTGACCCATACACCCTGAAACATTGCCAGTACTTTTCTAGTAAGAGAGTGAGAAGAGTGTGTACCATGTATATAGCTGTGTATAATTCAATGTGCATGTTTTTTGTTTTTTTACAAGTCAATCCAGTCAGTCAAGTTTTTGTTTTGTTGCTCATTACATTAGCTAGTGCCTATTTCTAGAGCCATTGCTAGGGCTCGTCATGCTACTTACACAACACCTTAGTATAGCTGTGAAGTTGCTTGGTATGTTAAGTTGATATTATTGCTGAAGAGGATCAAGACAGTTAAGTATCAGAAGATAGCATATTTCAGCCAGTATATAGGCGGAGTCAACACATCCATCATGCCTGGAGATCCATCCACCTCTCACGACCTGCTTTACTGCATCTTGAGAAGCTTCTCAACCCCTGGTGCTCTTCAATCCACCATTACAGTATCTTCCTCCCCATAATTTCATTCAACAACAGAAAATGTTGTTTCTGTTTGTCGAATAAACGTGTATATAGTGTGGAGGTAACATCACTCTTAGTGTAGCCGAGGTGCTTAGCAACAGTGCTTATACTTGCATCAACTCTTTACCTCATTATTAGGTACAATTATCCAAGACCAATGATTGATTTCGTGCAAAAGGCCAATTCAAGCCACTGGAGTTAATTTAATGTTCTAGGGAAGAGCACCACACCTTGGTGGTGTCCATAGCACAGTCAGTATACAACTACCCTGTTGGTTGCATTCCAGCCCCATCTCCACAAGGCAAACTCTCCTGCCTGCTGGAGGGGAAGACAAGAGAAGTCACTATCAGCCAACTGTTATTAGTCAGCTAGTTATCATCTTTTGAGAGTAGGCAGTGACACTTGAATTTCTGATACTACCCCCGCTCAACTTGTAAATGTGACAACCCTTCGGTTTTATGTAAAAGCTGCCTAGAAAGTTTCAATGTATCCCAGCTTCAGTAGAAAAGATGCATGGCATATCAAACTCGGTAGCTAAATAGGCAGATGCAAGTTAATCTACAAATGTATCTGGTCACCAGCAATGGAAGAAATGACTCCCACATGTTCTATGAATATGCTCGTGTTGCATACATGCATTAATCATGTTCAAGCTGCTGGTTACTGGTTGCTTGTAAGCCATAGTGCCATGTCATGCACCTTGTGCCTCTATTCAAGAGAAGGGTGAGCTTGTCTCCAGCAAATTATCGCACTACTTCCCTCCACCTATATGTCACCAAGGGCAGCCCTTAGAAAGATATGTGCATAGCCTGACAAACATTCAAATTCCCTAACAGAGCTATTGATAGTGTAACAGTCCAACAATGTGTGATGCACTCGACAACGTAGATAACTTCCGAAGACAACTCCAATGGTTCCTCGGAAAAACTCGCTTACGCAGCATAATGCACCTGCAGGAACAAGGGCAGGTGGGAGACAGGGAATATATATAACTCAAAGTTTCTTATTGTAGAAATCTTAAAGAAAAGAAGAGAGTTAAAGACTTTCCCCACATGTCCAGATTTAAACAGCAATTGACATGTTTTTTTGACCTTTTTGACATTGCGATGAATTTCTCAAAAAATCAACTCAAAATTTACTTTCACAATGTTTCAGCTAGATACTCCAGCCTTCATCAGGCTAGATACTCCAGCCTTCATCAGGCTAGATACTCCAGCCTTCATCAGGCTAGATACTCCAGCCTTCATCAGGCTAGATACTCCAGCCTTCATCAGCTAGATACTCCAGCCTTCATCAGGCTAGATACTCCAGGCTCATCAGGCTAGATACTCCAGCCTTCATCAGGTAGATAGATACTCCAGCCTTCATCAGGCTAGCTCATCAGGCTAGATACTCCAGCCTTCATCAGGCTAGATACTCCAGGCTAGATACTCCAGCCTTCATCAGGCTAGATACTCCAGCCTTCATCAGGCTAGATACTCCAGCCTTCATCAGGTAGATACTCCAGCCTTCATCAGGCTAGATACTCCAGGCTCATCAGGCTAGATACTCCAGCCTTCATCAGGTAGATAGATACTCCAGCCTTCATCAGGCTAGATACTCCAGGCTCATCAGGCTAGATACTCCAGCCTTCATCAGGCTAGATACTCCAGCCTTCATCAGGTAGATACTCCAGCCTTCATCAGCTACCTTCATCAGGCTAGATACTCCAGCCTTCATCAGGTAGATACTCCAGCCTTCATAAGCTAGATACTCCAGCCTTCATAAGCTAGATACTCCAGCCTTCATCAGGCTAGATACTCCAGGCTCATCAGGCTAGATACTCCAGCCTTCATCAGGCGTGCTCTAGCCAAAATGTTGAGAGGGTAAATTTCAAGTTGAAGTAATTCATTATGTCAACTGAGAGTTCGTTGGGAGTTTATTTACTTTTCGACATATTTAATCTTTTTGTTGTTGTTGTTGTTTGTTGTTTGTTGGTAATACCAACAAAAAAATTCCAAGACAACTCGCATGCTGGCAAGCACCCATGGCAACTAGGTACCAATAAGATTTTATTGCTGGGAAACGAAGGTGGGGAGTAGAATAAGTTTCTTAATGAGTATCACCAAACTTAGCCAGTATAATTATTATATAGCTTTCATCCCGACCACCTTCTTCTCCAGACAAGAAACCCTCACTTCCATCCATCCATGATGTTGGCTCACAGCGTCACTAGCCCATGGACTAGCATCACCTAATCTGCCTCCTGTTCCACATTCTAATTTGATCACCACCAAAAGTAGGCGCAGATGTCACTGCAACCGTACCCCCTCACTAGACACTAGAACCCTCCCCAGACAAGCCACGGTGGTCATCAGGAACTGCAGAGAGAACCTCTTCCAACTTCAGACTCAGTTCCATCTTTGTGAAGATCAGAATGTGAACAGAAACTCATTTGACTTCTACATGTAGGAGTGGCGGTCATAACACGCAAATTTCTCAATAAGCAACTAAAAATTTGTTTCTTGATGTTCCGGATGCTCTAGCCTCCACCAGGACTAGAGCATCTAGCCTCCACCAGGACTAGCCTCCACCAGGACTAGAGCATCTAGCCTCCACCAGGACTAGAGCATCTAGCCTCCACCAGGACTAGAGCATCTAGCCTCCACCAGGACTAGAGCATCTAGCCTCCACCAGGACTAGATCATCTAGCCTCCACCAGGACTAGAGCATCTAGCCTCCACCAGGACTAGAGCATCTAGCCTTCATCAGGAATAGAGCATCTATCTATGGCAGTCTGACAAGGCTGGGGGGGGGGTTCTAGGTTTATGATTAGAGGGCTAGGAGTATTGTAGGGCTAGGGGTATTCTAAGGCTATGGGTATTCTAGGGCTAAGGGGTATTCTAGGGCAAGGGGTATTCTAGGGCTAGGGATATTCTAGGGTATTCTAGGGCTAGGGGTTCTAGGGCTAGGGATATTCTAGGGCTAGGGGTATTCTAGGCCTAGGGGTATGGGCTAGAGTATTCTAGGGCTAGGGGTATTCTAGGGCTAGAGGTATTCCAAGGCTATGGCTAGGAGTATTCTAGGGCTAGGGGTATTCTATAGATAGGATTATTCGAGGGTTAGGGATATTCTATGGCTAGGAGTATTCTAGGGCTAGGAGTATTCTAAGGCTAGGAGTATTCTATGGCTAGGAGTATTCTAAGGCTAGGGTTATTCTAGGGCTAGGGGTATTTTAGGGCTAGGGGTATTCTAGGGCTAGGTGATTTCTAAGGCTAGGGATACTCTAGGGCTAGGGATACTCCAGGGCTATGGATACTCTAGGGCTAGGGGTATTCTAGGGCTAGGGAAGGGATATTCTAGGGCCAGGGTTATTTTAGGGCTAGGGTTATAGGGTTATTTTAGGGCTAGGAGTATTCTAGGGCGTGGAAGGCCGTAACCATGCAAGTACTTGTATGGTGACTATTCATCCTCGTGAGGGACATCCTGGGAGTTCTATGAAAGGCTATAAGAGTACAGGACATTCCTCTGAGCCAGTTTTAATCGCTGAACCAGCAGTACATGCACAAACTCATCCGAGGTCCTTTGTGAAGTGCATATGTACATTATAGAAACTAGCTTCTGTTGGCTCTAGGCTTCTCATGATAAGTGTATGTCATGAGTATGTCTCCTACTCGAAAGAGTACCCCAAGCAAGCATCAGAGACCAGACAGACCTCCGCCATCCTCTAGCCAGGTACTATACACAGAGCCACAGCCTTTGGGATGTAGATTAACCATACACCTTGGTTTTGGGTGTGTACCTTTTGTTAGGCTCAATGAGCTTGCTATTGTCAGTTGCATCATGTGCTGAACAACCAGTAACTGACACTATTTCAAAATTCTTATAAATGCACACCTAAGCATCCTTGAATTCAAACTCGGGGAACTTTGAAAGGTCACCACTTCCATAGACACGCTTCAGTCGCATGAGTTCCTCTGCCAAGCCTTTATCCGACTCTGCATTGACCACTATCTTCCCGGCTTGCATCTTAGACTGGTACTCCTATAAGAGGGCACACAATAATATATTCCAATGACAAAGGAGTCCATTCACCAGCCACTAAATTTATCTCACCCTCCCTTCTCTCCTCTCCACCAATCATCCTTCTCACGTCCTCCTTTCTCCCACCTTTCATCCCTCCCTCCATTCCACCTCTCATCCCCTACTCATACTGTTCTTCCCTTCCGTACTCCTTCCCTCCATCTGTCCATACATCTCCCCCCCCTCACTCAACCACTCAAAATGTAGCTGGTAAAGGGTGGAGCCAACCAAGATAGAGTGCAATTGTTCACCTGCTATAGGTTGGGTGACGATCACTTGCATGTGCATGGAATACCCACCACATTCTACTCCCTATCCCCATGCCATTTCTAGCTTGCCAGGAGTCGCAAGGATCATTTGGGAAACAAGTTTCTTGAGTACACCAGTAACTGTCACTCGTCCCTTTGATAGCATCCTTTGACAGCATCCATCTAATCTCCCCCACCCCCCTAAAAAAAAACATTTGACAGCCAGACCAACCCCCCAGAGTAGAAATTGGTAAAGGGTCAACTACCACAAAAAGTTGCAGGGAACCCTTTACTACCTCCTTAGCAAGCACACAAACCAATCCCCTCACTCAATAAAGATAGAGGCAAAGTACAGATTTCTTGCCATACTTGTCAACATAGTTCTCTATTTATATAAGATATTCATCTGTAAGCCTATTGCCCAGTGATCATCCTAACACTCCCAACAAATCATTACAATCCTTCCTCCATGCATTATATTAACACGCATGTTAACATGCATTATAACATTTCATAAAACTAGCAATTGGGCCCAGGTGTGATGGTATGCATTTAGCACCTTCAATTTAGTCAGAAACAGATTCTTAACGGGATCTTCTACTGCACTACTCTTAGTGTTCAGCGCAGCTCCTACAATAAACTGCCTTGGAGCAGGAAAAACCCGAAAAGCTGAAACTCTTAGCAACGACGTCGCCATGTTCACAAGTTTAATCGGCACTGGTAAGGATCGTTTTTATTCTAAATGAAGTACATTGATATTCCATCTCTACAATGGTCAACTACGAGGTAGCATTGATAATGCGTGCAGCGAAGAAACCAGACCTGGTAGTAGCGTTAAAAAGAGTGTGCACTGCCATGATGCAGCAGGGATCCATTATCAAACAGATTGAAAACCTTGGAGAAATGAAACTACCCTACAGCATGAGGTCGATGCAAAAGGAAAGATTTTCTCATGGAAGGTGACGGCCATAATTCGTATGTTTTGATACACATTGGCTAGGGAACATGTTACTTAGGGTTTGTTGCAGCTTAAGTGAAGTGAGAGAGAAAGTTTGAGAGCAAGGTAGTGGTAAACCACTTCAACCATTTGTTTGCCTGTTTGGTAAGGAGCATCAAATTCTTCAACTGCATGTCCACCTAGCCCTCTGCTGAATCAACCTTAACCCTAGACGTGTGGTACCTACTCATTCCAAGCTCCTATATAGACCCCCACCTGAGGGGAACCCAGTGAGGTGGGTGTGTGTCTATCCATGAACCTTGAAAGTTTATTTGGGAGAGTTGGACTTTACCCGACTTGGTCCTAAGTTAGGTATAAGTTTATTTAAGGGGATTTAAGTTGGTTAACTTCATCTTGCTCTGTTACAGATCCGAGCACATACAACTACCATGGAGTTTATATATAGCCCCGTGTGGAAAACATCAAAAAACAAGAGACTTCAAAACCACAAAAAAAATATTGGGCCATAATATTTTTTCCTCTCTCCTCTTCATGAAAATTCTCATGAAAATTCTCTAATGCCATGCATGTATAAATTGTCTTATAGGTACTTTGTGTTGGACATCGAGTCTCCTCCCACTTCTGTATTTTCCGTAAGGCAGAAACTGAGACGCGATTCTGATGTTGTGAGAATATCGATACTGAAGCAAGAATGACTATTTATCATGGAGCATGTCATATGCTGTAAAATATGCAATCATGGACAATCTTTTCATTACTTTCGATGTACTGAAGATCTTTGTGCGTTGTGTGCACTCGGGCAGGGAGTGCAGTAGCATTCCATACCCATTTTTAAAAGTTTCCGAGTACTTCATGAGAGAGTGCCAAGATGTTACAAATATAAGATGTTACATATATATGATGTTACAACAAATATAAGATGTTACAAATATATATATAATTATATATATATATATATAATTATATATATATATATATACCAGTAAAAAATACGATACAAATAGTAGATCACGGTGATAATAATTAAGTCCCCACGCTAGAGGACACTTCAAGAGGAGAAAACTTGCATCTTTAGCAACTCGTCAAGATTAGGAGAAGTGGAAATATATACCACGATTAGAGCTTCTTGACCTACGATGATGGTGGCTGTCGTGCTGCTGAAGAGGATGGAGCGTGGGGATGACTGTGTGAAGGTGGAGGTTGGGGTGATGATGTGAAGGTGGAGGGTGATGAAGTGAAGGGTGAAGTTGGAGGGTGGAAGTGATGCGGTGGAGAGAAATGTTGATGTGATAGGTGACCATGTGTGGGTGGATGGTGTTGAGGTTGAGGCACAAGATGATGGGGTGGATGGTGATGTTGAAGATCATATGAAAGGTGATGATGTAGAGGTGGAGGGTGATGATGTGGAGGGTGATGTGGAGGGTGATGAGGTGGAGGGTGATGATGTGGAGGTGGCAGGTGATGATATGGAGGGTGATGTGGAGGTGGAGGGTGATGTGGAGGTGGAGGGTGATGATATGGAGGGTGATGTGGAGGTGGAGGGTGATGATATGGAGGTGAAGGTTGATGGGGAATGTGATGGTAACTTGTAGGGAAAGGATGGTGGTGATTATGCCATCTTGATTGTGGAGGTGTGTTTTGATAATGCCCTGGATGAGCTTGGTGATAGTTCTGACTTGAAGTGAGGTGGCAATAGTGATGACCTTGGTACGGACATACCACGTGGGACAAGGAGCGGTGATCCTCAGGGGAACTGCCGTCAGATTCTGGGACAATATCTTGCAACTGTTCCTGCGCCATTTCAAAAACAATTTGTGTGAGTGATGATCTGCTGTCATCTTGCTCCAAATATGCTGCACTGCCCATAGTATCATTGCCGGCACAGAGAACTCCACCAAAACCAGAACTCACATTGTCAGTATCACCCAAAGGTCTGCGATAATGGACAGTTTCTGTGTTAGCATCAGTTGTACTGCTGGCCATGCTAGGACCAATAACATCTTCACTGTAGTGATTGCTCGAGTCCAGAACAGTATACGGATGTTGCTCCACTTCCGGTGCAGGAGGAACATAAAGAGGGTAAAGATGTCTTGTGCAGCGAGAACGACCTGTTATTAGTGAACCTTGGTTTGGGTATGATAGATCCTCTGCATTTGCCACATAGTGCTGGTGTCCACGGTGGTTCGGAGTTGTCCTCCAACGCTCAGGCTGTGTTTGATTCAAATCGGCATGTCTTTGACGAGACACAGGAGGAAATGCTATGCATAAATGATGAGGTGCCACCGGAACAAAGTCTGGCATAACTGGTGTCATGTAGTCGAGGTTTCCATCATGGGGATTGCTCAAGCTCATACCTTGTAGGCCCTGGTTCAACTGGAAAATACAATAGTCTTGCCTGCGCATGGGTACAGGGTTCTGAAGGGATGAAGTTTTCCATCGTTCATCATCACCATGCTTATCTTTCAAGTGCACCTCAACTTGACCTAATTCTCCTTGCCAATCACAATCTGAACTAGACAAAACTGTACCACTTTTAACTATTGAACATTCTTCAGGATTCACACTCGTCCTGCTGTTATACCACTCGTTTTCTTCCTCCGAGGGATCTCTAGCCACCCTGACGGGACAGTACACCTGAAGTGAATTGATCTCCCTCTGCCTCTCCTTGTTTGGAAATGTGATCAAAGGGGCAGCCTTGCACATTGGACAAGGTTTACTTCCCACCAGCTTATAGATGCACAGAAAACAAAAGTGCCTACCACAACACTGGGTCAAAAATGCCTTTCTCTGTACAGGCGACAGGCATATTGGGCAAGAGAAGTTTTCCGGGGGGCTCTCCACGAAAAAACCATTGAGATAATAGTAGTCTACGACCGACTGGGTATCTTTTCTATCCTTCGCTGGAGCAGCCATCATAGAGCAGGGACAAACTCTGATCGTTAACTATTGTTATCACCTTACCAGAAAGTCCGAGCCACCCAGGGCGACTGGGGTGGTTGGGGGGTTTGGTTTGCACAACATTGTGAAGTTAACCCAACACATTTCGAAACTAAACGTTACAGTATACTACTAGTTTACACGAGCGAACACGTGATCAATACCGTGTAACGGGATTCAAAATTGGATGACCTGAGCCGATGAGATGAGTAACAGAGTTCCCTCCCACAGGGTTATGGCTAACATCTGAAACAAGTGTAGGTTGCAGCAGGTGATTTTGTCCTCATTTTCCTGTACGAAAACTATTCAATGTAATGTTTTCGATGAAGAAACTTGCGGATCATTTAAGAGTGAGATTCTGAGTCGAAAAATCCATGCGCGTCAATTGTTTTCGCGGTATATATATATTTTTTTTAACGACTTTTCGTCATGTAGCGAGCGAAATAAAAGATGGTTACTCCTGCAGTGCTGATTTGGTACTAACGAGGAAGCCATTGCCTATATTAGGAGCAAATCCATTTTGGCAAGTACTGTCACTTGTGGAATGTAATGGCGAAAAAATATCTGAAAAAACAAAAAGTAATAATAATACGAGACATGATGAGTATGTTTGGTGTTGTCACTTGGTGTACAGTTGCAACGTAACTATGATAAGCTGTAAGAAGTCCAGCCTGAAAGATGGGTTTATATGGGGGTGTCCTGCGTGTAAAATTGTAAAGTCGTGTCGTCATATTGTATGTCTATGTCGATATTTTTAGATATAATAATAGAAATAATAATAATTATATCTTATTGAAGGGCGCTTCTTCTCAAAATCAATGCTGAGTTTGCAGACATGGCTTCTTTTAATATATTAGTGGGCCAGAGAGTCCCTGGTTACTGCTGCTGAGAGTGAAGCAAGGTGCAGTCGACCAACTGCGATTAATGTGAATCAGTGGTCGTGGGGGAGGTTTGTTCAACAGCCCTTTGTAGCTGTCCGATAATCTTAGGTGGGCCTGAAATCATTGTCCGAATTGATGAGTCGCAATTGAGTCACAAGCCTAAGGTATGGCCACATCTGCACTACATTCTTGTGGCCATTGATAATTATTGTGGACACAGCATCATAGGGTCCGGCCACCATCCTCTGACATATGGGTGTTTGAATTGGTGGACACCAGTCATACTCCTGCACTGGGTATGCTGTTTATGCTGTTTATGTAATAACAATCAAAATTCCACTCCATTCTATATAGTAAATTTTCAGGTTACATGGAAATAGTTTCCCGGAGAGATGCTGCAACATTACTTCCTGTCATGTAGTTGCATGTTGCAGATCATTCAGATCAGTGGGCTGCTTATAGACAGGTTGCTTCTCTGCCTGAAGTGGTTGCTCATTGGACTGTTAACCATTCGATCGAGTTCCTTAATCCAGACAAGTGTGCACATGCAAAATGTTGAATCCTACTGGAATAGAGTAAGTTATACCACAAGATATATACTATATATAGATAATTTGATCAATAATGCAGGGGAAGATAAAGTTTAAAAGGATGGAAGGGGGTTCATCATGATCATGAATACCTCGATAAATTTTATGTGGAGGGAGAGGAATGCCCGCACAACTGCTGAGGCTTTTGGCAGCAATCCAAACACAATACCCAGTATAATGTTGCCTGAGGTGTTGTTTTGTTTTGTTGTTATTGTTTTGGTCTCAAAGTCGATGCATTTGTTGTTTTATAAGTTAGGTTAATATGAAGTTGTGTTATTGTTAGTATTTCTGCTATGAATATTGTTCTGTCAAGAGGTATTTGTTACTTACTTGAGTATCCTTTTCTTGGTGCCTTCTGAACGCCATCAAAATCAAGGACTCGCACTATATACATGGCGCGAGCATAAGATAAGCAGGGTATACCGCGAAAATAATTGACGCGCATGGAATTTTCGACTTCCTGAGCCTTACTCTTGACATGATCCGAAACTTGCTTCTTCGTAACCTGCCTGTGACAGTGGGTCTTCTGGTGGTTCTAGAAATTAGCTCCTTCTTCAAGGCTAGCTCGTAAGATTAAAGTCCTGTCTAAAAAAAAATTCCCGTGAGCATTATTTGTTTTAATAATAAACACCTATATATAATATAATTATATATTTTTCTTTCCTGTTTTTCTCTTGGGTTGAGGTTAGAAGCAAGCACTAAATAAACAGAGTGAATACTAGTATTGCACATTAAATTTGAGGCAGAATCTTGGTATAAGTACTCTATTGTTAGCTTCAATTGGCTATAGCTGTCCATAATTTCCTCTTGATAGGACACTTCTAGATTGGTTCCCAGTTTTACTGCAGGTAACTCACAGCCTTTGCAGTTCCAAAACACATTTGGAGGTAGCAGTAGCTTTTCACCATCCCTAATGGATGGCCAAATAGATCCCATTCACTGAATCACTGCCAGCAAAATTAGAATGCAGCGCCTGTCAATTTAAACTGTGGAGATTTGACACTAAGGTATTACTGCATTACTTTTCTTTATTACCTGTTGGGGAATAGATCACATTATATATAGCACGATTTAATTTGTTTGTTTTTTGTTTGAAATTGTCATGCTAATTAACTCCTCTTATCTTTTTTTCTGGTTATAAAAATATATTAGATAAAAAGGTGACAAAACAAAACACTACAAATAAATAAACAAAATAGACTGACTGGTACCGAGCACAGCTGCAGTGTTCCAACACTGGATGCCAATGAAAAATTCTCTGAAGGAGAAAATGACGGGGAACATTCATCAAATGTTACCTTGAGACGGCCTCCAAACTCCCGAAGGAACAGAGATATCTCCATTCCCAACACTTCAGTGGTTTCTGTTCCCAATTGAGACACAAAAATGAGTGGCAGCAATATAATTATGTGTGTGTAATGGTTGATTCCATACCTATATTTTACTTAAAATATACAACCATAATTCAATTAATGATAATCAGATGGCAGAACCTGTATACCCAGTATGTAACCTTTCAGAATTTACTAAATTATGGTGTAGATCTATCAAGAAATTTGTAAGTAATTTTGTTATGGTGTTTGGCTACTGTTTATAATAAACATTTTCTCCCTCATATTTTATTGCGTGTTCAAGATAACAGAGTCACTCTTTAGAGACATTGAAGTAATAATTCTGGCATTGCTTGTGCATATTTGAATCTTGGCCATGAGTTGTTGTTTTTATGACAAAATGGTCACTGGATCTTAATCAACTTATGAGTGAGGCATAGAGAAACTGCTATATATTACAGTATAAATATAGAGAGTAGGCCTAAAAATTTGGTAGTGATATAAAAGTCCTAGCCAATGACAACGAATATTTTCTGGTCACACCTTCTCCCTTGTCTACTTAATAGAGTGCTGCGGGTAACAAAAGTTGGTGCCGAGGTTACACGAAGCTATAATAATAGCTGTGGTTATTATCATACTGTTCACAAGCATGTATAGATAAATATCATCCTCTATTATATGTACATGTAAATCAATTTATAATTGATGAAATAGTATTATTGGTGCCAGTAGTGTATATAGCTGTGTATTAAAATCAAGAGATTAATGTGTTTTCTCCTCCTTTCAAAGCAAGAATTTACCCATGTGTAGACCACAAGAACTTTGACCACCCTTTACCTTTTAAAAGTAATGTTTTATAAAAGCAGACACTATTGGTATACATCATATACACCTGGATCATGGAATACTATGGGCATCTAATGTCAGAAAATAAGGGCAATTACTACTCTACATTCGAGTTCATGGATAAAGGTGAGGGAGTCCTTACATAACAGTCAGGCTGATATTAATTGAGCTGTTAAGCATTCTGCCCAACTGGTCTCTCCTGCCTACCTTATATATAACGATCACCAAGAATTGAATTGTGTGGTGTGCACCAAGTAATCTCCGTAAGCATAGCAACAGATTATGAAATGGTAAAACTGCTTCTAATCCAATCAAGATTATGTTATTATTATTGTGTTATTATTATGTTATTGCAATGGTGTTGGTGCTGCTGCTATTATTATTATTGTTGTTTGTATTGTTATTATTGTTGTAGTTAATACAAAACATATGATGGAGAAAGACCATAGACATCAGTGATAAAATTAGGTGGCCAAAAACTTAATGACTTAAAAAATAAATGAGTAGGTTAAGATGTAGTTTAAACTCTCATCTATTTCAATCATTTTTACCCCACAATATTTGAGAGGATATATTATATATAGAAAGAAAACTAACAGTATAAAATTTATACTCGCAATTCCATACAGCAAGCAAACATTACTTGTACTAGCTAGTACAAACACACAAGTGCCACTCCCATTTCCCTTCAGAATGGAACACAAGAACTGCATCATTATGAATTATTGAACTCTATTCAATCATGCTATCCAAGGAATTGCAAATGCAATGTTCTCCGTCCTGTTCTACGTCCTGTTCTACGTCCTGTCTGCAGTGAGTTTACAAAACCAAGTGTTATATTGGCGCTGATCTTATCCATGCTAAAGTCAGCTTCCATTCTCATGGACTACTATAACTATATAATAACAGAACACTAATAGGTGTTCGAGTTTGTGGAGAGAGATAAGCATGGTTGTACCGCATGCACTGAAACTTCCTGTGCAACTGCCCTCCTCTGCCCTAATTACAACCTTCATATAGTACTATATACACTGAGGTATGTACTAAATAATTCCCTATATATAACCAGTATGGGCTTATAAATTCTATGAGCGAGGTGGTGAAGGAACCACCTGCGCAAATAAATGGTTGAAGGTAACATGCCGGAGATAGATTTTGATAGTACAATTGAAAGGAGAGCAGGAGTCTGTCACAACTAGCTGTTGGGATCCTCTCCCACATTTAGCTCTTGCTGTTCTTAAGGGGGGAATAATGTCAAAAAAATACACCTCGACAATACCAATCTCCACCCACTACCCTCTATAAACATAATTTTTGTACCAAAATGTAGCTTAGAAGATAAGCTATTTAATGATGTATTTAACTTTTGTCATATATATTTTTTATGCCAAAGTGTCAGCCAGGAAATCCATTCCACAAATTAAAAACCCATTAATAATGCTAAGTGGCTGCTATATAGGTGGTTTATGGTAAGAGTACATGTAGTAGTTTCACCTAAACTATTTGAATAAGTATGATAATGCACCACAGGAGAGGGGGGGGGGGGAATCCCATACAAACCACATGCAGATATGCTGGTCTATACCCAACACATTCTCATAACAGTGAAAATAAAATAATTTAGGTTAAAGAGCACACAATAAGCATTCTGGTGATATATACATTATGGAGTTTGGGTGAGAAATGAGGGAGAAATTTGTGGAAATATGTGGAAATTCTTCTAATCTAATGCGACGCGATTCTTCTTCACACTTGCTGGGTTTCTAATGAAAATAGTGAGTGCAAAAGCTGTTGTAACTGCATCATAGAATCTTCAAATGTTCTGAAACTTGAAATATGACTTCTATATGAGCAGAGGCACCATTTAAAATAGTTGTTAAAAAAAGTGAAAGTTAGCATTTTGACATTATTCCCCCCTTAAGAGAGTCCTCAAATCTAAACTGGACAGAGCCCATTCATTCACACCTCATGAAAGAAGAAGAATGCAATTACTTTCTCAATAGTCCGCTCTCTCCACATTTAGCTCTAGCTATTTCATCAGGTATATAAGATGCTTAGGAGTAAATGAACTCTGCCCAAACATCGCAAGAAAAACATTTAGAAGAAACATGAGAGTAAATTTGAAGTTGATTACTCTTTGTGGGAAACATGTGCATGCACACATTGCGCATGCATATTCAATGGTCAGTCTAAATTATAGCCACACTATTGTCAGATATTGAAATCTTGTCAAAGCTGGAATCATGAATTTCGATACCTCCTAGAAAACTTCTTTTTTGGGGTAGAACTTAATGTTGTTGAGCAAACTGCAGACTTGAGCAAACTTTCTTTGAGGTAAAACCATTTTGGGGGGGGGAGGGTTGTCAGCAATAAAATATTTGCCAAGCCACTCAAAATATTACTAGATATCATTTAAAATATTCTGAAGGTTACCTTACATTCTTTCTTAGTGCATTGTAGAAAAACTGTTGGGATTCTCTGCCACATCCTTTTCAGACTTCATTAAAGTTGTTGGTTTAAAGATTTGTGATGGAGTTTAATCTAATTTGTTATGTAGACACCTTCCATATGAGGCAACAAGGCAATACCACAAGCTTCTAGCTGAACCCCAAATAAATCACTCCAATCTGTCGCGACTAACGAGTGTTACCAGCCTCAGTGCATAGGGCAGCGATGCATTGCTATGCTTACAGTGTATGCACTGTTAACATAGCATCATAATATTGTCACTATTTACTCTATTTACTGTTTTTTCAGCTTTCTCATCAGATTCACAACATGTTCAATGATTCAAAGGGCAATAAAGTAAGTATTGATGCTCCAAGCTTGTGTTTAAAGGACTGATTAACATTTATGTGTGTGTATGAGTATGCAGGATTCTGCGAGAACAGTTGATGTGTCTATAAAAAGGCTATATCTACCAGCTGTTCTGTTCTTTGCATATTCTTAGTTAGCTCTTAGTGCTCTGAGTGTAGCTGAGTCTGTCCAACTGAGTTCTGTTCTGTATTCATTGCTACAGTATATAATAATAATTTGACTACATTATTGGAGATTCATTGCGCTACCTTTGAAACCTAGGCGACGATCCATCACACACACATACAAACACACACACACACACATACACACACAAATGGCACCTGGACCAAGTCAAGGTCAACAACTCAAGCCTGACCTGAATCAATGAAAGAGGAGCTTTCACAAGGAAAAAACTACAATGTTGACATGGCTCTAATTTTAGGGGATCCCGAAAGCAATGATTGATTACCTTTGCGCAATCATGACTCAATCAAATTGTTCTGATTACTAACTTTTTATTGTAGCTCTATCTTCTACTCTCCAAAATGAGTGAGCGAAATATTTAGCATAGCATTCTCAGGCTATGAAGTTATTGAGTTCAAATTAAGATCAAATTTTAAATATGAGCCCACCATGATAGGTGGGTTTTTTTAATTTATTTTTTAAAAATTCCATCATATTAAGAGTGGTTACTTGAGGTTGTGATAGTATAGAAACATTTTTTTACATGAAGGTTGACGCATAATCATTCCTTTTTCTTTGTACTGGGGGCACAACCAACTGTACAACATAATGAGCTAGCTGGTTACTGTGTGTGGAGGTGAGAAATATTGCTGAGACACTTAATACTGAAGATCAGAATGCAGGATGGAAAACAACAACTTCGGATACTATATATATACGGTGTGGTCAAGAAAAGGGAATTATCAGTGTACATAAGGGATGAAAGTTTAATAGTTGAGATTTGGGTTTATATATATTATACTCTATTTTTTTATCTGTTTCAGATTTCAGAAGATAATTATGATGAAAATCTAATTTACCTCAGCTACTATGGATGCAGCTTTCACCACTCTAGTGCTACTAGTTGTCTGCCTCAGATCTCGAAATTGGCTGAAGAGTGGTCTTTAATTACCCAACCACTACTACCCAACCACTATTAAGCTAAGTATAAAATCCCACCCTTTTTATAATCCTATATTTTAAGTCTATTAGCATATGTCCCGCTGCCCCCTTCCTTCGTGTGACTGTGTGCTTCCGTTTGGCTGTCTTGGGATCAAGCCAGTCCAAAATCAAATTGGCCCAAATTTTATCAAACACCATCTTCAATCACTCACCGTTTTCAACTCACTCTACATCTATGATTCAAATCTTAATCTACTCGAGATTTTGTACAGTGCATCTCTATAGTTTCCTAACCTCATTCGTCCATGTAACTACTTATCCAAGATATTTCATCAGGTGAAATAATAAGGAGTAAAATGAACACTGCCCACTGAACATCGCAAGAACAACATTCAGCAGAGACGTGGGGACAGCAAGTCGCATGTACACATTGCGCATGCGTATTTACAGCGTGTACACATTGCGCATGCGTATTTACAGCGTACGCTATCGTTAGACGCTATATCAGGTATATTGAACTGTCTCGTCGAGGAATAATGAATTTTGATACCGCCGAAAAAAGTTATATTGACAAAGTGCTTGACCTTGTTGAGCAAACTTCTTCTGATGTAGAGCTTGATATAGTCAAGCAAACTTCCTTTGAGGTAAACCATATATAGTCGCAATGGAATATTGGCAGTAGCTGTGAGTCAACTATTTGATTTATTCTTATTTTTATGTTACATTTTTTTCTTATTGCATTGTAGAAAAGCTGTTGGGCTCCTCTTCCTCAAGGAACATATTCGTTTTCAGACTTCATTAAAGTTGTCGATGAATACATTTTAAAGGTTTGCAATGGAGTCTAGTTCATGTATACACACTATTTACTCTACTTAAGTAAATTTCTATATATTCATCTCAGATTCACAATATGTTCAATGATTCAAAGGACAATAAAGTAAGTTTGATGCTCCAAGCTTGTGTTTTAGGAACTGTTCTTGACTAATCTCTGGGTTAACTTATCATAAGTTCACAATGTGGACTTTATTGAGCCACTTCTCTTGGTTAAGAAATAGTAAAGAGACAAAATATGTTTATGCAAAACTAAGCATCATTAGTGGGATGACACCTGTAACTTCAAGTTATTGTGTGAAATATATTGTATTAAGCTAGAGAAATAATTTATAGGAAATATTTATTGTTATAACAGAGGCATTCTAAATGAAGTTAGACATAATTGCCTTGCTGGAACAACTGACGACTTACTCTATTTATAACTTACTAATTTCTCCATTACCTTTATAAATTATTCATACTAGTTTGTTTCAATTTTACCTGACAGAATTCTGAGCAAAGTTTGTGTCTTTCGAGTGAATGTGCGATACACAGCAAAAGTGTATCTTCTTCCAACTCATCAAAGCAACACTCGAGGGTTATCACTAACCCAAGATCATTCAGCAGGACTTTAAAGAGTGATGATGATGCTGACTATGCTGACATTCCCGAAGTTGTTATATATTACAAGAATGGAGAAACAGTGTGCTGTATAAACTATCACAAGGATGCTACCGCATATTACAAGAACATTGTAGAAAGTTGTTCAATGGATGAACTACCAGACACGAGTTGCACTGCACCCGAACCTCCTCTAATGGAGTCCGTCACTGAAATAGCACAAAATTTCAATCTTGTTGAACCAATTATCATGCTTGATGACCCTTTTTCAGATTCATTCTATGAAACGGAATTTTCGAGGTCTGTATCTGAGTCAGAGTTGTTGGAGGCCACAATGGGCACTGCTAATGTAACATCTTCCACTGCATCACTCATGTCAAGCACAAGTGTTGACCCATTTTCAGATCCCAATTCAAATTGTTGGCCTGAATTGTGGGCAACTTCGAATAATGAAACTAATACAACTCCTGCTTTTCCATCGCATGTGATATTGTATGAATCATCGCCAGCAAGTGAAAATAAAGAAGACGTCCACACTCAGTCATCCTCATTGGGTGCATCTACAACAAGCATGAATGTAAGCTTCTTGTTTGAGCTTAGGCAAATTGAAAATAGCATGACGTACTAAACCCGAGTATGTTTCATTTAACTACCAAGAGAAGTGCAAGCTTTAGGAAGAGTAATTTGTAGCTTTCAATAGCATGAGAATACAAACACAAGCGCAGTTTTTAATACAAATCAGTTCAGTGATTTAGTGTTATAAAGCTGTTCATATTGCATGTGGAACTGATCGTAAGCAATATATATTCACCCCTGTATTGTAATTTATATGCAGGAGTTGGAACATTGCCCCTGCTTTTCAAATGAAACGTTGGCAGCTACCAATGAAGCACACCTTTCAGACTTATCAAATCAAGTATCCATACAATTGACCGACTCTAACAAATCAGCAAGCACTTTAAAGTGTGCAGCTGATATTTATGAGGAAGACAACTGTGTTGAAGGTGTTATCAATCATGATGACCCATTTTCAACTCCCTATCATCGCATAGCAATTTCACACTCTCTGCCCGAGTTGGTGCTGCCATCAACTAAAACTCCTGCATTTTTATCAGTCCAATCGTGTGAGAAATTATCAGCACTTGAAAAGGAAGTAGAAATCTTGAGAGCCAAGACAAAGTATTTGCCCGTACGTTTTGCTTTAGATAGCATCAAATAATGTAATTTTAGCTCAGTATGTTGTTATTCAGAATGAGTTGCATGGCCCTATAAAATTAGGCATAAAATGTGCCTGTAACTGCGTATGCCTACACCCAATCTCGTTGAGAATTTTCCATATGTAGGTAATTACTTATTTGTACATGTAGCTATATACTGTGCAAGGGGAATGTGAAACTGTTTCCTGAATGTCCTATGAGCAGGCTAGAACTGTTTTGTCAGAGCTCAAACGCTGCATGCTTATTTGGACCAAATCATTGCAGAATGATATATATCTAGCCATAAATGTGGCATGCAGTCTTAAGAATTGTCAGTATTGCCATGTGATACATGCATAATGATATTTACAGGTGTATAAACATACATCGTTCTTTGCAAAGAAACCAGTCACACCAGCCAGCCATGTCAAACCAAATATGGGACGATTCTCCAACTGTGATAAATCAGCAAGCACTTTGAAACATGCATCAGAAAAACTTAAAATTCATGACAAGTTCGAATGTGCTATATAATAGTTGTGAAGATGTTTACGATTCTCTTACTGAGTTAGTGTTGACATCAGCAACATCATCTGCACACTTGTCACTACAATCAAGTGAGACAATCGTAAAGAAGGTAGAATTCTCGAGAGCTACTGGAAACAATTGTCCTGTAAGTTTACTTGTGTTTTGCAATGGATGGACTTTAGTTTCTTCATTCTTATATAGAGTAGCTATTGGTGATATGCATGCACCAAGAAAATACATGCACCTAGAAAATTATAAATGCTTCCCTGTAATTGCAGATTTCTGATAATTCCCTAATATATATTATATGTTTTGGCTTACATCTGCAGCTTTAGCTAGCTCATATAATATGTATAGGCATGGAATGATCATTGGGTCGAGTTGTGGCTGTGTTATATACCAAATAATTCTATGGAACAAGTTTTAACTCATGATATTTTATTTATTTTCACAGGATCAACCACGTCATAATAAAATGCGAGCCATTATTAGGAAGATCCCATCTTTTCTGATGAAATTATTCCAACAAACAATTTTGGAAGATTGACTCAACATAATAATAAATTACATGACTTGATTATATGTAACCTACCTAATTATAGCTATATGTTGCTCTAATGTCAACAATATAATTTTATGTAACCTCCACATATTATTCTTACTATATATCACATCATTAATTTGCCAGTATAACTATGAATTGGGTATATATAATATAGCTGCAGTACATTCTGCAGTACATTCTCCCTCTCTCCCTAGTTCTAGATATAATAACACATTATAACATTTTTAATTGCAGGAGATACAAGCCATTGTAAGAATAGATCTGGTTAGGGTGTGGCTTGTTAATGACATGTTTTTAGGGAATCCTACCACTTGCACTGCCAGTATATTTTCTCAGATAGTTCAGCTGTAGAAGTCAATTATTATATATATTATATGGATGACAAAGACAGTGATGCAGAAGTGATTGGGAATTATAGAGGAATCATTGGAGAGTTGTGTAACGAAGGTCTTTAGGTTGTGATGGCAGAGAGGTTAGGGAAGTTTTGTGAGGAACAAGTTTTCATGGCAGCACTTGGAGGTTCCAGAAGGAAGAGGAGATGCACAGACCAGTTGTTTATCCTAAGGGGTATATGTGAGATTCGGAAAAGGGAGAAGGGATCGTCTTCTAGGCTGACTTCCAATAGCTTCCACCCCGTTGTAGAGGCCTCACACATTCGTACAATTTCTCCTCACCTCCTGTTTGTCTCATTGTATACCACAAAATATCCCTCCACACACTGTCATAAGCCTTACTGATGTAGTCGAGGTGGTTTGGAATAGAGAAGGGACTTAGGCAGGCGTGTCCTATGTCACTAACATTATTCAATATATATATGTTGGGAATGGTGGATGAACTAGGAGCTGAGCTGGCACTGAAGGTGCATGCTACATGGTGTGGTGCGTTGCCTCTATGCTGATGATATTGTGATTTTGGTGGGCACTGGAGTGGAGTTGCAAGAGATGTTGGATATGGTGCAGAACTATGCGATAAGATGGATGTTGAAGTTTGATTAGAAGAAGAGTAAGGTAATGGTCATTGGGAAAGGGAGGAAAGGGAGGAATAGTGTGAAGTGGAATATTGATGGAGAGGAGCTGGAAGTAGTGAAGCATCCAGATACCTGGGTGTGTGAAACTGGGAGGGAATGTGCACTTGGAAGATTAAAGCAGAGGAATGGATTGGAAAGGTGGTGTGGATGAGTCGAGTGAACGGAAAAACTGAAGTGGATAGAGGTAGGATGGTGTGGGAGCTGTTGGCTAGGCCAAGCAGTGTGGCTGACAGGAGGAGAGACTGCTTGTAGGAAATTATAGTCAGCTCAGTTGAGAGTAAGGGGTTAGCAACAGTGTGGCAGCAGTGCTGGGGGACTTGGGATGGAGGAAGTTGGCAGAGAGGAGGGAGAAGAAAATTCTCTATGGTAGGAGTCTTGCACAGGTGGAGGAAGGTAGACTGATCAAAATTGTGGCAGACAAGCTAAGAATGGATGGAGGGATAGGATGGCGGGAAGAATATATACTGTTGATGAGGAAATATGATCTAATTGTTGAGCTAGAGTCAGTGAGACAATGGAAGGTGAAGATGAAAAAGAGAAAATTGGGAGATGTCGAAAGTATGAGCAGTATGAAGTGGTATAGGTTGGCAAAAGTTGATGGAGCAGAAAGATATACAAGGTCGTTACAGGGATATAAGTTGATGTTTAGGTTGAAGACAGGATCAGCAGGTCTAAGGACAAGAAGTGGTGTAGACTGTGTAGTGATGATAGATGAATCTGGTGTGATAGATGTGGGGCACTTTCTAATAGTCTGATGAATTTGGAAGGAAACAGAAAATGTTAATGAAATGACTGGATGGAATTGAGGGAGCTGGAATATGGTTGGAGGAGATTGAGATGGTGGGCACTGAGGGGAAGGTGGCATTGTTGCTTGGGAAGGAGGTGGAGAGTGTGAGTAATAAGGTGATGGTGGAAGTGTGCAGGCAGTGCGTAGTGAAGTGTTGGCAGAGGAAGGGACTTATTTATGGCCTCCCCCCACTCCACCGTAACCAAGCAGTACAACTCATTAAACATAGAACATTAACAGTACTTAAGGGGGGAATATATGAGGGGGAAAAGTTGGGTTTTTTAAAAATTGTAGCTAGCCAATGGAGAAGTTATATTCCAAATTTTAGATAAATTGAAGGCTCCATTATGAAGTTACAGGCACACACATGATTAAGTACTTTTACTATTTATAACAAACCAAACAGATGACGAGAAAAATCAAGATTCTTCCCATAGAGCCATAGCTTTGTGACCGTTCACGTATTTGGCTGTGCTCTTGAGGCAGACATGAAGCTGCGCTTTACAACCTTCATCAGTGATGGGGATTCCAAGACCTTTGCTGTACTTACTGAGCTTAAGCCTTATGGTCCTTATATACAAATAGTTAAGCATGAGTGTCTTGGACACATGCAAAAGCGAATGGGGACGGCACTTTGTAAATTAGGTGCAAAGGTTGTGTGGTAAGCTAAACTAACTGATAAATCTATCAAGGGACTGAATATCTATTATGGAGGAGCCATTCGGAATAATGCTGGCAATATTGATGAGATAAAGGCAATAGATGCGTCATTCTTACACTCTATGTCAACAGATATATAGCCATCCAGTTCACATTGAGTGTCCTGAACACAAACACCCAATCAGATCAGCTGGCGCAAGTTTAAGGTTGCTTCTTATGAAAAGGAAATACCACCTCCTCATGATCCCACGTGATTTGGCAAATTATATAGTGCCTGCCATGATAACTTTCCAATAAAAAAAAAATCGTGTAACTCTCTTATTATCCAGTCAATTTTCAAAAATTTTATGCCAGATTTCACGTGCTTTTTATGCGGCACACGTGACCATCGCGACATTATATTGGCTAAAAGAAGCCCATGCGCAATTTCTTTGGAAACCGTTCTAGCAGAGTTTTAGCATCCTAGCTACGATGAGAGACCGTCCTACACCTAGCGATAGGTGAGAGAAGAAGAGGAAAGACTCATCTAAAGCTGAACTGATGAGAAAAGCCAAGCGCACGAAACAACAGGAACAGCTAGATGACAACAACGGCTACAGCAACGTCCTAACCGAGCAACTTACAGAGTCTTCAACGGTAGATCCTGAAGTGCCTACGCCTGTAAGTCCAGCAGAAGCTTCAACCAGAGTTGTGGGAGTGCAGGATATTGATGAAGAGCATGAAGAGAGTGGAGAAGGATCCTGATGGAGATAAACAAGATGATGAATACTCTGATCCTCAAGATGCTTTAGATGATTTTATGCTGACTCTAACTAGAGAGCAGCGTAAAATGCTGTCTGTACTGCTCTATGAAAGCTTCAGGACCCGACAGAAGATGAGCAAGATGGATGCTGCACAGGAGTCGGCAAGTATTACAGGTCAGTTTGTCACTCTGGTTAAAATTTAAGCTATTGCTTTGCTTAGTGTAGTGTTGGGAGATGGTCATAATCCCTGCCTCCTTTTTAATTCATGTTTTGATGTGATATTTTAGAGTTTAGTGACAAGAGTGTCAGAAGTTACCGGAAGGAATTCTTCGATAACAATTTCAAGATGAAGGAGAGTCTGCAAGGGAAGCAAGACCGTCTTCTGGTATTGAGTGATGAAGACTTGAGAAAGAGTGCAACTGAGTGGGTCCGGGAGAATGCGTTCAAGAAGGGACAACCAAACATGACTGCACTAGACTTCTGTGAGCACGTCAATTCGACCCTTCTTCCTGGCCATCACTTGCCACCACATTTCCCTCGCTCCATCCCACTTCATACTGCTGTGCGCTGGTTGCATCGTTTGGGCTTTAAGCCTATGTCACATAAGAAGGGGACCTACATGAGGATAATTTTGTCGAACCACGAAGACTTCAAGACAGAGAAGACGATTATTGAGAATTTTCTCGTTGGTCGAGGTCATCATGTTCACTTTATTCCCAAATTACATTGTGAGATGAACCCCATTGAGCGAGTTTGGGGCCAAGCTAAGCGTCACACATGGATGTACACGAACTTCACCTTAACAGGGCTTAGGAACATCATTCCAGCAGCTCTCGACTCTGTGACTGTGGAGAACATACGAAAATACTTTCGTACTCGTGATTATGAGACGGTTTATAGGGAAGGACACACTGCTGGAAAAATGGTTGAACTGGCAGTAAAAAAATATAAATCACACCGCAGTATTTTTTTTGAAGACAAGACATGAAGTTCACTACATGTATAATATATCTATACCTGTGAACAGTTTATGTAATAACTTCTGTATACACCATTTTTAGCTTGTGGTATTGTGAGGTACTTGAACTGGCTGAGTCAATTGGTGTGAGTGAGAGTGTTCCAAGAAAGACAAGCATTCAACGGAATCGAAGCAACACTCCAAGTCAATCAGCAAAAGAGCATTACAAGAGAGTCATTGCTATACCAGTGCTGGATTCATTCATTAACTTTTTTTCTCAAAATTTTGTCTTAGTCAATTATTTGTCTCTATTTATTAGTGATTTTAGTGATTTTTTCATAATCCGTAATAGGTCTGTAATAGGTATATACATATATTATATATAATAGTGATAGGATCTGCGAAAACGTGCCTTATGACCAAATAGTACTTTTCTCAATAATATATACAAGTTTTAGAGCCTATTGTCATACACTATGAAATTTGACTTTTTTTGGTATTTGTTATCTAGGGTCTTTCTCCTAACTGGTCGGAAAATTTCAAGCCTTGAATCCCTCTCACTCAGAAGTTACAGCAGTTAGAACTGGACTGACCAAACGTTAGCCAATGTGCCTGTAAAAAGAAAAGTCTGCCATTTCTGAACATGCATGGGACAATGGACATCCTATCTTCTGGGAGAAAATCACTACATTAGATCAGCCTAGAACACAGAAGGAACTGCCAGTGAAAGAGGCATACATCAGCCAAGCACCAGAATGTGAGCAGTTCAATAAAGATTGTCTACGTACGCGGAGAATAATAATTATTACGTAATAGGAACTTTACCTTTTTATAATAACATTCATAGTTTGTAGTTGGAAAGGGTCAACAATGCAATTTTCCAAAGGTTTGATAATGTCCACAGAACAAGCTAATGAGATAGCTTTGACTATCAATCGGGTCATGAAACTGGATGCACAGGACCAGGCATCTATGCTGGAGGTTATTGCAGACTACTTCACTCTCCCCACTCTTGATGATGAGCTTGATGAAGAGAATTTTGATGAGTTGGAATGTTGCAGTAAGAAGACATACAAAATACAATTCTTATAATTACAATCACATGGACATTACAATCACAACATACATTAGCAAGCTTGGAGGAAGATTGGGGCTGCCATATGGAGGATGAAGGTCACCATACTGAGGATTGTGGACATGATGGGAATGGGGGTTATGAAGATCATCGTATAATACACTGACTTTATTATTCAAATAAAAGCTTTACATGGCCATGTTCAGTGTATACCTAGTTAGTACCTATGAATTAACTGCCATCTGCCTTATAGCTAGTAATGTATGGTAGTTATTGCTTGCTATCTACTAGACTCTGCTTGCTAGCTAATTTTCTAGTTAGATGACCAGTTGCTTGCTAGAGGACTAGCTAGCTATTTTTCTAGCTAGTTGCTTTTGCTAGTTACTAACCAATGACAATCATGTAAGCTATAGATGCTAGTCTCTATCCCAAAGCTTATAGCAACCTAGGAAAAAGGTTTAGCTAGCTAGCCTTGTTTTTCTTGAATTTTTTTTTAAAAGTTACGACCACAGCTAGTAGCTATCTAGCTATGCATACTAAGACTTACCTCAGCTACATGCAGTTTCAAGACCCTTCTCCTCACTTTAGCAGTCGTTTCATGAGTAGCGCTTTCACCCGAAGCGCTCGAAGTAAACTTGCACCAAAACATCCGTCTTTCCCCCCCCAAAATAATTATGACGTCATTAAATAACACTTGTCAAAGCTAACAGCTGTGATATCGATGATTTTATATTGCAATAACTAAAGAAAGTCATGATTAAAATACCTATCATACAGAAATAACTAAATTAATCTAAATTAATCAGTCAAGTTTTTAAATGACGCCATCGACGTCAGGTGGATTGATGGGACTCTGTTCGCCCAAAGTGTGGCGTTGCCTCTCCAAAGGGTGATGGAGAGTTTCTGGAAGAGGTGGCGTGTTGTTTCTGCAGGTGGGATCCCAAGTCTCTGTCCTTGTTGACGGCCAATAGACCTAATGAGGTCAACAGCTTCAGGGCACCAACCACCCAGAGACTCAACAACCAGGGGAACAAAGGTTACCCCAACCGACTGGCAGGCGGCAGAGTGGGCTGCCATCTTTCTCTCACAGCCAACATTAAGGGCATGACCCTGGGTGGAGGCAGCACCGGCTAGTGTGAGCTGCTGGAGGGTGGAGATGACGTGGACATCTATTGCTGCTGGTTTCCCTCCTTTCCAGTTAGGGAGGAAAACGTCGGCAGGGCGACTGTGGGAGCTAGGAATGAGGGAAGGCGCTTCTTTCCGGGGCGCGAGGGCAGCAGATTGGGCAGCAGAGAAAAGAGTGTCCCTGATAGCGTCATGCCGATGAATCCTATCTCCATTCCCACCACAACCAACTTGATGGTCACCATGAGGATCGGAAGCAGTCTGGCAGATGGGGCAGAAAGAACCCTTCGCTACCATCTGCATACCCAGCCAGTACTGGAGACAGTGTCTGAAGTCCAGGTCCAGGAGATGGAGGCCCAGAGCCTTGCAGGGAATGACATTAAGCCAGTCACCAGCATGGGGAATAGCGGTGGACAGGGCAAGGGCCTTAGAACGGGGGCTGGGAGCCGTGGCAATAAGTTGGTCGAAGGATGCAAGATCGATAGAGTGTGAGAGGGAGTGCTGTCTGATGGGGACATCCACGTCTTCCAGGGTACACCATGCTGGTTTATCGGCGGCCAGAGCCAAGGAGGCCAGGGCGGGGGACGAATGAGGAGAAACATCAGGAATCCGACCCAGGATGCTGGCAATGAGGTGGTGGGACTGATGTAGAGAGCCTAAAAACGCTGCTGGAGCATGGAGTGAAGCAGATTTGATGGAGAGACCACCTAGAGAGCAAGGTAATGAGGCTTTTGACCACGCCCAGTCAGAGAGGGGACCCCCTGCGATAGCTGATACCGCTTCACGCATAGAGGAATCAAAGGCTTCGATAGCACCCTTAGCGTAACTTGGGGGGCAGGTTCTGAGAGCCGTGGCAATAAGTTGGTCGAAGGATGCAAGATCGATAGAGTGTGAGAGGGAGTGCTGTCTAATGGGGACATCCGTGTTAAATAACACGGAGATACGCGCGGAAGTATACCGGAAGTTAATTGAATTTTGTTTGAGGCACAAACAGCGTCACTGACCGGATGACCCCTGTAACTTCCAAGTCCTAATGTTTTACTAAGTCACTTCAAGATTTTTAAAAGTATTTTTTATAGCTCTTAAAATGAAAACAAAAAAAAATGTCATAAGGCACGTTATAAATTGTAAAAATTTGGTGGAGCGAAAATTAAAAAAAGTGTCTTACAAATTTCATTGACACTATATGTTAGGTGATCATATTTATCCTATTGGCAACTACTACTGAGATTTTTTTGATGATTTTACACTGATGTTGACATAGACGGCCATTTTTAATTAGTTAGGTTGCTATGGTAACCGCCCTATAAGAACATACATGTACATGCCAAATTTTAAGTAAATCTACTGCAGTAATCAAGGTTCGCTGCAAGAGAAGTCAAATTGGAAAGTTAATGTGGCAAGCCCTATAATATATATAAGGCCCGTTTATATAGGGGGGGGGGGGGGGGGCTAGGTGTACACTAGGTGCCACAACAAATCAGAATGAAAGCTTTAACAATGTCATCTGGTTACATGCTATGTATATAGTAAAACACAAAATTAATGTTAAGCCTTTCCACTGTTGCTAGTATAGATGTCATTGTTTTTAATGAGGGTAAGGAGAGGGGCATGAAACGCTTGTTCACGGCACTCAAACTGAAGGTTACCCCACGTGCAACTCAATACTACAAACAAGTTGATAGGTTACGTGTCTATAAGAGTGAGAGGAGGTCAGATGCAGTGGAAAAGACAAGGACGAAGATGAAAAACAAGAATTGGGAAGCTACAGAGGAGAGTGCCATAGCAGCAGAAGGGTGTACTTATGCCTCTGGAGAATTTTAGCTCAAATATCGTTAGAAAGCCCATTCCCTGCTCTTTAACCTAGTCTATTTATTTTTCATTCATATATATATATGTATGTATAAAATTATAGTGTATATCTTTGAATATGTCTGTGTGATTTTTTCCGTTTTGGACTGAATTTTTTTTTACTGTAGTTTTGTACATTTTCAGATCTGTCTAGATAGACTAGTGCTATTGACCTAAGCACAGACCACTTATATAGCAGCCACTCAGCATTAGCATAATATTTTTACTTGCCCTTTTTGTGGGTTCCGATCATTATATATAATATTAAATAGCAAAAAGGTATATACCAAAATGGAGTTGTTAGGTTATAGTGAAATGAAGTTATAATTTGTTTAGTCCAAGTAAAAAATTACCATTTATTCCCCCCTTAATTAATAATATCCATAATAACGAGTGTCCCGCTGCTTAAGGAGTATATAGGGAGGGGACCAAAGATCATCAGCTCACCACGCAACAGAACAGTTCCTTTCTCCTCTGCCACCACTTCCCCACCCAATACATAACACACTCACCTCCTCCTCTATCATTGCATCATTTACTTCCTCCACACCTTTCAACAGCAATGCCACCTTCCCACTTTCTATATTCATCCAGCCACTGTTCAGCCCCTACAATTCTGTGCAGTACAGCCAACCCCTTAAATTACCAAGTAATGTCCCACATCTTAGCCTGCTCTATCACACACCATACCTCTATCCCACATAACTTCTTATCCTCAGCTGAGAGTCCCACTTAAATTGCAACCACATTGACCCTCACATATATACCCCTCCACCCATGCATCATTCTTTGCCAATTTATAAACTTCAGATCAACTTCCTCCACCCAATCCTTATTTCTTCCTTCATTTCCCCTTCCACTTACGTACCGACCCAACCTCATTGTTTATTTTTAAGTTATATAGCTCAGTGTAACAACAGACCTAATCAATCATATAAATTATTATTATAAGTATATATAGGGCATATTATTATTATTTAGTAGCTTAATTTTATTTTTTCCACATCTGTGCTGGACGCGGGTGCCTAGGTGTGGTTTTGTATCCTGATGAGGGCCCCAAGGGGACCCTCTTTGCTGCAGTTTTTCTACTGAACATAAGAAAACATGGACGTCAAAGTTGCCACAAAAACAATTTTTCGATAAAGACTGAAATAATCATGGGGGAAAAAAGCAATGCATTCAGTCTATGGCAGAAGTCTTTGGCTACCGCAGTCGTCTTGCTTCTCGTTCACTTTCCAAAAGGCAAAGAACATCACCCTCACGAACCGGACCTTTCACATTTCGGATGATAGCCCGTCCATCATCTAGAAACTCCACACGTACCTAAATTGCAAAAAAAGGGGGGGGGGGAATGAAATTAAAGGTTAAAATATGCTTTGTTCTTGGGGAGGGGGAGCAAATCTTGGATGTGACTCGAACCAATTGATGTCAAAATAGTCTGTAGGTACAAACTTGGATATTATTCACACACAATATATATATTAGGTTGGGGGCAAGTACTCAAGTACACATTTGGCAATACTTGACCTGTTGAAAATAAAGAGCACTTGAACTTGAACAAAAGTAGTTGGTAAATATCAAGTACTTTAGGTAGAGCATTATGGTGTTGATTGATGTACCTGGATGTCCAGTATATACATAAGACACCTGGTTTGTGAGTGCCTCAATACATTGGTCATTGCTGCTGCAGGACAGTCTGTCTGTCACCTGCTGTGATGCTGACATTGTGGATTTTATCATCTTCATCTGTTATTGTTGGTGTCTGGTGTGTGGTAATGTTAGTTGGTAAGAAACATCTCACTCGGAGCTTGCAAGATCTGGCTTGCTGTTGCACAGGCTTGCATCCTCTGAGGGAGTGTGCAAGAACTTTGCTGTCTATAAAAAGACTGTTGAATGTGTTCATGACAGTTCTGATCTGCTATTGCTGTAATAATTTAACTACACTACTTGACCTTCATGTGTGCTACCTTGGAATCACTGGCACTGCTGTGTTTTACTGGCTGTAACTTTGTAAAGATGGCATCTACTGTTTGGAAACATTTCATTCCCGCTGATAGTAAAGTTGGCAATTTTAAGGCCAAGTGCAGTCGTGATTAATCGTGTTCTAAAACTGCTCCATAGAAACTCATCAAGCACTTGAAGGGAGGTAATTTATATTGCTAGTCTAAGCTATCATGGATTATTCAGATGATTGTGTAATTATGTTCCATTATTTTGGGGGGTCAGAGGGAACACCCTTCAGTTCACCAAGACATGATCTCTACCAATGCTACACCTGGAGATCAGTGTCATCTAGTAGGGGCTTCATCAATGAAGCCAAGAAATACAGTGCAACTGATTTGCGACAGAAGACTATATCACCAACACCCTACTAAAATATGTTTCATAGGTTAAGGGGGGGCATGATGTCAAGCACTTATCAACATCATTAAGAATTTTAATAATACAATTTCCAAGGGGGGGGGGGGCAAAAAGGATCCTCGTTTCAAGCTGCAATGGTGCCAGGATGCCAACCAACGGGAAGCTGTTACAACAGAGCTATCTATGATGGTTGTTGAACATGCTCATCCTCCAGAGGCCTCTGCAGTGTGAGCCAAGAAACGGAGCAAGCTGTTCAGCTTTATGACTGCACCAGCTCAACCAGCATCAGTCATGGCTGAGGTGAATCAGTATCTTGGCGAACCATCCATGGCTAAAGAGGAGTAACCCTCTTGCATACTGGAAAGGACATTCACACATGTACTCGGCCCTATCCAAGCTTGCTGTCAAGTACCTGACAGTCGTGGCTTCATCAGCATCAGTAGAGAGGACATTTAGCATTGCTGGGAAGGTGTTCCGGCCAGATAGGTGTCGACTCATTGACAAAAACTTTGAGATGATCATGATGATCAAGTGCAATCACCACTTATAATTGATGTATGAACTGAACACTGAAGTGCTTGGACTGTTACCTTGTACATGTATCAAGACATAAAATATATACGATGTATCAAATGGTTTCAATTAAAAGAAAATATAAAATGTCCGTGGTTATATTTGTGTACTTGAGTACTTGATCAACTGTACTTAACCCCAACCCTGCTGCATATATATACAACATCTTATCTTCCTTGATAAGTGCATCATTCAATATCTCACATGAAATAGAACGCAGCATCGATTAGACCACACACACACACACAAGCAGGAAATATGAAAAACCTCCAGAGAAGATGGCCAAACTCCGCAGAAAAGAGGCGGGAGAGAAACGACGAGGACGATGATTCCTTTACAGTCTGACTAAGAAGACAACACTAGAACCAAGGAAGGAACAATAGCTGCCTAGCTAGAGCACAAACACTCCATCACAATAACTACCACCTGTTCAAGCTCTGGTTATCTCTGATCTCCTGCAACTATTCTGTGCATGCCTGTTAGTACTACATGATAGAGCTCGCCCTTGAATGGCACATCGAGGATAGAACACAAGTCTAGCCTAATTGAACACATGCATTCTAATCCAGGCTGGAAATACCGTACAGTATATATTGAATTATGCGTGCTAGATCAGAGGCTTAAAAATAAATTTAAAAATGATAATCTGCACATGGCAAATAGACCACTCTATTATTATATAAGTGTTTAAACTTTACACTGGCTTGAGGGAGTAAGTGGGGGGAATGGGGAAAAGGTAAGTAATAATGAATGGCCAATTCTGCTGTAACAAACCAATGAAAAAGTACACAAAAGTAGCTAGCATTGCTGTGGGTGTAGCTAGCATTGCTGTGGGTGCGGCTAGCATTGCTGTGGGTGTGGCTAGCATTGGTTGTGGGTGCAGCTAGCATTGCTGTGGGTGTGGCTAGCATTGCTGTGGGTGCAGCTAGCATTGGTTGTGGGTGCAGCTAGCATTGCTGTGGGTGCGGCTAGCATTGCTGTGGGTGTGGCTAGAATTGCTGTGGGCGTGGCTAGCATTGGCTGTGGGTGCAGCTAGCATTGCTGTGGGTGTGGCTAGCATTGGCTGTGGGCATGGCTTCTCGTAGTATTCAGTTGACTGGTGTGTTCAGATAAGTAACGTTCGAATAAGCTGCAGTAGAACTCCTCTTCATCAACCTCCTGTACTGGATCTCTGCGGCCATTATCTTGGTTGAGATGTATTGTTTGTGGTGTATACCGTAAAAGCTCTAATTATGTGTCTTGGGGGAAATAATTATCAAATCTGCTATGACCCACAAATAGCAATGCTAGCTGCACCCACAGCAATGCTAGCTTACTTTGGTGTGCATTTTCATTGGTTTGTTACAGCAGAATCAGCCATTCATTATTAATATCTTTTCCGGCCATTTTCCCCGCTTACTCCTTCAAAGAAATAAAAATGTATAAAAAAAACTCACTTATTCGGTTGCATGTAGTTGGTGAATCCGAGGGTAAACTCAGATTCAGATGAGCCCAAATAACTACTTCGCTGTTTCCCCAAAGAGAGTCTTATAGTAGTGACTTGGAAGCCAAGCCAGCTACAAAAACCTAAGGTGGTGAAAAGAGGACCTGGAAGGCCACAGAAAGTTGTTGCAGTTCCTCCTCTTCTAGCAGCAGCGGCTACAGACTTACACGAGCCTTGACAACGATGCTGAGCTTCACGCTTTTCTGTTGATAGAGCTAGCAGGAGTGCTACAAAATGTTGCAGTACATAATCTAGAGTAGAGCAAGCTACACTATATGTGTTGTGAAGATTGTGTTCTGAAACCGTTGTAGTTACTTCAGCCGTAGATTTGATGGCGATGTTAGAAAGGAGTCGATAGAAAAACCAAACGTAAAAATAGAATTGCTCGACGTCATTCATTAGAAATCGAGCTTAAAAATAAATTATCTTTGACACATAATTAGAAGGAAGCATAATCGGTAAGTCAATAAGTCAATAATAAACTTCAACTCAATTATTACATGTGCATTGCAATATGATAATCGATGGGTGGGAGCTAATCCATGGTTACAATTAGAAGGGAATAACCTAAGCTATGCAGTTACAATTGGAGGGGTCAGGGATGGGGTTTATAACAGGAGCCTAATGGAGGATACATGACGAGTGTTAAAAATATATATTTTAGGATTTCAATATTTAGGATTTCAAGTGTCGAGTATTGCTGTAACCAAATTATTTCGCGGAATAATTTTCGAGGTTTTCACAAACCCTTTACCAGACATTATTGTAACATAACTGGAGGGCACAATTTTCGTGTCTAGGACAAGTTCGTTAAAACCTCAAAACTTTAGGTACAAAGGAGGGGGGAGGGGGGGGGGGGAGGGTAAAGCACTGTACGGTAGGCAATGTCCGGTAACCATACACAGGTTTCCATGCGCACCAGTGAAATTTGCTATAACACCTCAAGCTAGCACGTGCCCAGGCGTCATTCGTGCAACCAAATATAAAACACCTGCCAAGGAAGTGGAGTAGCTTTTCACATGCATACTAGACAATCTATTACGCCGACCAATGGATTGCATGTTTCGATATCCTTTACCTGGCAGCACAGCATCACGAACAACAGGCTGACTATAAATAGTCAGCAGATGTATATACCACTCTGTCTGGCTAGGAAGTCCAAAGGCTACCCATCACTACACTTCCAGAGCACCAGGCTGCTCCAGTAGATCCTGCTGGCGAGTCTAGGCTACCCATCAACTACACTTCCAGAGCACCAGGCTGCTCCAGTAGATCCTGCTGGCGAATCAGCTCAACCCGACCTGCAAGTTTTGACTGTGAGTGAGCCCCCCGAGTGCGCCAACATTGCCATAGGATCCTGGGAAGTAGTTTGCGTTGGAGAAGGTGGGTTTCCCTCCACAGATTCAGAGAAGAGGTCGTCATCTAGGCATGGGCGCATGTCCATCGGCAAGTCTTCCCCTCCTAGTCGGGCTGAAGGTTGGGAAGCAGCAGCCATCTCCCCTGCACTTGGCTCCTCTTGCTGTCCAGATCTAGTGTTGTAGGTATGGCTGGTTCATGGCTGTGAAATAGCGGTTGATATGATGATGGCTGATTGAAATTCTTGAGCACCGCTGCCACCATGTGTTGGGGTTCAACTTCTGCCTAGTCCCAATATGGTAGGTATTGCTGCCACCAGAGCCTAACAGCTAGGAGTAAGTCGCCTAGTCTACCCAGAGAAATTTAGGGTATAAAGTTAGACTAAGTTTTATTACTCAAAGCAACAACAGTAGACTAAAACAGTTTGGCTGGCAGGGTTTTTTATAACCACTCCCAGCCTCACACAGTAAGTGACATATGGCTAACACCATACAATGCACAGTCCAAAGTTAAACATACAGATGACAGGTAGAGACACATAAGCCTGTATAAATCCAGGTGTGAACCACATCAATTAACAGTAATTATCCATGGTTAGCTAATTAGAACTAACAGATATAAGCTACCTCTAGCTACAGGTTATGGCCAGGCTTGGCCATGTCAGGCGGCCCCTGACAAGTCTGTCCAACTGAGTTCCGTTCTGTGTTCATTGCTACAGTATATAATAATAATTTGTCTACATTATTGGAGATTCATTGCGCTACCTTTGAAACCTTGGCGACGATCCATCACACACACACATACAAACACACACACACACATACACACACAAATGGCACCTGGACCAAGTCAAGGTCAACAACTCAAGCCTGACCTGAATCAATGAAAGAGGAGCTTTCACAAGGAAAAAACTACAATGTTGACATGGCTCTAATTTTAGGGGATCCCAAAAGCAATGATTGATTACCTTTGCGCAATCATGACTCAATCAAATTGTTCTGATTACTAACTTTTTATTGTAGCTCTATCTTCTACTCTCCAAAATGAGTGAGTGAAATATTTAGCATAGCATTCTCAGGCTATGAAGTTATTGAGTTCAAATTAAGATCAAATTTTAAATATGAGCCCACCATGATAGGTGGGTTTAAAAAAAAAAATTTTTTAAAGATTTCCATCGTTACTTGAGGTTGTGATAGTATAGAAACATTTTTTTACATGAAGGTTGACGCATAATCATTCCTTTTTCTTTGTACTGGGGGTACAACCAACTGTACAACATAATGAGCTAGCTGGTTGTACTGTGTGTGGAGGTGAGAAATATTGCTGAGACACTTAATACTGAAGATCAGAATGCAGGATGAAAAACAACAACTTCGGATACTATATACGGTGTGGTCAAGAAAAGGGAATTATCAGTGTACATAAGGGATGAGAGTTTAATAGTTGAGATTTGGGTTTATATATAATATTATATATACTTTATTTTTTATCTGTTTCAGATTTCATAAGATTATTGTGATGAGAATCCAATTTACCTCCAGCTACTATGGATGCAGCTTTCACCACTCTAGTGGTACTGGTTGTCTGCCTCGATCTCGAAATTGGCTGAAGAGTGGTCTTTAATTACCCAACCACTACTACCCAACCACTATTAAGCTAAGTATAAAATCCCACCCTTTTTATAATCCTATATTTTAAGTCTATTAGCATATGTCCCGCTGCCCCCTTCCTTCGTGTGACTGTGTGCTTCCGTTTGGCTGTCTTGGGATCAAGCCAGTCCAAAATCAAATTGGCCCAAATTTTATCAAACACCATCTTCAATCACTCACCGTTTTCAACTCACTCTACATCTATGATTCAAATCTTAATCTACTCGAGATTTTGTACAGTGCATCTCTATAGTTTCCTAACCTCATTCGTCCATGTAACTACTTATCCAAGATATTTCATCAGGTGAAATAATAAGGAGTAAAATGAACACTGCCCACTGAACATCGCAAGAACAACATTCAGCAGAGACGTGGGGACAGCAAGTCGCATGTACACATTGCGCATGCGTATTTACAGCGTGTACACATTGCGCATGCGTATTTACAGCGTACGCTATCGTTAGACGCTATATCAGGTATATTGAACTGTCTCGTCGAGGAATAATTAATTTTGATACCGCCGAAAAAAGTTATATTGACAAAGTGCTTGACCTTGTTGAGCAAACTTCTTCTGATGTAGAGCTTGATATAGTCAAGCAAACTTCCTTTGAGGTAAACCATATATAGTCGCAATGGAATATTGGCAGTAGCTGTGAGTCAACTATTTGATTTATTCTTATTTTTATGTTACATTTTTTTCTTATTGCATTGTAGAAAAGCTGTTGGGCTCCTCTTCCTCAAGGAACATATTCATTTTCAGACTTCATTAAAGTTGTTGATGAATACATTTTAAAGGTTTGCAATGGAGTCTAGTTCATGTATACACACTATTTACTCTACTTAAGTAAATTTCTATATATTCATCTCAGATTCACAATATGTTCAATGATTCAAAGGACAATAAAGTAAGTTTGATGCTCCAAGCTTGTGTTTTAAGAACTGTTCTTGACTAATCTCTGGGTTAACTTATCATAAGTTCACAATGTGGACTTTATTGAGCCACTTCTCTTGGTTAAGAAATAGTGAAGAGACAAAATATGTTTATGCAAAACTAAGCATCATTAGTGGGATGACATTTGAATATACCTGTAACTTCAAGTTATTGTGTGAAATATATTGTATTAAGCTAGAGAAATAATTTATAGGAAATATTTATTGTTATAACAGAGGCATTCTAAATGAAGTTAGACATAATTGCCTTGCTGGAACAACTGACGACTTACTCTATTTATAACTTACTAATTTCTCCATTACCTTTATAAATTATTCATACTAGTTTGTTTCAATTTTACCTGACAGAATTCTGAGCAAAGTTTGTGTCTTTCGAGTGAATGTGCGATACACAGCAAAAGTGTATCTTCTTCCAACTCATCAAAGCAACACTCGAGGGTTATCACTAACCCAAGATCGTTCAGCAGGACTTTAAAGAGTGATGATGATGCTGACTATGCTGACATTCCCGAAGTTGTTATATATTACAAGAATGGAGAAACAGTGTGCTGTATAAACTATCACGAGGATGCTACCGCATATTACAAGAACATTGTAGAAAGTTGTTCAATGGATGAACTACCAGACACGAGTTGCACTGCACCCGAACCTCCTCTAATGGAGTCCGTCACTGAAATAGCACAAAATTTCAATCTTGTTGAACCAATTATCATGCTTGATGACCCTTTTTCAGATTCATTCTATGAAACGGAATTTTCGAGGTCTGTATCTGAGTCAGAGTTGTTGGAGGCCACAATGGGCACTGCTAATGTAACATCTTCCACTGCATCACTCATGTCAAGCACAAGTGTTGACCCATTTTCAGATCCCAATTCAAATTGTTGGCCTGAATTGTGGGCAACTTCGAATAATGAAACTAATACAACTCCTGCTTTTCCATCGCATGTGATATTGTATGAATCATCGCCAGCAAGTGAAAATAAAGAAGACGTCCACACTCAGTCATCCTCATTGGGTGCATCTACAACAAGCATGAATGTAAGCTTCTTGTTTGAGCTTAGGCAAATTGAAAATAGCATGACGTACTAAACCCGAGTATGTTTCATTTAACTACCAAGAGAAGTGCAAGCTTTAGGAAGAGTAATTTGTAGCTTTCAATAGCATGAGAATACAAACACAAGCGCAGTTTTTAATACAAATCAGTTCAGTGATTTAGTGTTATAAAGCTGTTCATATTGCATGTGGAACTGATCGTAAGCAATATATATTCACCCCTGTATTGTAATTTATATGCAGGAGTTGGAACATTGCCCCTGCTTTTCAAATGAAACGTTGGCAGCTACCAATGAAGCACACCTTTCAGACTTATCAAATCAAGTATCCATACAATTGACCGACTCTAACAAATCAGCAAGCACTTTAAAGTGTGCAGCTGATATTTATGAGGAAGACAACTGTGTTGAAGGTGTTATCAATCATGATGACCCATTTTCAACTCCCTATCATCGCATAGCAATTTCACACTCTCTGCCCGAGTTGGTGCTGCCATCAACTAAAACTCCTGCATTTTTATCAGTCCAATCGTGTGAGAAATTATCAGCACTTGAAAAGGAAGTAGAAATCTTGAGAGCCAAGACAAAGTATTTGCCCGTACGTTTTGCTTTAGATAGCATCAAATAATGTAATTTTAGCTCAGTATGTTGTTATTCAGAATGAGTTGCATGGCCCTATAAATTAGGCATAAAATGTGCCTGTAACTGCGTATGCCTACACCCAATCTCGTTGAGAATTTTCCATATGTAGGTAATTACTTATTTGTACATGTAGCTATATACTGTGCAAGGGGAATGTGAAACTGTTTCCTGAATGTCCTATGAGCAGGCTAGAACTGTTTTGTCAGAGCTCAAACGCTGCATGCTTATTTGGACCAAATCATTGCAGAATGATATATATCTAGCCATAAATGTGGCATGCAGTCTTAAGAATTGTCAGTATTGCCATGTGATACATGCATAATGATATTTACAGGTGTATAAACATACATCGTTCTTTGCAAAGAAACCAGTCACACCAGCCAGCCATGTCAAACCAAATATGGGACGATTCTCCAACTGTGATAAATCAGCAAGCACTTTGAAACATGCATCAGAAAAACTTAAAATTCATGACAAGTTCGAATGTGCTATATAATAGTTGTGAAGATGTTTACGATTCTCTTACTGAGTTAGTGTTGACATCAGCAACATCATCTGCACACTTGTCACTACAATCAAGTGAGACAATCGTAAAGAAGGTAGAATTCTCGAGAGCTACTGGAAACAATTGTCCTGTAAGTTTACTTGTGTTTTGCAATGGATGGACTTTAGTTTCTTCATTCTTATATAGAGTAGCTATTGGTGATATGCAAGCACCAAGAAAATACATGCACCTAGAAAATTATAAATGCTTCCCTGTAATTGCAGATTTCTGATAATTCCCTAATATATATAATATGTTTTGGCTTACATCTGCAGCTTTAGCTAGCTCATATAATATGTATAGGCATGGAATGATCATTGGGTCGAGTTGTGGCTGTGTTATATACCAAATAATTCTATGGAACAAGTTTTAACTCATGATATTTTATTTATTTTCACAGGATCAACCACGTCATAATAAAATGCGAGCCATTATTAGGAAGATCCCATCTTTTCTGATGAAATTATTCCAACAAACAATTTTGGAAGATTGACTCAACATAATAATAAATTACATGACTTGATTATATGTAACCTACCTAATTATAGCTATATGTTGCTCTAATGTCAACAATATAATTTTATGTAACCTCCACATATTATTCTTACTATATATCACATCATTAATTTGCCAGTATAACTATGAATTGGGTATATATAATATAGCTGCAGTACATTCTGCAGTACATTCTCCCTCTCTCCCTAGTTCTAGATATAATAACACATTATAACATTTTTAATTGCAGGAGATACAAGCCATTGTAAGAATAGATCTGGTTAGGGTGTGGCTTGTTAATGACATGTTTTTAGGGAATCCTACCACTTGCACTGCCAGTATATTTTCTCAGATAGTTCAGCTGTAGAAGTCAATTATTATATATATTATATGGATGACAAAGACAGTGATGCAGAAGTGATTGGGAATTATAGAGGAATCATTGGAGAGTTGTGTAACGAAGGTCTTTAGGTTGTGATGGCAGAGAGGTTAGGGAAGTTTTGTGAGGAACAAGTTTTCATGGCAGCACTTGGAGGTTCCAGAAGGAAGAGGAGATGCACAGACCAGTTGTTTATCCTAAGGGGTATATGTGAGATTCGGAAAAGGGAGAAGGGATCGTCTTCTAGGCTGACTTCCAATAGCTTCCACCCCGTTGTAGAGGCCTCACACATTCGTACAATTTCTCCTCACCTCCTGTTTGTCTCATTGTATACCACAAAATATCCCTCCACACACTGTCATAAGCCTTACTGATGTAGTCGAGGTGGTTTGGAATAGAGAAGGGACTTAGGCAGGCGTGTCCTATGTCACTAACATTATTCAATATATATATGTTGGGAATGGTGGATGAACTAGGAGCTGAGCTGGCACTGAAGGTGCATGCTACATGGTGTGGTGCGTTGCCTCTATGCTGATGATATTGTGATTTTGGTGGGCACTGGAGTGGAGTTGCAAGAGATGTTGGATATGGTGCAGAACTATGCGATAAGATGGATGTTGAAGTTTGATTAGAAGAAGAGTAAGGTAATGGTCATTGGGAAAGGGAGGAAAGGGAGGAATAGTGTGAAGTGGAATATTGATGGAGAGGAGCTGGAAGTAGTGAAGCATCCAGATACCTGGGTGTGTGAAACTGGGAGGGAATGTGCACTTGGAAGATTAAAGCAGAGGAATGGATTGGAAAGGTGGTGTGGATGAGTCGAGTGAACGGAAAAACTGAAGTGGATAGAGGTAGGATGGTGTGGGAGCTGTTGGCTAGGCCAAGCAGTGTGGCTGACAGGAGGAGAGACTGCTTGTAGGAAATTATAGTCAGCTCAGTTGAGAGTAAGGGGTTAGCAACAGTGTGGCAGCAGTGCTGGGGGACTTGGGATGGAGGAAGTTGGCAGAGAGGAGGGAGAAGAAAATTCTCTATGGTAGGAGTCTTGCACAGGTGGAGGAAGGTAGACTGATCAAAATTGTGGCAGACAAGCTAAGAATGGATGGAGGGATAGGATGGCGGGAAGAATATATACTGTTGATGAGGAAATATGATCTAATTGTTGAGCTAGAGTCAGTGAGACAATGGAAGGTGAAGATGAAAAAGAGAAAATTGGGAGATGTCGAAAGTATGAGCAGTATGAAGTGGTATAGGTTGGCAAAAGTTGATGGAGCAGAAAGATATACAAGGTCGTTACAGGGATATAAGTTGATGTTTAGGTTGAAGACAGGATCAGCAGGTCTAAGGACAAGAAGTGGTGTAGACTGTGTAGTGATGATAGATGAATCTGGTGTGATAGATGTGGGGCACTTTCTAATAGTCTGATGAATTTGGAAGGAAACAGAAAATGTTAATGAAATGACTGGATGGAATTGAGGGAGCTGGAATATGGTTGGAGGAGATTGAGATGGTGGGCACTGAGGGGAAGGTGGCATTGTTGCTTGGGAAGGAGGTGGAGAGTGTGAGTAATAAGGTGATGGTGGAAGTGTGCAGGCAGTGCGTAGTGAAGTGTTGGCAGAGGAAGGGACTTATTTATGGCCTCCCCCCACTCCACCGTAACCAAGCAGTACAACTCATTAAACATAGAACATTAACAGTACTTAAGGGGGGAATATATGAGGGGGAAAAGTTGGGTTTTTTAAAAATTGTAGCTAGCCAATGGAGAAGTTATATTCCAAATTTTAGATAAATTGAAGGCTCCATTATGAAGTTACAGGCACACACATGATTAAGTACTTTTACTATTTATAACAAACCAAACAGATGACGAGAAAAATCAAGATTCTTCCCATAGAGCCATAGCTTTGTGACCGTTCACGTTTTTGGCTGTGCTCTTGAGGCAGACATGAAGCTGCGCTTTACAACCTTCATCAGTGATGGGGATTCCAAGACCTTTGCTGTACTTACTGAGCTTAAGCCTTATGGTCCTTATATACAAATAGTTAAGCATGAGTGTCTTGGACACATGCAAAAGCGAATGGGGACGGCACTTTGTAAATTAGGTGCAAAGGTTGTGTGGTAAGCTAAACTAACTGATAAATCTATCAAGGCACTGAATATCTATTATGGAGGAGCCATTCGGAATAATGCTGGCAATATTGATGAGATAAAGGCAATAGATGCGTCATTCTTACACTCTATGTCAACAGATATATAGCCATCCAGTTCACATTGAGTGTCCTGAACACAAACACCCAATCAGATCAGCTGGCGCAAGTTTAAGGTTGCTTCTTATGAAAAGAAAATACCACCTCCTCATGATCCCACGTGATTTGTCAAATTATATAGTGCCTGCCATGATAACTTTCCAATAAATAAAAAATCGTGGTAACTCTCTTATTATCCAGTCAATTTTCAAAATTGTTATGCCAGATTTCACGTGCTTTTTATGCAGCAAAATGAAATAACTCTACGGCACACGTGACCATCGCGACATTATATTGGCTAAAAGAAGCCCATGCGCAATTTCTTTGGAAACCGTTCTAGCAGAGTTTTAGCATCCTAGCTACGATGAGAGACCGTCCTACACCTAGCGATAGGTGAGAGAAGAAGAGGAAAGACTCATCTAAAGCTGAACTGATGAGAAAAGCCAAGCACACGAAACAACAGGAACAGCTAGATGACAACAACGGCTACAGCAACGTCCTAACCGAGCAACTTACAGAGTCTTCAACGGTAGATCCTGAAGTGCCTACGCCTGTAAGTCCAGCAGAAGCTTCAACCAGAGTTGTGGGAGTGCAGGATATTGATGAAGAGCATGAAGAGAGTGGAGAAGGATCCTGATGGAGATAAACAAGATGATGAATACTCTGATCCTCAAGATGCTTTAGATGATTTTATGCTGACTCTAACTAGAGAGCAGCGTAAAATGCTGTCTGTACTGCTCTATGAAAGCTTCAGGACCCGACAGAAGATGAGCAAGATGGATGCTGCACAGGAGTCGGCAAGTATTACAGGTCAGTTTGTCACTCTGGTTAAAATTTAAGCTATTGCTTTGCTTAGTGTAGTGTTGGGAGATTGTCATAATCCCTGCCTCCTTTTTAATTCATGTTTTGATGTGATATTTTAGAGTTTAGTGACAAGAGTGTCAGAAGTTACCGGAAGGAATTCTTCGATAACAATTTCAAGATGAAGGAGAGTCTGCAAGGGAAGCAAGACCGTCTTCTGGTATTGAGTGATGAAGACTTGAGAAAGAGTGCAACTGAGTGGGTCCGGGAGAATGCGTTCAAGAAGGGACAACCAAACATGACTGCACTAGACTTCTGTGAGCACGTCAATTCGACCCTTCTTCCTGGCCATCACTTGCCACCACATTTCCCTCGCTCCATCCCACTTCATACTGCTGTGCGCTGGTTGCATCGTTTGGGCTTTAAGCCTATGTCACATAAGAAGGGGACCTACATGAGGATAATTTTGTCGAACCACGAAGACTTCAAGACAGAGAAGACGATTATTGAGAATTTTCTCGTTGGTCGAGGTCTTCCCAAATTACATTGTGAGATGAACCCCATTGAGCGAGTTTGGGGCCAAGCTAAGCGTCACACATGGATGTACACGAACTTCACCTTAACAGGCTTAGGAACATCATTCCAGCAGCTCTCGACTCTGTGAGACTGTGGAGAACATACGAAAATACTTTCGTACTCGTGATTATGAGACGGCTTATAGGGAAGGACACACTGCTGGAAAAATGGTTGAACTGGCAGTAAAAAAATATAAATCACACCGCAGGATTTTTTTTGAAGACAAGACATGAAGTTCACTACATGTATATATCTATACTTGTGAACAGTTTATGTAATAACTTCTGTATACTTTTTTTCTCGAAATTTTGTCTTCGTCAATTGTTTGTCTCTATTTATTAGTGATTTTAGTAATTTTTTCATAATCCGTAATAGGTCCGTAATAGGTATATATATTATATATATATATAAATATATAAATTGTAAAAATTTGGTGGAGCGAAAATTAAAAAAGTGTCTTACAAATTTCATTGACACTATATGTTAGGTGATCATATTTATCCTATTGGCAACTACTACTGAGATTTTTTTGATGATTTTACACTGATGTTGACATAGACGGCCATTTTTTATTAGTTAGGTTGCTATGGTAACCGCCCCACCCAGCCCCCTATAAGAACATACATGCCAAATTTTACGTAAATCTACTACATAATCAATGTTCGCTGCAAGAGAAGTCAAATTGGAAAGTTAATGTGGCAAGCCCTATAATAATATATAAGGCCCGTTTATATAGGGACCTTTTAGCTAGGTGTACATTAGGTGCCACAACAAATCAGAATGAAAGCTTTAACAATGTCATCTGGTTACATGCTATGTATATAGTACAACACAAAATTAATGTTAAGCCTTTCCACTGTTGCTAGTATAGATGTCATTGTTTTTAATGAGGGTAAGGAGAGGGGCATGAAACGCTTGTTCACGGCACTCAAACTGAAGGTTACCCCACGTGCAACTCAATACTACAAACAAGTTGATAGGTTACGTGTCTATAAGAGTGAGAGGAGGTCAGATGCAGTGGAAAAGACAAGGACGAAGATGAAAACAAGAATTGGGAAGCTACAGAGAAGAGTGCCATAGCAGCAGAAGGGTGTACTTATGCCTCTGTTTTAGCTCAAAATATTGAGTCCTATATAGTACAAACACACAGAGTGCCACTCCCATTTCCCTTCAGCAATGGAACACAAGAACTGCATCATTATGAATTATTGAACTCTATTCAATCATGCTATCCAAGGAATTGCAAATGCAATGTTCTCCGTCCTGTTCTCCGTCCTGTTCTCCGTCCTGTCTGCAGTGAGTTTACAAAACCAAGTGTTATATTGGCGCTGATCTTATCCATGCTAAAGTCAGCTTCCATTCTCATGGACTACTATAACTATATAATAACAGAACACTAATAGGTGTTCGAGTTTGTGGAGAGAGATAAGCATGGTTGTACCGCATGCACTGAAACTTCCTGTGCAACTGCCCTCCTCTGCCCTAATTACAACCTTCATATAGTACTATATACACTGAGGTATGTACTAAATAATTCCCTATATATAACCAGTATGGGCTATAGGGGCTTATAAATTCTATGAGCAAGGTGGTGAAGGAACCACCTGCGCAAATAAATGGTTGAAGGTAACATGCCGGAGATAGTACAATTGAAAGGAGAGCAGGAGTCTGTCACAACTAGCTGTTGGGATCCTCTCCCACATTTAGCTCTTGCTGTTCTTAAGGGGGGAATAATGTCAAAAAAATACACCTCGACAATACCAATCTCCACCCACTACCCTCTATAAACATAATTTTTGTACCAAAATGTAGCTTAGAAGATAAGCTATTTAATGATGTATTTAACTTTTGTCATATATATATTTTATGCCAAAGTGTCAGCCAGGAAATCCATTCCACAAATTAAAAACCCATTAATAATGCTAAGTGGCTGCTATATAGGTGGTTTATGGTAAGAGTACATGTAGTAGTTTCACCTAAACTATTTGAATAAGTATGATAATGCACCACAGGAGAGGGGGGGAGGGGGGGAATCCCATACAAACCACATGCAGATATGCTGGTCTATACCCAACACATTCTCATAACAGTGAAAATAAAATAATTTAGGTTAAAGAGCACACAATAAGCATTCTGGTGATATATAAATTATGGAGTTTGGGTGAGAAATGAGGGAGAAATTTGTGGAAATATGTGGAAATTCTTCTAATCTAATGCGACGCGATTCTTCTTCACACTTGCTGGGTTTCTAATGAAAATAGTGAGTGCAAAAGCTGTTGTAACTGCATCATAGAATCTTCAAATGTTCTGCTTGAAATAATTATGACTTCTATATCAGCAGAGACACCATTAAAAATAGTTGTTAAAAAAAGTGAAAGTTAGCATTTTGACATTATTCCCCCCTTAAGAGAGTCCTCAAATCTAAACTGGACAGAGCCCATTCATTTACACCTCATGAACGAAGAAGAATGCAATTACTTTCTCAATAGTCCGCTCTCTCCACATTTAGCTCTAGCTATTTCATCAGGTAAGATGCTTAGGAGTAAATGAACTCTGCCCAAACATCGCAAGAAAAACATTTAGAAGAAACATGAGAGTAAATTTGAAGTTAATTACTCTTCAAAATTCAACTGCGAGTTTGTGGGAAACATGTGCATGCACACATTGCGCATGCATATTCAATGGTCAGTCAGCCACGCTATTGTCAGATATTGAAATCTTGTCAAAGCTGGAATCATGAATTTCGATACCTCCTAGAAAACTTCTTTTTGGGTAGAACTTAATGTTGTTGAGCAAACTGCAGACTTGAGCAAACTTTCTTTGAGGTAAAACCATTTTTGGGGGGGAGGGTTGTCAGCAATAAAATATTTGCCAAGCCACTTAAAATATTACTAGATATCATTTAAAATATTCTGAAGGTTACCTTACATTCTTTCTTAGTGCATTGTAGAAAAACTGTTGGGATTCTCTCCCACATCCTTTTCAGACTTCATTAAAGTTGTTGGTTTAAAGGTTTGTGATGGAGTTTAATCTAATTTGTTATGTAGACACCTTCCATATGAGGCAACAAGGCAACACCACAAGCTTCTAGCTGAACCCCAAATAAATCACTCCAATCTGTCGCGACTAACGAGTGTTACCAGCCTCAGTGCATAGGGCAGCGATGCATTGCTATGCTTACAGTGTATGCACTGTTAACATAGCATCATAATATTGTCACTATTTGCTCTGTTTTTTCAGCTTTCTCATCAGATTCACAACATGTTCAATGATTCAAAGGACAATAAAGTAAGTATTGATGCTCCAAGCTTGTGTTTAAAGGACTGATTAACATTTATGTGTGTGTATGAGTATGCAGGATTCTGCGAGAACAGTTGATGTGTCTATAAAAAGGCTATATCTACCAGCTGTTCTGTTCTTTGCATATTCTTAGTTAGCTCTTAGTGCTCTGAGTGTAGCTGAGTCTGAACAACTGAGTTCTGTTCTGTGTTCATTGCTACAGTATATAATAATAATTTGACTACATTATTGGAGATTCATTGCGCTACCTTTGAAACCTTGGCGACGATCCATCACACACACATACAAACACACACACACACATACACACACAAATGGCACCTGGACCAAGTCAAGGTCAACAACTCAAGCCTGACCTGAATCAATGAAAGAGGAGCTTTCACAAGGAAAAAACTACAATGTTGACATGGCTCTAATTTTAGGGGATCCCAAAAGCAATGATTGATTACCTTTGCGCAATCATGACTCAATCAAATTTTTCTGATTACTAACTTTTTATTGTAGCTCTATCTTCTACTCTCCAAAATGAGTGAGCGAAATATTTAGCATAGCATTCTCAGGCTATGAAGTTATTGAGTTCAAATTAAGATCAAATTTTAAATATGAGCCCACCATAATAGGTGGGTTTTTTAAAATTTATTATTTTAAAGATTTCCATCATATAAGAGTGGTTACTTGAGGTTGTGATAGTATAGAAACATTTTTTTACATGAAGGTTGACACATAATCATTCCTTTTTCTTTGTACTGGGGGCACAACCAACTGTACAACATAATGAGCTAGCTGGTTACTGTGTGTGGAGGTGAGAAATATTGCTGAGACACTTAAGGGGGGAATAAAGTCAAAATGCTAATTTTTCACTTTTTTCACAAACTATTTTAAATGCTCATATTGAAGTCATGTTCCAAGTTTCAGAACATTTGAAGATTCTATGATGCAGTTACGACAGCTTTTGCACTCACTATTTTCATTAGAAACCCAGCAAGTGTGAAGAAGAATCGCGTCGCATTAGATTAGAAGAATTTCCACATATTTCCACAAATTTCTCCCTCATTTCTCATCCAAACTCCATAATTTATATATCACCAGAATGCTTATTGTGTGCTCTTTAACCTAAACTATTTTATTTTTACTGTTATGAGAATGTGTTGGGTATAGACCAGCATATCTGCATGTGGTTTGTGTGTGATTTCCCCCCCCCCCTCTCCTGTGGTGCATTATCAAACTTATTCAAATAGTTTAGGTGAAACTACTACATATACTCTTACCATAAACCACCTAACAGCCACTTAGCATTATTAATGGTTTTGTAATTTGCGGACAGGGCAAAAGTTGGATTGCCTGGCTGACACTTTGCCATATGACAAAAGTTAAATACATCATTAAATAGCTTATCATCTAAGCTACATTTTGGTATAAAAATTATGTTGATAGAGGGTAGTGGATGGAAGTTATGATAGGTATTGTCGAGGTGTATTTTTTTGACATTATTCCCCCCTTAATACTGAAGATCAGAATGCAGGATGGAAAAAAAAAACTTCGGATACTATATACGGTGTGGTCAAGAAAAGGGAATTATCAGTGTACATAAGGGATGAGAGTTTAATCGTTGAGATTTGGGTTTATATATATTATAATCTGTTTCAGATTTTTATGATGAAAATCCAATTTACCTCAGCTACTATGGATGAAGCTTTCACCACTCTAGTGCTACTAGTTGTCTGCCTCGATCTCGAAATTGGCTGAAGAGTGGTCTTTAATTACCCAACCACTACTACCCAACCACTACTAAGCTAAGTATAAAATCCCACCCTTTTTATACTCCTATATTTTAAGTCTATTAGAGGTAAGAGCATATGTCCCGCTGCCCTCTTCCTTCGTGTGACTGTGTGCTTCCGTTTGGCTGTCTTGGGATCAAGCCAGTCCAAAATCAAATTGGCCCAAATTTTATCAAACACCATCTTCAATCACTCACCGTTTTCAACTCACTCTACATCTATGATTCAAATCTTAATCTACTCGAGATTTTGTACAGTGCATCTCTATTGTTTCCTAACCTCATTCGTCCATGTAACTACTTATCCAAGATATTTCACCAGGTGAAATAATAAGGAGTAAATGAACACTGCCCACTGAACATCGCAAGAACAACATTCAGCAGAGACGTGGGGACAAGTTGAGTTTGCGCATGTACACATTGCGCATGCGTATTTACAGCGTACGCTATCGTTAGCCACGCTCACGCTATCAGGTATTGAACTGTCTCGTCGAAGAATAATGAATTTTGATACCGCCGAAAAAAGTTATATTGACAAAGTGCTTGACCTTGTTGAGCAAACTTCTTTTGATGTAGAGCTTGATATAGTCAAGCAAACTTCCTTTGAGGTAAACCATATATAGTCGCAATGGAATATTGGCAGTAGCTGTGAGTCAACTATTTGATTTATTCTTATTTTTATGTTACATTTTTTTCTTATTGCATTGTAGAAAAGCTGTTGGGCTCCTCTTCCTCAAGGAACATATTCCTTTTCAGACTTCATTAAAGTTGTTGATGAATACATTTTAAAGGTTTGCAATGGAGTCTAGTTCATGTATATATATATATATATATATACACACTATTTGCTCTACTTAAGTAAATTTCTATATATTCATCTCAGATTCACAATATGTTCAATGATTCAAAGGACAATAAAGTAAGTATTGATGCTCCAAGCTTGTGTTTTAAGAACTGTTCTTGACTAATCTCTGGGTTAACTTATCATAAGTTTTCACAATGTGGACTTTATTGAGCCACTTCTCTTGGTTAAGAAATAGTGAAGAGACAAAATATGTTTATGCAAAACTAAGCATCATTAGTGGGATGACATTTGAATATACCTGTAACTTCAAGTTATTGTGTGAAATATATTTCATTAAGCTAGAGAAATAATTTATAGGAAATATATATTGTTAGAACAGAGACATTCTAAATGAAGTTAGACATAATTGCCTTGCTGGAACAACTGACGACTTACTCTATTTGTAACTTACTAATTTCTCCATAACCTAACCTTTACAAATTCTTCATACTAGTTTGTTTCAATTATACCTGACAGAATTCTGAGCAAAGTTTGTGTCTTTCGAGTGAATGTGCAATACAAAGTGTATCTTCTTCCAACTCATCAAAGCAACACTCGAGGGTTATCACTAACCCAAGATCGTTCAGCAGGACTTTAAAGAGTGATAATGATGCTGACTATGCTGACATTCCCGAAGTTGTTATATATTACAAGAATGGAGAAACAGTGTGCTGTATAAACTATCATGAGGATGCTATATACTGCATATTACAAGAACATTGTAGAAAGTTGTTCAACGGATGAACTACCAGACACGAGTTGCACTGCACCCGAACCTCCTCTAATGGAGTCCGTCACTGAAATAGCACAAAATTTCAATCTTGTTGAACCAATTATCACGCTTGATGACCCTTTTTCAGATTCATTCTATGAAACGGAATTTTCGAGGTCTGTGTCTGAGTCAGAGTTGTTGGAGGCCACAATGGACACTGCTAATGTAACATCTTCCACTGCATCACTCATGTCAAGCACAAGTGTTGACCCATTTTCAGATCCCAATTCAAATTGTTGGCCTGAATTGTGGGCAACTTCGAATAATGAAACTAATACAACTCCTGCTTTTCCATCGCATGTGATATTGTATGAATCATCGCCAGCAAGTGAAAATAAAGAAGACATCCACACTCAGTCATCCTCATTGGGTGCATCTACAACAAGCATGAATGTAAGCTTCTTGTTTGAGCTTAGGCAAATTGAAAATAGCATGACGTACTAAACCCGAGTATGTTTCATTTAACTACTAAGAGAAGTGCAAGCTTTAGGAAGAGTAATTTGTAGCTTTCAATAGCATGAGAATACAAACACAAGTGCAGTTTTTAATACAAATCAGTTCAGTGATTTAGTGTTAAAGCTGTTCATATTGCATGTGGAACTGATCGTAAGCAGTATATATTCACCTCTGTATTGTAATTTATATGCAGGAGTTGGAACATTGCCCCTGCTTTTCAAATGAAACGTTGGCAGCTACCAATGAAGCACACCTTTCAGACTTATCAAATCAAGTATCCATACAATTGACCGACTCTAACAAATCAGCAAGCACTTTAAAGTGTGCAGCTGAAGAACCTGATATTTATGAGGAAGACAACTGTGTTGAAGGTGTTATCAATCATGATGACCCATTTTCAACTCCCTATCATCGCATAGCAATTTCACACTCTCTGCCCGAGTTGGTGCTGCCATCAACTAAAACTCCTGCATTTTTATCAGTCCAATCGTGTGAGAAATTATCAGCACTTGAAAAGGAAGTAGAAATCTTGAGAGCCAAGACAAAGTATTTGCCCGTACGTTTTGCTTTAGATAGCATCAAATAATGTAATTTTAGCTCAGTATGTTGTTATTCAGAGTGAGTTGCATGGCCCTATAAAATGGCATAAAATGTGCCTGTAGTTGCGTATGCCTACACCCAATCTCGTTGAGAATTTTCCATATGTAGGTAATTACTTATTTGTACATGTAGCTATATACTGTGCAAGGGGAATGTGAAACTGTTTCCTGAATGTCCTATGAGCAGGCTAGAACTGTTTTGTCAGAGCTCAAACGCTGCATGCTTATTTGGACCAAATCATTGCAGAATGATATATATCTAGCCATAAATGTGGCATGCAGTCTTAAGAAGTGTCAGTATTGCCATGTGATACATGCATAATGATATTTACAGGTGTATAAACATACATCGTTCTTTGCAAAGAAACCAGTCACACCAGCCAGCCATGTCAAACCAAATATGGGACGATCCTCCAGCTGTGATAAATCAGCAAGCACTTTGAAACATGCACCAGAAAAACTTGAAATTCATGACAAGTTCCGTTCTGTTGAATGTGCTAATAGTTGTGAAGACGTTTACGATTCTCTTACTGAGTTAGTGTTGACATCATCTGCACACTTGTCACTACAATCAAGTGAGACAATCGTAAAGAAGGTAGAATTCTCGAGAGCTACTGGAAACAATTGTCCTGTAAGTTTACTTGTGTTTTGCAATGGATGGACTTTAGTTTCTTCATTCTTATATAGAATAGCTATTGGTGATATGCATGCACCAAGAAAATGCATGCACCTAGAAAATTATAAATGCTTCCCTGTAATTGCAGATTTCTGACAATTCCCTAATATATATAATATGTTTTGGCTTACATCTGCAGCTTTAGCTAGCTCATATATGTATAGGCATGGAATGATCATTGGGTCGAGTTGTGGCTGTGTTATATACCAAATAATTCTATGGAACAAGTTCTAACTCATGATATTTTATTTATTTTCACAGGATCAACCACGTCATAATAAAATGCGAGCCATTATTAGGAAGATCCCATCTTTTCTGATGAAATTATTCCAACAAACAATTTTGGAAGATTGACTCAACATAATAATAAATTACATGACTTGATTATATGTAACCTACCTATATATATGTTGCTCTAATGTCAACATTATAATTTTATGTAACCTCCAGATATTTTTATTACTATCACATAATTAATTTGCCAGTATATATAACTATGAATTAAAAATCTTCATTTAAAGGGTATATATATAGCTGCAGTACATTCTGCAGTACATTCTCCCTCTCTCCCTAGTTCTAGATATAATAAAACAGCATGGGCATCTGACACTTTCCTAATAAAATATAATGTTTTTGTCTTGTCTTGTTCTACTTAGCTATATAATATACAATAAATAATTATTAAAAAAATTAAAAAAATTAAAAAAATTTAAAAAAAATTATAACATTTTAAATTGCAGGAGATACAAGCCATTGTAAGAATAGATCTGGTTAGGGTGTGGCTTGTTAATGACATGTTTTTAGGGAATCCTACCACTTGCACTGCCAGTATATATTCTGAGATAGTTCAGCTGTAGAAGTCAATTATTATATATATTATATGGATGACAAAGACAGTGATGCAGAAGTGATTGGGAATTATAGAGGAATCATTGGAGAGTTGTGTAACGAAGGTCTTTAGGTTGTGATGGCAGAGAGATTAGGGAAGTTTTGTGAGGAACAAGTTTTCACGGCGGCACTTGGAGGTTCCAGAAGGAAGAGGAGATGCACAGACCAGTTGTTTATCCTAAGGGGTATATGTGAGATTCGGAAAAGGGAGAAGGGATCGTCTTCTAGGCTGACTTCCAATAGCTTCCACCCCGTTGTAGAGGCCTCACACATTCGTACAATTTCTCCTCCCCTCCTGTTTGTCTCATTGTATACCACAAAATATCCCTCCACACACTGTCGTAAGCCTTACTGATGTAGTCGAGGCGGTTTGGGATAGAGAAGGGACTTAGGCAGGCGTGTCCTATGTCACTAACATTATTCAATATATATATGTTGGGAATGGTGGATGAACTAGGAGCTGAGCTGGCACTGAAGGTGCATGCTACATGGTGTGGTGCGTTGCCTCTATGCTGATGATATTGTGATTTTGATGGGCACTGGAGTGGAGTTGCAAGAGATGCTGGATATGGTGCAGAACTATGCGATAAGATGGAAATTGAAGTTTGATTAGAAGAAGAGTAAGGTAATGGTCATTGGGAAAGGGAGGAAAGGGAGGAATAGTGTGAAGTGGAATATCGATGGAGAGGAGCTGGAAGTAGTGAAGCATTCAGATACCTGGGTGTGTGAAACTGGGAGGGAATGTGCACTTGGAAAATTTAAAGCAGAGGAATGGATTGGAAAGGTGGTGTGGATGAGTCGAGTGAATGGAAAAACTGAAGTGGATAGAGGTAGGATGGTGTGGGAGCTGTTGGCTAGGCCAAGCCTGGAAATTCTGCTGAAGTGTGGCTGACAGGAGGACAGACTGCTTGTAGGAAATTATAGTCAGCTCAGTTGAGAGTAAGGGGTTAGCAACAGTGTGGCAGCAGTGCTGGGGGACTTGGGATGGAGGAAGTTGGCAGAGAAGAGGGAGAAGAAAATTCTCTATGGTAGGAGTCTTGCACAGGTGGAGGAGGGTAGACTGATCAAAATTGTGGCAGACAAGCTAAGAATGGATGGAGGGATAGGATGGCGGGAAGAATATATACTGTTGATGAGGAAATATGATCTAATTGTTGAGCTAGAGTCAGTGAGACAATGGAAGGTGAAGATGAAAAAGAGAGAATTGGGAGATGTCGAAAGTATGAGCAGTATGAAGTGGTATAGGTTGGCAAAAGGTGATGGAGCAGAAAGATATACAAGGTCATTCATTACAGGGATATAAGTTGATGTTTAGGATGAAGACAGGATCAGCAGGTCTAAGGACAAGAAGCGGTGTAGACTGTGTAGTGATGATAGATGCATCTGGTGTGATAGATGTGGGGCACTTTCTAATAGTCTGATGAATTTGGAAGGAAACGGAAAATGTTAATGAAATGACTGGATGGAATTGAGGGAGCTGGAATATGGTTGGAGGAGTTTGAGATGGTGGGCACTGAGGGGAAGGTGGCATTGTTGCTTGGGAAGGAGGTGGAGAGTGTGAGTAATCAGGTGATGGTGGAAGTGTGCAGGTGCATTTTGCAGTGCGTAGTGAAGTGTTGGCAGAGGAAGGGACTTATTTATGGCCTCCCCCCACTCCACCGTAACCAAGTAGTACAACTCATTAAACATAGAACATTAACAGTACTTAATGGGGGAATATATGAGGGGAAAAGTTGGGTTTTTAAAAAAATTGTAGCTAGCTAGCTATATCAATGGAGAAGTTATATTCCAAATTTTAGATCAATTGAAGGCTCCATTATGAAGTTACAGGCACACACATGAAGTAATTTTAAGTACTTTTACTATTTATAACAAACCAAACAGATGACGAGAAAAATCAAGATTCTTCCCATAGAGCCATAGCTTTGTGACCGTTCACGTATTTGGCTGTGCTCTGAGGCAGACATGAGCTGCGCTTTACAACCTTCATCAGTGATGGGGATTCCAAGACCTTTGCTGTACTTACTGAGCTTAAGCCTTATGGTCCTGATATACAAATAGTTAAGCATGAGTGTCTTTGTGCAAAAGCGAATGGGGACGGCACTTTGTAAATTAGGTGCAAAGGTTGTGTGGTAAGCTAAACTAACTGATAAATCTATCAAGGCACTGAATATCTATTATGGAGGAGCCATTCGGAATAATGCTGGCAATATTGATGAGATAAAGGCAATAGATGCGTCATTCTTACACTCTATGTCAACAGATATATAGCCATCCAGTTCACATTGAGTGTCCTGAACACAGACCACCCAATCAGATCAGCTGGCGCAAGTTTAAGGTTGAAAAGAAAATAACACCTCCTCATGATCCCACGTGATTTGGCAAATTATATAGTGCCTGCCATGATAATTTTCCAATTAAAAAAAAAATCGTGTAACTCTCTTATTAACCAGTCAATTTTCAAATTTTTTATACCAACCGACGTGATTTCACGTGCAGCAAAATGAAATAACTCTACGGCACACGTGATCATATTGGCGTACATGCGCAATTTCTTTGGAAACCGTTCTAGTTTTAGCATCCTAGCTACGATGAGAGACCGTCCTACACCTAGCGATAGGTGAGAGAAGAAGAGGAAAGACTCATCTAAAGCTGAACTGATGAGAAAAGCCAAGCACACGAAACAACAGGAACAGCTAGATGACAACAACGGCTACAGCAACGTCCTAACCGAGCAACTTACAGAGTCTTCAACGGTAGATCCTGAAGTGCCTACGCCTGTAAGTCCAGCAGAAGCTTCAACCAGAGTTGTGGGAGTGCAGGATATTGATGAAGAGCATGAAGAGAGTGGAGAAGGATCCTGATGGAGATAAACAAGATGATGAATACTCTGATCCTCAAGATGCTTTAGATGATTTTATGCTGACTCTAACTAGAGAGCAGCGTAAAATGCTGTCTGTACTGCTCTATGAAAGCTTCAGGACCCGACAGAAGATGAGCAAGATGGATGCTGCACAGGAGTCGCAAGTATTACAGGTCAGTTTGTCACTCTGGTTAAAATTTAAGCTATTGCTTTGCTTAGTGTAGTGTTGGGAGATGGTCATAATCCCTGCCTCCTTTTTAATTCATGTTTTGATGTGATATTTTAGAGTTTAGTGACAAGAGTGTCAGAAGTTACCGGAAGGAATTCTTCGATAACAATTTCAAGATGAAGGAGAGTCTGCAAGGGAAGCAAGACCGTCTTCTGGTATTGAGTGATGAAGACTTGAGAAAGAGTGCAACTGAGTGGGTCCGGGAGAATGCGTTCAAGAAGGGACAACCAAACATGACTGCACTAGACTTCTGTGAGCACGTCAATTCGACCCTTCTTCCTGGCCATCACTTGCCACCACATTTCCCTCGCTCCATCCCACTTCATACTGCTGTGCGCTGGTTGCATCGTTTGGGCTTTAAGCCTATGTCACATAAGAAGGGGACCTACATGAGGATAATTTTGTCGAACCACGAAGACTTCAAGACAGAGAAGACGATTGTTGAGAATTTTCTCGTTGGTCGAGGTCATCATGTTCACTTTATTCCCAAATTACATTGTGAGATGAACCCCATTGAGCGAGTTTGGGGCCAAGCTAAGCGTCACACATGGATGTACACGAACTTCACCTTAACAGGGCTTAGGAACATCATTCCAGCAGCTCTCGACTCTGTGACTGTGGAGAACATACGAAAATACTTTCGTACTCATGATTGACACGGTTTATAGGGAAGGACACACTGCTGGAAAAATGGTTGAACTGGCAGTAAAAAAATATAAATCACACTGCAGTATTTTTTTTGAAGACAAGACATGAAGTTCACTACATGTATAATATATCTATACCTGTGAACAGTTTATGTAATAACTTCTGTATACACCATTTTTAGCTTGTGGTATTGTGAGGTACTTGAACTGGCTGAGTCAATTGGTGTGAGTGAGAGTGTTCCAAGAAAGACAAGCATTCAACGGAATCGAAGCAACACTCCAAGTCAATCAGCAAAAGAGCATTACAAGAGAGTCATTGCTATACCAGTGCTGGATTCATTCATTAACTTTTTTTCTCAAAATTTTGTCTTAGTCAATTATTTGTCTCTATTTATTAGTGATTTTAGTTTTAGTGATTTTTTCATAATCCGTAATAGGTCTGTAATAGGTATATACATATATTATATATAATAGTGATAGGATCTGCGAAAACGTGCCTTATGACCAAATAGTACTTTTCTCAATAATACAAGTTTTAGAGCCTATTGTCATACACTATGAAATTTGACTTTTTTGGTATTTGTTATCTAGGGTCTTTCTCCTAACTGGTCGGAAAATTTCAAGCCTTGAATCCCTCTCACTCAGAAGTTACAGCAGTTAGAACTGGACTGACCAAACGTTAGCCAATGTGCCTGTAAAAAGAAAAGTCTGCCATTTCTGAACATGCATGGGACAATGGACATCCTATCTTCTGGGAGAAAATCACTACATTAGATCAGCCAAGAACACAGAAGGAACTGCCAGTGAAAGAGGCATACATCAGCCAAGCACCAGAATGTGAGCAGTTCAATAAAGATTGTCTACGTACGCCCAGAATAATTACGTAATAGGGACTTTCCCTTTTTATAATAACATTCATAGTTTGTAGTTGGAAAGGGTCAACAATGCAATTTTCCAAAGGTTTGATAATGTCCACAGAACAAGCTAATGAGATAGCTTTGACTATCAATCGGGTCATGAAACTGGATGCACAGGACCAGGCATCTATGCTGGAGGTTATTGCAGACTACTTCACTCTCCCCACTCTTGATGATGAGCTTGATGAGAAGAGAATTTTGATGAGTTGGAATGTTGCAGTAAGAAGACATACAAAATACAATTCTTATAATTACAATCACATGGACATTACAATCACAACATACATTAGCAAGCTTGGAGGAAGATTGGGGCTGCCATATGGAGGATGAAGGTCACCATACTGAGGATTGTGGACATGATGGGAATGGGGGTTATGAAGATCATCGTATAATACACCGACTTTATTATTCAAATAAAAGCTTTACATGGCCATGTTCAGTGTATACCTAGTTAGTACCTATGAATTAACTGCCATCTGCCTTATAGCTAGTAATGTATGGTAGTTATTGCTTGCTATCTACTAGACTGCTTGCTAGCTAATTTTCTAGTTAGATGACCAGTTGCTTGCTAGAGGACTAGCTAGCTATTTTTCTAGCTAGTTGCTTTTGCTAGTTACTAACCAATGACAATCATGTAAGCTATAGATGCTAGTCTCTATCCCAAAGCTTATAGCAACCTAGGAAAAAGGTTTAGCTAGCTAGCCTTGTTTTTCTTGAAATTTTTTTTTTTAAGTTACGACCACAGCTAGTAGCTATCTAGCTATGCATACTAAGACTTACCTCAGCTACATGCAGAGTTTCAAGACCCTTCTCCTCACTTTAGCAGTCGTTTCATGAGTAGTGCTTTCACCCGAAGCGCTCGAAGCACCAAAACATCCGTCTTTCCCCCCCCCAAAATAATTATGAGGTCATTAAATAACACGGAGATACGCGCGGAAGTATACGGAAGTTAATTGAATTTTGTTTGAGGCGTTTTTCTCACAATCAGTGTCACTGACGGGATGAAAGAAAAGCCCCTGTAACTTCCAAGTCCTAATGTTTTACTAAGTCACTTCAAGAGTTTTAAAAGTATTTTTTATAGCTCTTTCATATAAAAGAATAAAATGAAAACAAAAAAAAATGTCATAAGGCACGTTATAAATTGTAAAAATTTGGTGGAGCGAAAATTAAAAAAAGTGTCTTACAAATTTCATTGACACTATATGTTAGGTGATCATATTTATCCTATTGGCAACTACTACTGAGATTTTTTTGATGATTTTACACTGATTTTGACATAGACGGCCATTTTTAATTAGTTAGGTTGCTATGGTAACCACCCTATAGGAACATACATGCCAAATTTTAAGTAAATCTACTGCAGTAATCAATGTTCGCTGTTCGCTGCAAGAGAAGTCAAATTGGAAAGTTAATGTGGCAAGCCCTATAATAATATATATAAGGCCTGTTTATATAGGGGGGGGGGGGGGGTATATATCTAGGGACCTTTTAGCTAGGTGTACACTAGGTGCCGCAACAAATCAGAATGAAAGCTTTAACAATGTCATCTGGTTACATGCTATGTATATAGTAAAACACTGTATATAGTAAAACACAAAATTAATGTTAAGCCTTTCCACTGTTGCTAGTATAGATGTCATTGTTTTTAATGAGGGTAAGGAGAGGGGCATGAAACGCTTGTTCACGGCACTCAAACTGAAGGTTACCCCACGTGCAACTCAATACTACAAACAAGTTGATAGGTTACGTGTCTATAAGAGTGAGAGGAGGTCAGATGCAGTGGAAAAGACAAGGACGAAGATGAAAAACAAGAATTGGGAAGCTACAGAGGAGAGTGCCATAGCAGCAGAAGGGTGTACTTATGCCTCTGGAGAATTTTAGCTCAAATATCGTTAGAAAGCCCATTCCCTGCTCTTTAACCTAGTCTATTTATTTTTCATTCATATATATGTATGTATAAAATTATAGTGTATATCTTTGAATATGTCTGTGTGATTTTTTCCGTTTTGGACTGAATTTTTTTTTACTGTAGTTTTGTACATTTTCAGATCTGTCTAGATAGACTAGGGTGAGCTAATGCTATTGACCTAAGCACAGACCACTTATATAGCAGCCACTCAGCATTAGCATAATATTTTTACTTGCCCTTTTTGTGGGTTCCGATCATTATATATAATATTAAATAGCAAAAAGGTATATACCAAAATGGAGTTGTTAGGTTATAGTGAAATGAAGTTATAATTTGTTTAGTCCAAGTAAAAAATTACCATTTATTCCCCCCTTAATTAATAATATCCATAATAACGAGTGTCCCGCTGCTCAAGGAGTATATAGGGAGGGGACCAAAGATCATCAGCTCACCACGCAACAGAACAGTTCCTTTCTCCTCTGCCACCACTTCCCCACCCAATACATAACACACTCACCTCCTCCTCTATCATTGCATCATTTACTTCCTCCACACCTTTCAACAGCAATGCCACCGTCCCACTTTCTATATTCATCCAGCCACTGTTCAGCCCCTACAATTCTGTGCAGTACAGCCAACCCCTTAAATTACCAAGTAATGTCCCACATCTTAGCCTGCTCTATCACACACCATACCTCTATCCCACATAACTTCTTATCCTCAGCTGAGAGTCCCATTTAAATTGAAACCACATTGACCCTCACATATATACCCCTCCACCCATGCATCATTCTTTGCCAATTTATAAACTTCAGATCAACTTCCTCCACCCAATCCTTATTTCTTCCTTCATTTCCCCTTCCACTTACGTACCGACCCAACCTCATTGTTTATTTTTAAGTTATATAGCTCAGTGTAACAACAGACCTAATCAATCATATAAATTATTATTATAAGTATATATAGGGCATATTATTATTATTTAGTAGCTTAATTTTATTTTTTCCACATCTGTGCTGGACGCGGGTGTCTAGGTGTGGTTTTGTATCCTGATGAGGGCCCCAAGGGGACCCTCTTTGCTGCAGTTTTTCTACTGAACATAAGAAAACATGGACGTCAAAGTTGCCACAAAAACAATTTTTCGATAAAGACTGAAATAATCATGGGGGAAAAAAGCAATGCATTCAGTCTATGGCAGAAGTCTTTGGCTACCGCAGTCGTCTTGCTTCTCGTTCACTTTCCAAAAGGCAAAGAACATCACCCTCACGAACCGGACCTTTCACATTTCGGATGATAGCCCGTCCATCATCTAGAAACTCCACACGTACCTAAATTGCAAAAAAAGGGGGGGGGGGAATGAAATTAAAGGTTAAAATATGCTTTGTTCTTGGGGAGGGGGAGCAAATCTTGGATGTGACTCGAACCAATTGATGTCAAAATAGTCTGTAGGTACAAACTTGGATATTATTCACACACAATATATATATTAGGTTGGGGGCAAGTACTCAAGTACACATTTGGCAATACTTGACCTGTTGAAAATAAAGAGCACTTGAACTTGAACAAAAGTAGTTGGTAAATATCAAGTACTTTAGGTAGAGCATTATGGTGTTGATTGATGTACCTGGATGTCCAGTATATACATAAGACACCTGGTTTGTGAGTGCCTCAATACATTGGTCATTGCTGCTGCAGGACAGTCTGTCTGTCACCTGCTGTGATGCTGACATTGTGGATTTTATCATCTTCATCTGTTATTATTGGTGTCTGGTGTGTGATAATGTTAGTTGGTAAGAAACATCTCACTCGGAGCTTGCAAGATCTGGCTTGCTGTTGCACAGGCTTGCATCCTCTGAGGGAGTGTGCAAGAACTTTGCTGTCTATAAAAAGACTGTTGAATGTGTTCATGACAGTTCTGATCTGCTATTGCTGTAATAATTTAACTACACTACTTGACCTTCATGTGTGCTACCTTGGAATCACTGGCACTGCTGTGTTTTACTGGCTGTAACTTTGTAAAGATGGGATCTACTGTTTGGAAACATTTCATTCCCGCTGATAGTAAAGTTGGCAATTTTAAGGCCAAGTGCAAACATTGCAGTCGTGATTATTCGTGTTCTAAAACTGCTCCATAGAAACTCATCAAGCACTTGAAGGGAGGTAATTTATATTGCTAGTCTAAGCTATCATGGATTATTCAGATGATTGTGTAATTATGTTCCATTATTTTGGGGGGTCAGAGGGAACACCCTTCAGTTCACCAAGACATGATCTCTACCAATGCTACACCTGGAGATCAGTGTCATCTAGTAGGGGCTTCATCAATGAAGCCAAGAAATACAGTGCAACTGATTTGCTACAGAAGACTATATCACCAACACCCTACTAAAATATGTTTCATAGGTTAAGGGGGGGCATGATGTCAAGCACTTATCAACATCATTAAGAATTTTAATAATACAATTTCCAAGTGGGGGGGGGGGGGGGGCAAAAAGGATCCTCGTTTCAAGCTGCAATGGTGCCAGGATGCCAACCAACGGGAAGCTGTTACAACAGAGCTATCTATGATGGTTGTTGAACATGCTCATCCTCCAGAGGCCTCTGCAGTGAGCCAAGAAACGGAGCAAGCTGTTCAGCTTTATGACTGCACCAGCTCAACCAGCATCAGTCTCATGGCTGAGGTGAATCAGTATCTTGGCGAACCATCCATGGCTAAAGAGAGTAACCCTCTTGCATACTGGAAAGGACATTCACACATGTACTCGGCCCTATCCAAGCTTGCTGTCAAGTACCTGACAGTCGTGGCTTCATCAGCATCAGTAGAGAGGACATTTAGCATTGCTGGGAAGGTGTTCCGGCCAGATAGGTGTCGACTCACTGACAAAAACTTTGAGATGATCATGATGATCAAGTGCAATCACCATTTATAATTGATGTATGAACTGAACACTGAAGTGCTTGGACTGTTACCTTGTACATGTATCAAGACATAAAATATATACGATGTATCAAATGGTTTCAATTAAAAGAAAATATAAAATGTCCGTGGTTATATTTGTGTACTTGAGTACTTGATCAACTGTACTTAACCCCAACCCTGCTGCATATATATATATGTACTGCACATATATATATATATATATATGTACAACATCTTATCTTCCTTGATAAGTGCATCATTCAATATCTCACATGAAATAGAACGCAGCATCGATTAGACCACACACACACACACAAGCAGGAAATATGAAAAACCTCCAGAGAAGATGGCCAAACTCCGCAGAAAAGAGGTGGGAGAGAAACGACGAGGACGATGATTCCTTTACAGTCTGACTAAGAAGACAACACTAGAACCAAGGAAGGAACAATAGCTAGCTAGAGCACAAACACTCCATCACAATAACTACCACCTGTTCAAGCTCTGGTGATCTCTGATCTCCTGCAACTATTCTGTGCATGCCTGTTAGTACTACATGATAGAGCTCGCCCTTGAATGGTACATCGAGGATAGAACACAAGTCTAGCCTAATTGAACACATGCATTCTAATCCAGGCTGGAAATACCGTACAGTATATATTGAATTATGCGTGCTAGATCCAAGGCTTAAAAATAAATTTAAAAATGATAATCTGCACATGGCAAATAGACCACTCTATTATTATATAAGTGTTTAAACTTTACACTGGCTTGAGGGAGTAAGTGGGGGGAATGGGGAAAAGGTAAGTAATAATGAATGGCCAATTCTGCTGTAACAAACCAATGAAAAAGTACACAAAAGTAGCTAGCATTGCTGTGGGTGTGGCTAGCATTGCTGTGGGTGCAGCTAGCATTGGTTGTGGGTGCAGCTAGCATTGCTGTGGGTGCGGCTAGCGTTGCTGTGGGTGCGGCTAGCATTTCTGTGGGCGTGGCTAGCATTGGCTGTGGGTGCAGCTAGCATTAGCTGTGGGTGCAGCTAGCATTGCTGTGGGTGTGGCTAGCATTGGCTGTGGGCATGGCTTCTCGTAGTATTCAGTTGACTGGTGTGTTCAGATAAGTAACGTTCGAATAAGCTGCAGTAGAACTCCTCTTCATCAACCTCCTGTACTGGATCTCTGCGGCATTATCTTGGTTGAGATGTATTGTTTGTGGTGTATACCGTAAAAGCTCTAATTATGTGTCTTGGGGGAAATAATTATCAAATCTGCTATGACCCACAAATAGCAATGCTAGCTGCATCCACAGCAATGCTAGCTTACTTTGGTGTACATTTTCATTGGTTTGTTACAGCAGAATCAGCCATTCATTATTAATATCTTTTCCGGCCATTTTCCCCGCTTACTCCTTCAAAAAAAAAAAAATGTATAAAAAAAACTCACTTATTCGGTTGGATGTAGTTGGTGAATCCAAGGGTAAACTCAGATTCAGATGAGCCCAAATAACTACTTCGCTGTTTCCCCAAAGAGAGTCTTATAGTAGTGACTTGGAAGCCAAGCCAGCTACAAAAACCTAAGGTGGTGAAAAGAGGACCTGGAAGGCCACAGAAAGTTGTTGCAGTTCCTCCTCTTCTAGCAGCAGCGGCTACAGACTTACACGAGCCTTGACAACGATGCTGAGCTTCACGCTTTTCTGTTGATAGAGCTAGCAGGAGTGCTACAAAATGTTGCAGTACATAATCTAGAGTAGAGCAAGCTACACTATATGTGTTGTGAAGATTGTGTTCTGAAACTGTCGTAGTTACTTCAGCCGTAGATTTGATGGCGACGTTAGAAAGGAGTCGATAGAAAAACCAAACGTAAAAATAGAATTGCTCGACGTCATTCATTAGAAATCGAGCTTAAAAATAAATTATCTTTGACACATAATTAGAAGGAAGCATAATCGGTAAGTCAATAAGTCAATAATAAACTTCAACTCAATTATTACATGCGCATTGCAATATGATAATCGATGGGTGGGAGCTAATCCATGGTTACAATTAGAAGGGAATAACCTAAGCTATGCAGTTACAATTGGAGGGGTCAGGGATGGGGTTTATAACAGGAGCCTAATGGAGGATACATGACGAGTGTTAAAAATATATATTTTAGGATTTCAATATTTAGGATTTCAAGTGTCGAGTATTGCTGTAACCAAATTATTTCGCGGAATAATTTTCGAGGTTTTCACAAACCCTTTACCAGACATTATTGTAACATAACTGGAGGGCACAATTTTCGTGTCTAGGACAAGTTCGTTAAAACCTCAAAACTTTAGGTACAAAGGAGGGGGGAGGGGGGGGGGGGAGGGTAAAGCACTGTACGGTAGGTAATGTCCGGTAACCATACACAGGTTTCCATGCACCAGTGAAATTTACTATAACACCTCAAGCTCGCACGTGCCCAGGCGTCATTCGTGCGACCAAATATAAAACACCTGCCAAGGAAGTGGAGTAGCTTTTCACATGCATACTAGCTAATAATGACAATCTATTACGCCGACCAATGGATTGCATGTTTCGATATCCTTTACCTGGCAATACAGCATCACGAACAACAGGCTGACTATATATAGTCAGCAGATGTATATACCACTCTGTCTGGCTAGGAAGTCCAAAGGCTACCCATCACTACACTTCCAGAGCACCAGGCTGCTCCAGTAGATCCTGCTGGCGAATCAGCTCAACCCGACCTGCAAGTTTTGACTGTGAGTGAGCCCCCCGAGTGCGCCAACATTGCCATAGGATCCTGGGAAGTAGTTTGCGTTGGAGAAGGTGGGTTTCCCTCCACAGATTAAGAGAAGAGGTCGTCATCTAGGCATGGGCGCATGTCCATCGGCAAGTCTTCCCCTCCTAGTCGGGCTGAAGGTTGGGAAGCAGCAGCCATCTCCCCTGCACTTGGCTCCTCTTGCTGTCCAGATCTAGTGTTGTAGGGTTGGCTGGTTCATGGCTGTGAAATAGCGGTTTATATGATGATGGCTGATTGAAATTCTTGAGCACCGCTGCCACCATGTGTTGGGGTTCAACTTCTGCCTAGTCCCAATATGGTAGGTATTGCTGCCACCAGAGCCTAACAGCTAGGAGTAAGTCGCCTAGTCTACCCAGAGAAATTTAGGGTATAAAGTTAGACTAAGTTTTATTACTCAAAGCAACAACAGTAGACTAAAACAGTTTGGCTGGCAGGTTTTTTTTATAACCACTCCCAGCCTCACACAGTAAGTGACATATGGCTAACACCATACAATGCACAGTCCAAAGTTAAACATACAGATGACAGGTAGAGACACATAAGCCTGTATAAATCCAGGTGTGAACCACATCAATTAACAGTAATTATCCATGGTTAGCTAATTAGAACTAACAGATATAAGCTACCTCTAGCTACAGGTTATGGCCAGGCTTGGCCATGTCAGGCGGCCCCTGACAAGTCTGTCCAACTGAGTTCCGTTCTGTGTTCATTGCTACAGTATATAATAATAATTTGTCTACATTATTGGAGATTCATTGCGCTACCTTTGAAACCTTGGCGACGATCCATCACACACACACATACAAACACACACACACACATACACACACAAATAGCACCTGGACCAAGTCAAGGTCAACAACTCAAGCCTGACCTGAATCAATGAAAGAGGAGCTTTCACAAGGAAAAAACTACAATGTTGACATGGCTCTAATTTTAGGGGATCCCAAAAGCAATGATTGATTACCTTTGCGCAATCATGACTCAATCAAATTGTTCTGATTACTAACTTTTTATTGTAGCTCTATCTTCTACTCTCCAAAATGAGGGAGTGAAATATTTAGCATAGCATTCTCAGGCTATGAAGTTATTGAGTTCAAATTAAGATCAAATTTTAAATATGAGCCCACCATGATAGGTGGGTTTTTTTAATTAAAAAAAAAAAGATTTCCATCATATAAGAGTGGTTACTTGAGGTTGTGATAGTATAGAAACATTTTTTTACATGAAGGTTGACGCATAATCATTCCTTTTTCTTTGTACTGGGGGTACAACCAACTGTACAACATAATGAGCTAGCTGGTTGTACTGTGTGTGGAGGTGAGAAATATTGCTGAGACATTAATACTGAAGATCAGAATGCAGGATGAAAAACAACAACTTCGGATACTATATACGGTGTGGTCAAGAAAAGGGAATTATCAGTGTACATAAGGGATGAGAGTTTAATAGTTGAGATTTGGGTTTATATATATATATATAGGTAATATTATACTTTATTTTTTTATCTGTTTCAGATTTCATAAGATTATTGTGATGAGAATCCAATTTACCTCCAGCTACTATGGATGCAGCCTTCACCACTCTAGTGCTACTGGTTGTCTGCCTCGATCTCGAAATTGGCTGAAGAGTGGTCTTTAATTACCCAACCACTACTACCCAACCACTACTAAGCTAAGTATAAAATCCCACCCTTTTTATACTCCTATATTTTAAGTCTATTAGAGGTAAGAGCATATGTCCCGCTGCCCTCTTCCTTCGTGTGACTGTGTGCTTCCGTTTGGATGTCTTGGGATCAAGCCAGTCCAAAATCAAATTGGCCCAAATTTTATCAAACACCATCTTCAATCACTCACCGTTTTCACCTCACTCTACATCTATGATTCAAATCTTAATCTACTCGAGATTTTGTACAGTGCATCTCTATTGTTTCCTAACCTCATTCGTCCATGTAACTACTTATCCAAGATATTTCATCAGGTGAAATAATAAGGAGTAAATGAACACTGCCCACTGAACATCGCAAGAACAACATTCAGCAGAGACGTGGGGACAGCAAGTCGAGTTTGCGCATGTACACATTGCGCATGCGTATTTACAGCGTACGCTATCGTTAGACGCTACGAGGAATAATGAATTTTGATACCGCCGAAAAAAGTTATATTGACAAAGTGCTTGACCTTGTTGAGCAAACTTCTTTTGATGTAGAGCTTGATATAGTTAAGCAAACTTCCTTTGAGTCGAGTTTGCGCATGTACACATTGCGCATGCGTATTTACAGCGTACGCTATCGTTAGACGCTACGAGGAATAATGAATTTTGATACCGCCGAAAAAAGTTATATTGACAAAGTGCTTGACCTTGTTGAGCAAACTTCTTTTGATGTAGAGCTTGATATAGTCAAGCAAACTTCCTTTGAGGTAAACCATATATAGTCGCAATGGAATAGCAGTATATAGCTGTGAGTCAACTATTTGATTTATTCTTATTTTTATGTTACATTTTTTCCTTATTGCATTGTAGAAAAGCTGTTGGGCTCCTCTTCCTCAAGGAACATATTCCTTTTCAGACTTCATTAAAGTTGTTGATGAATACATTTTAAAGGTTTGCAATGGAGTCTAGTTCATGTATATATATATATACACACTATTTACTCTACTTAAGTAAATTTCTATATATTCATCTCAGATTCACAATATGTTCAATGATTCAAAGGACAATAAAGTAAGTTTGATGCTCCAAGCTTGTGTTTTAAGAACTGTTCTTGACTAACCTCTGGGTTAACTTATCATAAGTTTCACAATGTGGACTTTATTGAGCCACTTCTCTTGGTTAAGAAATAGTGAAGAGACAAAATATGTTTATGCAAAACTAAGCATCATTAGTGGGATGACATTTAAATATACCTGTAACTTCCAAGTTATTGTGTGAAATATATTGTATTAAGCTAGAGAAATAATTTATAGAAAATATTTATTGTTATAACAAAGACATTCTAAATGAAGTTAGACATAATTGCCTTGCTGGAACAACTGACGACTTACTCTATTTATAACTTACTAATTTCTCCATAATCTTTACAAATTCTTCATACTAGTTTGTTTCAATTTTAACTGACAGAATTCTGAGCAAAGTTTGTGTCTTTCGAGTGAATGCGTGATACACAGCAAAAGTGTATCTTCTTCCAACTCATCAAAGCAACACTCGAGGGTTATCACTAACCCAAGATCATTCAGCAGGACTTTAAAGAGTGATGATGATGCTGACTATGCTGACATTCCCGAAGTTGTTATATATTACAAGAATGGAGAAACAGTGTGCTGTATAAACTATCATGAGGATGCTACTGCATATTACAAGAACATTGTAGAAAGTTGTTCAATGGATGAACTACCAGACACGAGTTGCACTGCACCCGAACCTCCTCTAATGGAGTCCGTCACTGAAATAGCACAAAATTTCAATCTTGTTGAACCAATTATCACGCTTGATGACCCTTTTTCAGATTCATTCTATGAAACGGAATTTTCGAGGTCTGTGTCTGAGTCAGAGTTGTTGGAGGCCACAATGGACACTGCTAATGTAACATCTTCCACTGCATCACTCATGTCAAGCACAAGTGTTGACCCATTTCAGATCCCAATTCAAATTGTTGGCCTGAATTGTGGGCAACTTCGAATAATGAAACTAATACAACTCCTGCTTTTCCATCGCATGTGATATTGTATGAATCATCGCCAGCAAGTGAAAATAAAGAAGACATCCACACTCAGTCATCCTCATTGGGTGCATCTACAACAAGCATGAATGTAAGCTTCTTGTTTGAGCTTAGGCAAATTGAAAATAGCATGACGTACTAAACCCGAGTATGTTTCATTTAACTACTAAGAGAAGTGCAAGCTTTAGGAAGAGTAATTTGTAGCTTTCAATAGCATGAGAATACAAACACAAGTGCAGTTTTTAATACAAATCAGTTCAGTGATTTAGTGTTAAAGCTGTTCATATTGCATGTGGAACTGATCGTAAGCAGTATATATTCACCTCTGTATTGTAATTTATATGCAGGAGTTGGAACATTGCCCCTGCTTTTCAAATGAAACGTTGGCAGCTACCAATGAAGCACACCTTTCAGACTTATCAAATCAAGTATCCATACAATTGACCGACTCTAACAAATCAGCAAGCACTTTAAAGTGTGCAGCTGAAGAACCTGATATTTATGAGGCAGACAACTGTGTTGAAGGTGTTATCAATCATGATGACCCATTTTCAACTCCATATCATCGCATAGCAATTTCACACTCTCTGCCCGAGTTGGTGCTGCCATCAACTAAAACTCCTGCATTTTTATCAGTCCAATCGTGTGAGAAATTATCAACACTTGAAAAGGAAGTAGAAATCTTGAGAGCCAAGACAAAGTATTTGCCCGTACGTTTTGCTTTAGATAGCATCAAATAATGTAATTTTAGCTCAGTATGTCGTTATTCAGAGTGAGTTGCATGGCCCTATAAAATTAGGCATAAAATGTGCCTGTAGCTGCGTATGCCTACACCCAATCTCGTTGAGAATTTTCTATATGTAGGTAATTACTTATTTGTACATGTAGCTATATACTGTGCAAGGGGAATGTGAAACTGTTTCCTGGATGTCCTATGAGCAGGCTAGAACTGTTTTGTCAGAGCTCAAACGCTGCATGCTTATTTGGACCAAATCATTGCAGAATGATATATATCTAGCCATAAATGTGGCATGCAGTCTTAAGAAGTGTCAGTATTGCCATGTGATACATGCATAATGATATTTACAGGTGTATAAACATACATCGTTCTTTGCAAAGAAACCAGTCACACCAGCCAGCCATGTCAAACCAAATATGGGACGATTCTCCAGCTGTGATAAATCAGCAAGCACTTTGAAACATGCACCAGAAAAACTTGAAATTCATGACAAGTTCCGTTCTGTTGAATGTGCTAATAGTTGTGAAGACGTTTACGATTCTCTTACTGAGTTAGTGTTGACATCATCTGCACACTTGTCACTACAATCAAGTGAGACAATCGTAAAGAAGGTAGAATTCTCGAGAGCTACTGGAAACAATTGTCCTGTAAGTTTACTTGTGTTTTGCAATGGATGGACTTTAGTTTCTTCATTCTTATATAGAGTAGCTATTGGTGATATGCATGCACCAAGAAAATGCATGCACCTAGAAAATTATAAATGCTTCCCTGTAATTGCAGATTTCTGATAATTCCCTAATATATATAATATGTTTTGGCTTACATCTGCAGCTTTAGCTAGCTCATATATGTATAGGCATGGAATGATCATTGGGTCGAGTTGTGGCTGTGTTATATACCAAATAATTCTATGGAACAAGTTTTAACTCATGATATTTTATTTATTTTCACAGGATCAACCACGTCATAATAAAATGCGAGCCATTATTAGGAAGATCCCATCTTTTCTGATGAAATTATTCCAACAAACAATTTTGGAAGATCGACTCAACATAATAATAAATTATATACATGACTTGATTATATGTAACCTACCTATATATATGTTGCTCTAATGTCAACATTATAATTTTATGTAACCTCCACATATTTTTCTTACTATATATCACATAATTAATTTGCCAGTATAACTATGAATTAAAAATCTTCATTTAAAGGGTATATATAATATAGCTGCAGTACATTCTGCAGTACATTCTCCCTCTCTCCCTAGTTCTAGATATAATAACACATTATAACATTTTAAATTGCAGGAGATACAAGCCATTGTAAGAATAGATCTGGTTAGGGTGTGGCTTGTTAATGACATGTTTTTAGGGAATCCTACCACTTGCACTGCCAGTATATTTTCTCAGATAGTTCAGCTGTAGAAGTCAATTATTATATATATTATATGGATGACAAAGACAGTGATGCAGAAGTGATTGGGAATTATAGAGGAATCATTGGAGAGTTGTGTAACGAAGGTCTTTAGGTTGTGATGGCAGAGAGGTTAGGGAAGTTTTGTGAGGAACAAGTTTTCACGGCGGCACTTGGAGGTTCCAGAAGAAAGAGGAGATGCACAGACCAGTTGTTTATCCTAAGGGGTATATGTGAGATTCGGAAAAGGGAGAAGGGATCGTCTTCTAGGCTGACTTCCAATAGCTTCCACCCCGTTGTAGAGGCCTCACACATTCGTACAATTTCTCCTCCCCTCCTGTTTGTCTCATTGTATACCACAAAATATCCCTCCACACACTGTCGTAAGCCTTACTGATGTAGTCGAGGCGGTTTGGGATAGAGAAGGGACTTAGGCAGGCGTGTCCTATGTCACTAACATTATTCAATATATATATGTTGGGAATGGTGGATGAACTAGGAGCTGAGCTGGCACTGAAGGTGCATGCTACATGGTGTGGTGCGTTGCCTCTATGCTGATGATATTGTGATTTTGATGGGCACTGGAGTGGAGTTGCAAGAGATGTTGGATATGGTGCAGAACTATGCGATAAGATGGAAATTGAAGTTTGATTAGAAGAAGAGTAAGGTAATGGTCATTGGGAAAGGGAGGAAAGGGAGGAATAGTGTGAAGCGGAATATTGATGGAGAGGATCTGGAAGTAGTGAAGCATTCAGATACCTGGGTGTGTGAAACTGGGAGCGAATGTGCACTTGGAAGATTTAAAGCAGAGGAATGGATTGGAAAGGTGGTGTGGATGAGTCGAGTGAATGGAAAAACTGAAGTGGATAGAGGTAGGATGGTGTGGGAGCTGTTGGCTAGGCCAAGCCTGGAAATTCTGCTGAAGTGTGGCTGACAGGAGGACAGACTGCTTGTAGGAAATTATAGTCAGCTCAGTTGAGAGTAAGGGGTTAGCAACAGTGTGGCAGCAGTGCTGGGGGACTTGGGATGGAGGAAGTTGGCAGAGAGGAGGGAGAAGAAAATTCTCTATGGTAGGAGTCTTGCACAGGTGGAGGAGGGTAGACTGATCAAAATTGTGGCAGACAAGCTAAGAATGGATGGAGGGATAGGATGGCGGGAAGAATATATACTGTTGATGAGGAAATATGATCTAATTGTTGAGCTAGAGTCAGTGAGACAATGGAAGGTGAAGATGAAAAAGAGAGAATTGGGAGATGTCGAAAGTATGAGCAGTATGAAGTGGTATAGGTTGGCAAAAGGTGATGGAGCAGAAAGATATACAAGGTCATTCATTACAGGGATATAAGTTGATGTTTAGGATGAAGACAGGATCAGCAGGTCTAAGGACAAGAAGCGGTGTAGACTGTGTAGTGATGATAGATGCATCTGGTGTGATAGATGTGGGGCGCTTTCTAATAGTCAGATGAATTTGGAAGGAAACGGAAAATGTTAATGAAATGACTGGATGGAATTGAGGGAGCTGGAATATGGTTGGAGGAGTTTGAGATGGTGGGCACTGAGGGGAAGGTGGCATTGTTGCTTGGGAAGGAGGTGGAGAGTGTGAGTAATCAGGTGATGGTGGAAGTGTGCAGGTGCATTTTGCAGTGCGTAGTGAAGTGTTGGCAGAGGAAGGGACTTATTTATGGCCTCCCCCCACTCCACCGTAACCAAGTAGTACAACTCATTAAACATAGAACATTAACAGTACTTAATGGGGGAATATAGGAGGGGAAAAGTTGGGTTTTAAAAAAAATTGTAGCTAGCTAGCTATATCAATGGAGAAGTTATATTCCAAATTTTAGATCAATTGAAGGCTCCATTATGAAGTTACAGGCACACACATGAAGTAATTTTAAGTACTTTTACTATTTATAACAAACCAAACAGATGACGAGAAAAATCAAGATTCTTCCCATAGAGCCATAGCTTTGTGACCGTTCACGTATTTGGCTGTGCTCTGAGGCAGACATGAGCTGCGCTTTACAACCTTCATCAGTGATGGGGATTCCTAGACCTTTGCTGTACTTACTGAGCTTAAGCCTTATGGTCCTGATATACAAATAGTTAAGCATGAGTGTCTTTGTGCAAAAGCGAATGGGGACGGCACTTTGTAAATTAGGTGCAAAGGTTGTGTGGTAAGCTAAACTAACTGATAAATCTATCAAGGCACTGAATATCTATTATGGAGGAGCCATTCGGAATAATGCTGGCAATATTGATGAGATAAAGGCAATAGATGCGTCATTCTTACACTCTATGTCAACAGATATATAGCCATCCAGTTCACATTGAGTGTCCTGAACACAGACCACCCAATCAGATCAGCTGGCGCAAGTTTAAGGTTGAAAAGAAAATAACACCTCATCATCCCACGTGATTTGGCAAATTATATAGTGCCTGCCATAGTGCCTGCCATGATAACTTTCCAATTAAAAAAATAATCGTGTAACTCTCTTATTAACCAGTCAATTTTCAAATTTTTTATACCAACCGACGTGATTTCACGTGCAGCAAAATGAAATAACTCTACGGCACACGTGACCATCGCGACATTATATTGGCGTACATGCGCAATTTCTTTGGAAACCGTTCTAGTTTTAGCATCCTACCTACGATGAGAGACCGTCCTACACCTAGCGATAGGTGAGAGAAGAAGAGGAAAGACTCATCTAAAGCTGAACTGATGAGAAAAGCCAAGCACACGAAACAACAGGAACAGCTAGATGACAACAACGGCTACAGCAACGTCCTAACCGAGCAACTTACAGAGTCTTCAACGGTAGATCCTGAAGTGCCTACGCCTGTAAGTCCAGCAGAAGCTTCAACCAGAGTTGTGGGAGTGCAGGATATTGATGAAGAGCATGAAGAGAGTGGAGAAGGATCCTGATGGAGATAAACAAGATGATGAATACTCTGATCCTCAAGATGCTTTAGATGATTTTATGCTGACTCTAACTAGAGAGCAGCGTAAAATGCTGTCTGTACTGCTCTATGAAAGCTTCAGGACCCGACAGAAGATGAGCAAGATGGATGCTGCACAGGAGTCGGCAAGTATTACAGGTCAGTTTGTCACTCTGGTTAAAATTTAAGCTATTGCTTTGCTTAGTGTAGTGTTGGGAGATGGTCATAATCCCTGCCTCCTTTTTAATTCATGTTTTGATGTGATATTTTAGAGTTTAGTGACAAGAGTGTCAGAAGTTACCGGAAGGAATTCTTCGATAACAATTTCAAGATGAAGGAGAGTCTGCAAGGGAAGCAAGACCGTCTTTTGGTATTGAGTGATGAAGACTTGAGAAAGAGTGCAACTGAGTGGGTCCGGGAGAATGCGTTCAAGAAGGGACAACCAAACATGACTGCACTAGACTTCTGTGAGCACGTCAATTCGACCCTTCTTCCTGGCCATCACTTGCCACCATATTTCCCTCGCTCCATCCCACTTCATACTGCTGTGCGCTGGTTGCATCGTTTGGGCTTTAAGCCTATGTCACATAAGAAGGGGACCTACATGAGGATAATTTTGTCGAACCACGAAGACTTCAAGACAGAGAAGACGATTATTGAGAACTTTCTCGTTGGTCGAGGTCATCATGTTCACTTTATTCCCAAATTACATTGTGACCTATTGAGCGAGTTTGGGGCCAAGCTAAGCATCACACGCTAATGTACACGAACTTCACCTTAACAGGGCTTAGGAACATCATTCCAGCAGCTCTCAACTCTGTGACTATGGAGAACATACCAAAATACTTTCGTATGTCTCGTGATTATGAGACGGCTTATAGGGAAGGACACACTGCTGGAAAAATGGTTGAACTGGCAGTAAAAAAATATAAATCACACCGCAGGATTTTTTTTGAAGACAAGACATGAAGTTCACTACATGTATATATTATATACCTGTGAACAGTTTATCTAATAACTTCTGTATACTTTTTTCTCTCAAAATTTTGCCTTAGTCAATTGTTTGTCTCTATTTATTAGTGATTTTAGTGATTTTGTAATAGGTATATGAAATATATATATATAAAAAATTGTAAAAATTTGGTGGAGCGAAAATTAAAAAAAGTGTCTTACAAATTTCATTGAATCTGAAAGTAGAACTGCAGTAATCAATGTTCGCTGCAAGAGAAGTTAAATTAGAAAGTTAATGTGGCAAGCACTATATAAGGCATGTTTAACTTTTAGCTAGGTGTACATATGTGCCACAACAAATCAGAATGAAAGCTTTAACAGTGTCATCTGGTTACATGCTATGTATATAGTAAAACAAAAAATTAATGTTAAGCCTTTCCACTGTTGAGCTTGCAGCTAGTATAGATGTCATTGTAATGAGGGTAAGGAGAGGGGCATGAAACGCTTGTTCACAGGCACTCAAACAGCATAATTTATATATCGTTAGAAAGTCCATTCCCTGTTCTGTAACCTAGTCTATTTATTTTTCATTCATATGTATGTATGTAGACAAGTAGTTCTCCCCAGAGCATTTAAGGGTAGCGATGCGCTATCCCTTTGAAACTTTAAGGATAGCGTGCGCTATGATTTTTTTCCCTTCTTTTCCCCCCCCCCCCTTTTTTTCTTTCTCCTTTCTTTCCCCCGCCCCCCCTTTTTCCTGTGACACTGGTGTTCACAGGAAATCATAACATAATAACACACTGTGCATGGTAGATATGGTTGTTTTCATTTTTGTCAAATTGAAATGATATTTTTCTATGATGTAATACAATGACAAAATTAAAGTAACGTTTTGTAGGTGTGGTTAATGGGAAGCATGGCTATTTAGCTGCGCGCAAGTCAGTCGTTGAACGTTCAAGCGAAGTCGGCTCTGGCAAGCACCCGCATTAACCCGAAATGGAAGGAAGAGTTTCCGTGGCTATTGGAGTTAGAAGATGGCGAAGGTATGATGTGTGTTCTTTGTAGGAAACATAGTCGCAGGCCTAAGAGAGCTAGCGTTGGACGAGCGACCTGGGTAGACCTGCCATGCAAGACATTGACTAGGGAGAGCTTGGTCAAACATGCCAAAAGCGAGTCACATGTCACGGGAGTCAAGATGGAGGCTGATCTGGGCTGCTCTAAAAGAGATGGTGGCATAGCAATGGCTCTCCAAGGAGTAGTTTCAGCTAAGAGAAAGTCCTTTGTTGAAGCACTGAAATGTATGTACTTCCTGAATCACAGGGAGATAGCACATACTACTAACTTTGGGCCTCTCATGGAGCTAGGTAAGTCATTGGGAGCATCTTACCTTACAGACCTGAACCTGGGTGGAAATGCACACTACACATCAGAGCGTTTCATGCAGGAGATTGTGCAGTGTCTAGGAGAAACTGTAGCTGGGCCCATCACTTCTAACCTTTCCAAGTCTCCTTTTTTGCTCTGTGTGTGGATGAAACCACTGATATTTCTGTCACCAAGGAACTTATAGTATACGGTCATTACATCATAGCAGGTCAAGTGGAGACAAGCTTCCTTCGTGTACTGGAACTAAAGTACTGGAACTAAAAATGGTACTGCCGCTAATATAACTGACACATTAATTAAGTTCTGTAGTGACCTAGGATTAGATATGCATCGTTTTTGTGGCTTGGGTAGTGATGGAGCATCAGTGATGTTGGGAAAAAGTGGTGGAGTCTCCAAGTTGCTAAGGACAAGGTTCCTTTCCATGTTTCGAATCTCACTGCATTGCACACCGATTAGCGCTTGCTTGTGGACAAGCGGCTAATGAGATTTCTTTTCTCAAGAGCACTGTTGACCAACTGTACCGGTTCTATAAGTATTCATCTGTTCGAACTGCGGGGCTCAAAGATATTCAGGAAGTTCTGAATGACCCTAGGCTTAATCTAACTCAGGCAAAATATGTCCGTTGGTTATCACATGACCGGGCAGTCAGTCACCTTCGCAAGTGTTTCTCCTCAGTGATAGTTAGCTTGGAAAGGGAAGCTCAGGAGCGCAACAATGCTGAGGCTGCTGGGCTCGCTTCCTTTGTAAAGAAATATAATTTTGTGGCTGCTCTCTATGTTTTCAGATGTTCTTCCACCATTAGCTGCCTTATCACGTGGTTTTCAAAAACAAGATATTGATTTCACCATGGTAAAACTCTTAAGTGGTGGCTACTAGAGCTACTATCCATGCTCTTCTTCTGAGTCCTGGTGAATTCTTTCAAAGTCTTCCAGATGTCTTGTTAGGGTTGGAAGAGTATGGAGTACAGCAGCCTAGTAATAGTAGCATGGTGGATAATTTCAAGAGTAACATATACAACAAATACTTACAAACTCTCTCTGAGCACATAACCTATAGGTTTCCTGACATGGAACTGTTTGAGGGATTTGAGATCTTTAACCCCAGTGGTGTTCCAGATGAGCTTGCTCATCAACCATCACATGGCACGGAGCATTTGGATATTCTTATCTCTCGCTATGGAAAAGAAGTAGTACAGCCTGAAGAAACCAAGTGTGAACTTATCGTTTTTAACAGTGTAGTGGCTGCTAATAGAGCTTTGAAGCAAATGACAACCAGGCAGCTTATGAGGCATGTTATTGGGACTTCTGAGATGACTTCAATGTTCCCCAATCTAGCGAAGCTTGCAGCGAATGGTCTGATTATTCCAATGTCCTCTGTAGATTGTGAAAGGTTTTTCTACTCTGAATCGAGTCAAGACTGACACGAGGAATCGTCTCACCAATAAAAGCTTCAATCACCTCTTAATGATGTCCATTGAAGGACCAAGTCCCCATATGAGTTTGTGTGCGATAGGTGGGCTTCCATGAGGAACAGGCGGATTGATGTAACCGAATAATCAATGACACATAATTAATGACAATCTTTTTCCATGTAACTTCGTTATTTAGGCTGGTTATTGTATACAGCAACACAATATTTCAAGGAAAGTTCACAAGTGTTTTATCTACTGGAGTGTGTGTGTGTACTTTAAAGTATTTAACAAAGATATATCATTCACAGACTGTAAAAATGATCAGCTCCCCCAGAAGTTCCTAGATGAAAACGATTTATATATAGTCCACTATACTTACTGCAACCTGTGAAATACATGAAACAATAACATCAAAAATATTGCTCATCATAATTTATCAGTCACACTCCAACGACATTGCCTCTATCCTTAACAAAAATCCTGGGGAGAACTGTTAGTGTATATCTTTGAATATGTCTGTGTGATTTTTCCTGTGGATTTTCGTTTTGGACTGAATTGTTGTTTTGTACATTTTCAGATCTGTCTAGGTAAGCTAATGCTATTGACCTAAGCACAGACCACTTAGCAGCCACACAGCATTATTAATAATATTTTTACTTACCCTTTTTGTGGGTTCTGAGCAATGAAAAATATATACTATTAAAGTAAAGATATCATTATAATTTATAGCACATTGAAAGAGCCACATTTTGGTACGTTATAGTGAAATGAAGTTATAATTTTATTAGTCCAAGTCAAAAATTACCATTTATTCCCTTAATTAATATAATGAGTGTCCCGCTGCCCAAGGAGTAGGGAGGGGACCAAAGATCATCAGCTCACCATGCAACAGAACAGTTCCTTTCTCCTCTGCCATCACTTCCCTACCCAATACATAACACACTCACCACCTCCTTCACTGCATCATTTACTTCCTCCACACCTTTCAACAGCAATGCCACCTTCCCACTTTCTATATTCATCCAGCCCCTACAATTCTGCGCACCTCATACCAGTACAGCCAACCCCTTAATAAATTACCAAGTATGTCCCACATCTTAGCCTGCTCCATCCCCCCATATATACCTCTATCCCACATCGCTTCTTATCCTCAATAACCTACGCAGTCCTGTTTAAATTGCAACCACATGGACCTTCACATACCTCTCCACCCATGCATCATTCTTACTTCAGTATCAACTTCCTCCACGCAATCCTTATTTCTTAGCTTCATTTCCCCCTTCCACTTACGTACCAACAGACCCAATCCATCATATAAATTATTATTATAAGTAGACGTTCCTACTATATATGGCATATTATTATTATTTATTTTTTCCACATCCGGTTCTCGTGCTGGACGCGTGTGCTGAGGTGTGGTTTTGTATCCCGATGAGGGCCCTGAGGGGTCCCTCTTTGCTGCAGTTTTTCTACTGAACATTAAGAAAACATGGACGTCAAAAGTTGCCACAAAAACAATTTTTCGATAGAGACTGAAATAATCACGGAAAAAAGCAATGCATTCAGTCTATAGCAGAAGTCTTGGGCTACCGCAGTCGTCTTGCTTCTCGTTCACTTTCCAAAAGGCAAAGAACATCACCCTCACGAACCGGACCTTTCACATTTCGGATGATAGCCCGTCCATCATCTAGAAACTCCACACGTACCTAAATTGCAAAAGGGGGGGGAAATGAAATTAAAGGTTAAAATATGCTTTGTTCTTGGGGAGGGGAGCAAATCTTGGATGTGACTTGACCCCCCTACCTGCCCCCATGGAAAGGACTCGAACCAATTGATGTCAAAAGAGTCTGTAGGTACAAACTTGAATATTATCACACACAATATATATATATATATATCAGGGTTGGGGTCAAATACTTGTACTTGTTAAGTACACATTTGGCAGTACTTGATGTACTTGAGTACTTGACCTGTTGAAAATAAAGAGCACTTGAACTTGAACAAAAGTAGTTGGTAAATACTTTAAGGTGGATGTCCCTGGACGTCCAGTATATATGTTCCATCCAATCTATGAATCTGCCCAATCTATAGATTGTGCAGCACAATCTATGAATGCCAATCTATACACTTCAAAACATGGTAGATTATTAACACTTATGGTAGCTTATCAACACCCTTTGCAACAGATTCATAGATAGGATGGAACATTATATGTTCCATCCAATCTATGAATCTGCCCAATCTACGATTGGATGGATTGGGCAGCACAATCTACGAATTCATAGATTGTTCTGCCCAATCTACGAATTCATAGATTGGGCAGCACAATCTACGAATTCATAGATTGGGCTGCACAATCTATGAATTCATAGATTGGGCAGATTCAGCAGAGACATGGAGATTCATAGATTGGATGGAACGTATACATGTATAGCCAACAATAGCGTTGTAGAACAGTTTCCTACAGAAGTAGTAGACATAAACATAATGTTGGATTGGTATTCTTAAGCCTTATAACGGCCAAGATATAATAGCAAGTTCGAAATGCAGTTGATAATCGGTCGCTTACGCTATTTGAAAATAATTATAATCAGTATATATTATAGATATAAATTGTTGAAGTAATTTTATACTTTTACAGTGAACACTGGTTGTTCTTTTGAGAGGGTAGTTTGATGAATGTTATCCAGTCCAGGGAATGGTGTCATTGTCCCACTCTCAAAGCACTTCTTCAAGTGAGTTCTCATTAGTGATTGTTTCCACACACAATCACAGGGAGGAATTCCGTGGCAGATAGCAGTTGCAGTCGCGATTGCAAAGAGGCCACAGTCTGTTGCACCCACTTGTCCTTGGGCCTCCATCAAATGTACTGTGACATCAGACTTGGTCGTAAGGGAGCAAATTTGATTGGTTACGTTCTTACTCAATCTAGTGGTATTCAGGCTATCATATACATCATCTTGAGATACACAACCAATGCCTATTGCTCTCATTGATTAGCTGGACTCCATTTGATTTCATTTCTTTCCACTGGTTAACCTGCCCAAGCAGAGTATTCTGCAGACTATTGACTGCTGGAAACTGCTACTGCAGAAGTATTTGTGCAGCATTGATATGCCTATCATTTAACCAATTTCCCTCTTCAAGAACTTCTTTGTCTCTCTGATGTTGAGGAATGGATCAGGTAGCCAGAATTCTATGCTGACCTGTTTGACAATATCAAGTGTATTATCTTTGTGAGTCTGATTCTCTATGACTTCCTTTCAGTATTCTCACTATCTTTGCTCCTTTTGCCATTGTTATGGTTTTGCTCTTGGCACATCCGTGAGAACTGTCACTGCCATAACCTCCATAGCATTCCTTGCAGAATTCTTTTTTTGGCTCAACACTTGCCATGTCACTTAGTTCTTTATCTGCCAAGTCCACGTGGAACTTTTTCTCAGTATCACTTTTTTCTACATCATTACACTCTCAGTTGCAATCATCACTTTCTCTGTTTCTCTGTTGCAAAGGGTATTAATTTGCTAACATGTTTTGAAGTGTATTGATTGGCAGGCAATAGATGGGCATTCATAGATTGTGCAGCACAATCTATAGATTGGGCAGATTCATAGATTGGATGGAACATATACATAAGACGTCTGGTTTGTGAGTGCCTCAATATGTGCAACTCATTGCTGCTGCTGGACAGTCTGTCTGTCACCTGCTGTGATGCTGACATTGTGGATTTTATCATCTTCACTCTGTTATTATTGGTGTCTGGTGTGTGGTAATGTTAGTTGGTGCAAGAAACATCTCACTCGGAGCTTGTCTTGCACAGGCTTGCATCCTCTGAGGGAGTGTGCAAGAACTTGGCTGTGTCTATAAAAAGACTGTTGAATGTGTTCATGACAGTTCTGGGCCTGTATTGCTATAATAATTTAACTAACTACTTGACCTTCATTTGTGCTACCTTGGAATCACTGGCACTGCTGTGTTTTACTGGCTGTAACTTTGTAAAGATGGCATCTACTGTTTGGAAACATTTCATTCCCGCTGATAGTAAAGTTGGCAATTTTAAGGCCAAGTGCAAACATTGCAGTCGTGATTATTCGTGTTCTAAAACTGCTCCATGGAAACTCATCAAGCACTTGAAGGTAGGTAATCTATATTGCTAGTCTAAGCTATCATTGATTATTCAGAAATTATGTTCCATTATTTTGGGGGATCAGAGGGAACACCCTTCAGTTCACCAAGACATGATCTCTACCAATGCTACACCTGGAGATCAGTGTCATCTAGTAGGCTTCATCACTGATGCCAAGAAATACAGTGCAACTGATTTGCGACAGAAGACTATATCACCAACACCCTTGTCTCACACATCGCATGCGATCTCGTGCCGTTCTCCTGACTGGATAGTCAGTACTTCAGGGGTTTTGTGCACGCCATAGACCAACGCTATCAGGTGCCCAGTCGCAAACACCTAGTTGGCTCACTTCTCCCAGAGAAGGCTGCCAGTGTGCATCTGAGATCTCCCAGCAACTGAACTGTGCACAGAGTGTGTGCATCACACTGGACATCTGGTCCAGTCCACAGATGCAGTCATACCGTGGAATGACTGGCCATTTCATCGCGGACTGGAGCATGAAGTTTGTGGTACTCACATGCAAGCGGTTCAGGGGTGGACACACTGCTGCCACCATAGTGCAGCAGTACGAGGAAACAATCCAGTTGTACAACATTACACTTTGATGTCAACTATTGTGACCGACAATGCTTCAAACATGTTGAAGGCCTTCTCACTGCCTGATTTTCAGACCATCACCGAAGATCAGCACTGGCAACTCTGACGAGGAAGATGACCTTGAATCCACCATCACTGTCGCACCAGATGAGTATGAGCAGATCACCACAGCCCATGTTTCTGTCATACCACCCAGCCCCGTCATATGTGATGGGTTCAAGGCGGCAGATCAGCTAAACTATGTTCTCGGAAAAGTCTGCAAAGTCGTTAACCACGTGCACAAGCCAGGGTTTCATTTAGAAAATTGTCCAGGGGGGGGGGGGCAACTGGAGGAATCTGGATATTAATTAAGGGGGTACTTTAGGTCAGATTTAAATTTTGCATTTAATTTTTTTCTCACCCAACTATGCTTCAACATACTGGAAAGGTGGATTCCAAGCTACAGAAGATTTGAATGCTCTATTCTGGACTTACAGTGGGTTTTTGCACACACCTTCCACCCGGGAAGGCGACCAAGAAGCCTTATCTGAATTCAGGGGGGACAATGGCATTAAAAAAATATATATATATATTTTTAACTTATGGATACCACTTTAGAGCTCCGTAGATTCTGTAAACTTCATGGTATGGACTTGATATATAGCTCAAAAGATAGGTCTCTCTCTGTGCTCTCTTTTGATACTAAAATATGTTTCATAGATTAAGGGGGGGGGCATGATGTTAAGCACTTATCAACATCAATAAGAATTTTAATAATACAATTTCCAAGGGGGGGCAAAAAGGATCCTCGTTTCAAGCAGCAATGGTGCCAGGATGCCAACCAACGGGAAGCTGTTACAACAGAGCTATCTATGATGGTTGTTGAACATGCTCATCCTCCAGAGGCCTCTGCAGTGAGCCAAGAAACGGAGCAAGCTGTTCAGCTTTATGACTGCACCAGCTCAACCAGCATCAGTCAGCATCAGTCATGGCTGAGGTGAATCAGTATCTTGGCGAACCATCCATGGCTAAAGAGAGTAACCCTCTTGCATACTGGAAAGGACATTCACACATGTACTCGGCCCTATCCAAGCTTGCTGTCAAGTACCTGACAGTCGTGGCTTCATCAGCATCAGTAGAGAGGACATTTAGCATTGCTGGGAAGGTGTTCCGGCCAGATAGGTGTCAACTCACTGACAAAAACTTTGAGATGATCAAGTGCAATCACCATTTACAATTGATGTATGAACTGAACACCGAAGTGCTTGGACTGTTACCTGGTACATGTATTAAGACATAAAATATACATGATGTATCAAATGGTTTCAATTAAAAGAAAAGATAAAATGTCTGTAGTTATATTTGTGTACTTGCACTTGATTTGTCAGTACTTGGTGTACTTGATCAACTGTACTTAACCCCAACCCTGCTGCATATATATATATATATGTACTGCATATATATATATATATATGTACAATATCTTATCTTCCTTGTTAAGTGCATCATTATCTCAAATGAAATAGAATGCACCGTCGATTAGACCGCACACACCAGCAGGAAATATGAAAACCTCCAGAGAAGATGGCCAACTCCGCAGAAAAGAGGCGGGAGAGAAACGACGATGACGATGTTTCTTTACAGTCTGACTAAGAAGACAACACTAGAACAAGGAAGGAACAATAGCTAGCTAGAGCACAAACACTCCATCACAATAACTACCACCTGTTCAAGCTCTGGTGATCTCTGATCTCCTGCAACTATTCTGTGCATGCCTGTTAGTACTACATGATAGAGCTCGCCCTTGAATGGTACATCGAGGATAGAACACAAGTCTAGCCTAATTGAACACATGCATTCTAATCCAGGCTGGAAATACCGTACAGTATATATTGAATTATGCGTGCTAGATCCAAGGCTTAAAAATAAATTTAAAAATGATAATCTGCGCATGGCAAATAGACCACTCTATTATTATATAAGTGTTTAAACTTTACACTGGCTTGAGGGAGTAAGTGGGAAAACGGGGAAAAGGTAAGTAATAATGAATGGCCGATTCTGCTCTAACAAACCAATGAAAAAGTACACAAAAGTAGCTAGCATTGCTGTGGGTGTGGCTAGCATTGCTGTGGGTGTGGCTAGCATTGGTTGTGGGTGCGACTAGCATTGCTGTGGGTGCGACTAGCATTTCTGTGGGTGTGACTAACATTGGCTGTGGGTGCGGCTAGCATTGGCTGTGGGTGCAGCTAGCATTGCTATTGGTGTGGCTAGCATTGATGTGGGTGTGGCTAGCATTGGCTGTGGGCATGGCTAGCATTGGCTGTGGGTGTGGCTAGCATTGGCTGTGGGTGCAGCTAGCATTGCTATTGGTGTGGCTAGCATTGATGTGGGTATGGCTAGCATTGCTGTGGGTGTACTAGCATTGCTGTGGGTGCAGCTAGCATTGCTATTGGTGTGGCTAGCATTGATGTGGGTGTGGCTAGCATTGCTGTGGGCATGGCTAGCATTGATGTGGGTGTGGCTAGCATTGCTGTGGGCATGGCTAGCATTGGCTGTGGGTGCGGCTAGCATTGGCTGTGGGCATGGTTTCTCGTAGTATTCAGTTGACTGGCGTGTTCAGATAAGTGACGTTGTAGAACTCCTCTTCATCGACCTCCTGTACTGGATCTCTGTGGCCATTATCTTGGTCGAGATGTATTGTTTGTGGTGTATACCGTAAACGCTCTAATTATGTGTCTTGGGGGAAATAATTATCAAATCTGCTATGACCCACAAATAGATTTTTTTCTCCACCGTAAATGTGATGCAGCAATAAAATGGTTTAAAAAATGTATAAAAAACACTCACTTATTCGGTTGCATGTAGTTGGTGAATCCGAGGGTAAACTCAGATGAGCCCAAATAACTACTTCGCTGTTTCCCCAAAGAGAGTCCTATGGTATTGAGTTGGAAGCCAAGCCAGCTACAAAAACCTAAGGTGGTGAAAAGAGGACCTGGAAGGCCACAGAAAGTTGTTGCAGTTCCTCCTCTTCTAGCAGCAGCGGCTACAAACTTACACGAGCCTTGACAACGATGGTGAGCTTCAAGCTTTTCTGTTGGCAGAGCTAGCAGGAGTGCTACAAAATGTTGCAGTACATAATCTAGAGTAGAGCAAGCTACACTATATGTGTCGTGCAGATTGTGGTGTTCTGAAACAGTTGCAGCTACTTCACTGAATAGAGCAGTCCACGCACTATGACACGCGTGGTGGCCTGTAACTACTGAAGTAAAAGGGAAGGAAGCTCCTACAGCAACAGCCGTAGATTTGATGGTGGCGTTAGAAAGGAGTCGATAGGCAAACCAAACGTAAAAATAGAATTGCTCGACGTCATTCATTAGAAATCGAGCTTAAAAATAAATTATCTTTGACACATAATAAGAACGAAGCATAATCGGTAAGTCAATAAGTCAATAATAAACTTCAACTCAATTATTACATGCATTGCAATATGATAATCGATGGGTGGGACCTAACACATATTTGTTTCCATGGTTACAATTAGAAGGGCAGTTTCTATAACCTAAGACAATTGGAGGGGTCAGGGATGGGGTTTATAACAGGAGGAGCCTAATGGAGGATACATGATGAGTGTTAAAAATATATATTTTGGGATTTCAATATTTAGGATTTCAAGTTTCGAGGATTGCTGTAACCAAATTATTTCGCGGAATAATTTTCACAACCCCTTTACCAGACCTTATTATTGTAACATAACTGGAGGGCACAATTTTCGTGTCTAGGATCAAGTTCGTTAAAACCTCAATACTTTAGGTACAAAGGAGGGAGGGGGGGGGGGGGGGGGGGGGAGGGTAAAGCACTGTACGGCAGGCAATGTCCAGTAACCATACACAGGTTTCCATGCACCAGTGAAATTTGCTATAACGCCTCAAGCTCGCACATGCCCAGGCGTCATTCGTGCGATCAAATATAAAACACCTGCCAAGGAAGTGGAGTAGCTTTTCACATGCATTCTAGCTAATAATGACAATCTATTACGCCGACCAATGGATTGCGTGTTTCGATATCCCTTACCTGGTAACACAGCATCACGAACACCAGGCTGACTATATATAGTCAGCAGATGTATATACCACTCTGTCTGGCTAGGAAGTCCAAAGGCTACCCATCACTACACTTCCAGAGCACCAGGCTGCTCCAGTAGATCCTGCTGGTGAGTCTAGGCTACCCATCACTACATTTCCAGAGCACCAGGCTACTCCAGTAGATCCTGCTGGGAGTTTAGGCTACCCATTCCAGAGCACCAGGCTACTCCAGTAGATCCTGCTGGGAGTTTAGGCTACCCATTCCAGAGCACCAGGCTACTCCAGTAGATCCTGTCTAGGCTACCCATCACTACACTTCCAGAGCACCAGGCTGCTCCAGTAGATCCTGCTGGCGAATCAGCTCAACCCGACCTGCAAGTTTTGACTGTGAGTGAGCCCCCCGAGTGCGCCAACATTGCCATAGGATCCTGGGAAGTAGTTTGCGTTGGAGAAGGTGGGTTTCCCTCCACAGATTCAGAGAAGAGGTCGTCATCTAGGCATGGGCGCATGTCCATCGGCAAGTCTTCCCCTCCTAGTCGGGCTGAAGGTTGGGAAGCAGCAGCCATCTCCCCTGCACTTGGCTCCTCTTGCTGTCCAGATCTAGTGTTGTAGGATCTTGGCTGGTTCATGGCTGTGAAATAGCGGTTGATATGATGATGGCTGATTGAAATTCTTGAGCACCGCTGCCACCATGTGTTGGGGTTCAACTTCTGCCTAGTCCCAATATGGTAGGTATTGCTGCCACCAGAGCCTAACAGCTAGGAGTAAGTCGCCTAGTCTACCCAGAGAAATTTAAGTTAGACTAAGTTTTATTACTCAAAGCAACAACAGTAGACTAAAACAGTTTGGCTGGCAGGGTTTTTTATAACCACTCCCAGCCTCACACAGTAAGTGACATATGGCTAACACCATACAATGCACAGTCCAAAGTCAAACATACAGATGACAGGTAGAGACACATAAGCCTGTATAAATCCAGGTGTGAACCACATCAATTAACATAATTATCCATGGTTAGCTAATTAGAACTAACAGATATAAGCTACCTCTAGCTACAGGTTATGGCCAGGCGCTTGGCCATGTCAGGCGGCCCCTGACAAGTCTGTCCATCTGTGTTCATTGCTAAAGTATATAATAATAATTTGACTACATTATTGGAGATTCATTGCGCTACCTTTGAAACCTTGGCGACGATCCATCACACACACACATACAAACACACACACACACATACACACACAAATGGCACCTGGACCAAGTCAAGGTCAACAACTCAAGCCTGACCTGAATCAATGAAAGAGGAGCTTTCACAAGGAAAAAACTACAATGTTGACATGGCTCTAATTTTAGGGGATCCCCAAAGCAATGATTGATTACCTTTGCGCAATCATGACTCAATCAAATTGTTCTGATTACTAACTTTTTATTGTAGCTCTATCTTCTACTCTCCAAAATGAGTGAGTGAAATATTTAGCATAGCATTCTCAGGCTATGAAGTTATTGAGTTCAAATTAAGATCAAATTTTAAATATGAGCCCACCATGATAGGTGGGTTTTTAATTTATTTTTTTTAAAGATTTCCATCATATAAGAGTGGTTACTTGAGGTTGTGATAGCATAGGAAAATTTTTTTACATGAAGGTTGACGCATAATCATTCCTTTTTCTTTGTACTGGGGGTACAACCAACTGTATATACAACATAATGAGCTAGCTGGTTGTACTGTGTGTGGAGGTGAGAAATATTGCTGAGACACTTAATACTGAAGATCAGAATGCAGGATGGAAGGAAAAAAACTTCAGATACTATATACGGTGTGGTCAAGAAAAGGGAATTATCAGTGTACATAAGGGATGAGAGTTTAATAGTTGAGATTTGGGTTTATATATAATATTATACTTTATTTTTTTATCTGTTTCAGATTTCATAAGATTATTGTGATGAGAATCCAATTTACCTCCAGCTACTATGGATGCAGCTTTCACCACTCTAGTGGTACTGGTTGTCTGCCTCGATCTCGAAATTGGCTGAAGAGTGGTCTTTAATTACCCAACCACTATATACTACCCAACCACTACTAAGCTAAGTATAAAATCCCACCCTTTTTATACTCCTATATTTTAAGTCTATTAGAGGTAAGAGCATATGTCCCGCTGCCCTCTTCCTTCGTGTGACTGTGTGCTTCCGTTTGGATGTCTTGGGATCAAGCCAGTCCAAAATCAAATTGGCCCAAATTTTATCAAACACCATCTTCAATCACTCACCGTTTTCAACTCACTCTACATCTATGATTCAAATCTTAATCTACTCGAGATTTTGTACAGTGCATCTCTATTGTTTCCTAACCTCATTCGTCCATGTAACTACTTATCCAAGATATTTCATCAGGTGAAATAATAAGGAGTAAATGAACACTGCCCACTGAACATCGCAAGAACAACATTCAGCAGAGACGTGGGGACAGCAAGTCGCATGTACACATTGCGCATGCGTATTTACAGCGTGTACGCTATCGTTAGACGCTATCAGGTATTGAACGAGGAATAATGAATTTTGATACCGCCGAAAAAAGTTATATTGACAAAGTGCTTGACCTTGTCGAGCAAACTTCTTTTGATGTAGAGCTTGATATAGTCAAGCAAACTTCCTTTGAGGTAAACCATATATAGTCGCAATGGAATATTGGCAGTAGCTGTGAGTCAACTATTTGATTTATTCTTATTTTTATGTTACATTTTTTTCTTATTGCATTGTAGAAAAGCTGTTGGGCTCCTCTTCCTCAAGGAACATATTCGTTTTCAGACTTCATTAAAGTTGTCGATGAATACATTTTAAAGGTTTGCAATGGAGTCTAGTTCATGTATACACACTATTTACTCTACTTAAGTAAATTTCTATATATTCATCTCAGATTCACAATATGTTCAATGATTCAAAGGACAATAAAGTAAGTTTGATGCTCCAAGCTTGTGTTTTAAGAACTGTTCTTGACTAATCTCTGGGTTAACTTATCATAAGTTTCACAATGTGGACTTTATTGAGCCACTTCTCTTGGTTAAGAAATAGTGAAGAGACAAAATATGTTTATGCAAAACTAAGCATCATTAGTGGGATGACATTTAAATATACCTGTGACTTCAAGTTATTGTGTGAAATATATTGTATTTAGCTAGAGAAATAATTTATAGGAAATATTTGTTATAACAGAGACATTCTAAATGAAGTTAGACATAATTGCCTTGCTGGAACAACTGACGACTTACTCTATTTATAACTTACTAATTTCTCCATAATCTTTACAAATTCTTCATACTAGTTTGTTTCAATTTTACCTGACAGAATTCTGAGCAAAGTTTGTTTCGAGTGAATGTGTGATACACAGCAAAAGTGTATCTTCTTCCAACTCATCAAAGCAACACTCGAGGGTTATCACTAACCCAAGATCATTCAGCAGGACTTTAAAGAGTGATGATGATGCTGACTATGCTGACATTCCCGAAGTTGTTATATATTACAAGAATGGAGAAACAGTGTGCTGTATAAACTATCATGAGGATGCTACTGCATATTACAAGAACATTGTAGAAAGTTGTTCAATGGATGAACTACCAGACATGAGTTGCACTGTAGCCGAACCTCCTCTAATGGAGTCCGTCACTGAAATAGCACAAAATTTCAATCTTGTTGAACCAATTATCACGCTTGATGACCCTTTTTCAGATTCATTCTATGAAACGGAATTTTCGAGGTCTGTGTCTGAGTCAGAGTTGTTGGAGGCTACAATGGACACTGCTAATGTTACATCGTCCACTGCATCACTCATGTCAAGCACAAGTGTTGACCCATTTTCAGATCCCAATTCAAATTGTTGGCCTGAATTGTGGGCAACTTCGAATAATGAAACTAATACAACTCCTGCTTTTCCATCGCATGTGATATTGTATGAATCATCGCCAGCAAGTGAAAATAAAGAAGACATCCACACTCAGTCATCCTCATTGGGTGCATCTACAACAAGCATGAATGTAAGCTTCTTGTTTGAGCTTAGGCAAATTGAAAATAGCATGACGTATTAAACCCGAGTATGTTTCATTTAACTACTAAGAGAAGTGCAAGCTTTAGGAAGAGTAATTTGTAGCTTTCAATAGCATGAGAATACAAACACAAGCGCAGTTTTTAATACAAATCAGTTCAGTGATTTAGTGTTAAAGCTGTTCATATTGCATGTGGAACTGATCGTAAGCAATATATATTCACCCCTGTATTGTAATTTATATGCAGGAGTTGGAACATTGCCCCTGCTTTTCAAATGAAACGTTGGCAGCTACCAATGAAGCACACCTTTCAGACTTATCAAATCAAGTATCCATACAATTGACCGACTCTAACAAATCAGCAAGCACTTTAAAGTGTGCAGCTGAAGAACCTGATATTTATGAGGAAGACAACTGTGTTGAAGGTGTTATCAATCATGATGACCCATTTTCAACTCCATATCATCGCATAGCAATTTCACACTCTTTGCCCGAGTTGGTGCTGCCATCAACTAAAACTCCTGCATTTTTATCAGTCCAATCGTGTGAGAAATTATCAGCACTTGAAAAGGAAGTAGAAATCTTGAGAGCCAAGACAAAGTATTTGCCCGTACGTTTTGCTTTAGATATATAGCATCAAATAATATAATTTTAGCTCAGTATGTTGTTATTCAGAGTGAGTTGCATGGCCCTATAAAATTAGGCATAAAATGTGCCTGTAGCTGCGTATGCCTACACCCAATCTCGTTGAGAATTTTCCATATGTAGGTAATTACTTATTTGTACATGTAGCTATATACTGTGCAAGGGGAATGTGAAACTGTTTCCTGAATGTCCTATGAGCAGGCTAGAACTGTTTTGTCAGAGCTCAAACGCTGCATGCTTATTTGGACCAAATCATTGCATGATATATATCTAGCCATAAATGTGGCATGCAGTCTTAAGAAGTGTCAGTATTGCCATGTGATATATACATGCATAATGATATTTACAGGTGTATAAACATACATCGTTCTTTGCAAAGAAACCAGTCACACCAGCCAGCCATGTCAAACCAAATATGGGACGATTCTCCAGCTGTGATAAATCAGCAAGCAGTTTGAAACATGCACCAGAAAAACTTGAAATTCATGACAAGTTCCGTTCTGTTGAATGTGCTAATAGTTGTGAAGACGTTTACGATTCTCTTACTGAGTTAGTGTTGACATCATCTGCACACTTGTCACTACAATCAAGTGAGACAATCGTAAAGAAGGTAGAATTCTCGAGAGCTACTGGAAACAATTGTCCTGTAAGTTTACTTGTGTTTTGCAATGGATGGACTTTAGTTTCTTCATTCTTATATAGACTAGCTATTGGTGATATGCATGCACCAAGAAAATGCATGCACCTAGAAAATTATAAATGCTTCCCTGTAATTGCAGATTTCTGATAATTCCCTAATATATATAATATGTTTTGGCTTACATCTGCAGCTTTAGCTAGCTCATATATGTATAGGCATGGAATGATCATTGGGCCGAGTTGTGGCTGTGTTATATACCAAATAATTCTATGGAACAAGTTTTAACTCATGATATTTTATTTATTTTCACAGGATCAACCACGTCATAATAAAATGCGAGCCATTATTAGGAAGATCCCATCTTTTCTGATGAAATTATTCCAACAAACAATTTTGGAAGATTGACTCAACATAATAATAAATTACATGACTTGATTATATGTAACCTACCTATATATATGTTGCTCTAATGTCAACATTATAATTTTATGTAACCTCCACATATTTTTCTTACTATCACATAATTAATTTGCCAGTATAACTATGAATCAAAAATCTTCATTTAAAGGGTATATATAATATAGCTGCAGTACATTCTGCAGTATATTCTCCCTCTCTCCCTAGTTCTAGATATAATAACACATTATAACATTTTAAATTGCAGGAGATACAAGCCATTGTAAAAATAGATCTGGTTAGGGTGTGGCTTGTTAATGACATGTTTTTAGGGAATCCTACCACTTGCACTGCCAGTATATTTTCTCAGATAGTTCAGCTGTAGAAGTCAATTATTATATATATTATATGGATGACAAAGACAGTGATGCAGAAGTGATTGGGAATTATAGAGGAATCATTGGAGAGTTGTGTAACGAAGGTCTTTAGGTTGTGATGGCAGAGAGGTTAGGGAAGTTTTGTGAGGAACAAGTTTTCACGGCGGCACTTGGAGGTTCCAGAAGGAAGAGGAGATGCATAGACCAGTTGTTTATCCTAAGGGGTATATGTGAGATTCGGAAAAGGGAGAAGGGATCGTCTTCTAGGCTGACTTCCAATAGCTTCCACCCCGTTGTAGAGGCCTCACACATTCGTACAATTTCTCCTCCCCTCCTGTTTGTCTCATTGTATACCACAAAATATCCCTCCACACACTGTCGTAAGCCTTACTGATGTAGTCGAGGTGGTTTGGGATAGAGAAGGGACTTAGGCAGGCGTGTCCTATGTCACTAACATTATTCAATATATATATGTTGGGAATGGTGGATGAACTAGGAGCTGAGCTGGCACTGAAGGTGCATGCTACATGGTGTGGTGCGTTGCCTCTATGCTGATGATATTGTGATTTTGGTGGGCACTGGAGTGGAGTTTGGATATGGTGCAGAACTATGCGATAAGATGGAAGTTGAATTTTGATTAGAAGAAGAGTAAGGTAATGGTCATTGGGAAAGGGAGGAAAGGGAGGAATAGTGTGAAGTGGAATATTGATGGAGAGGAGCTGGAAGTAGTGAAGCATTCAGATACCTGGGTGTGTTAAACTGGGAGGGAATGTGCACTTGGAAGATTAAAGCAGAGGAATGGATTGGAAAGGTGGTGTGGATGAGTCGAGTGAACGGAAAAACTGAAGTGGATAGAGGTAGGATGGTGTGGGAGCTGTTGGCTAGGCCAAGCCTGGAAATGCTGCTGAAGTGTGGCTGACAGGAGGACAGACTGCTTGTAGGAAATTATAGTCAGCTCAGTTGAGAGTAAGGGGTTAGCAACAGTGTGGCAGCAGTGCTGGGGGACTTGGGATGGAGGAAGTTGGCAGAAGAAAATTCTCTATGGTAGGAGTCTTGCACAGGTGGAGGAGGGTAGACTGATCAAAATTGTGGCAGACAAGCTAAGAATGGATGGAGGGATAGGATGGCGGGAAGAATATATACTGTTGATGAGGAAATAATATGATCTAATTGTTGAGCTAGAGTCAGTGAGACAATGGAAGGTGAAGATGAAAAAGAGAGAATTGGGAGATGTCGAAAGTATGAGCAGTTTGAAGTGGTATAGGTTGGCAAAAGGTGATGATACAAGATATACAAGGTCATTACAGGTAGTGGACATTGTATAGTATACTTGGACATTGTATTACGTACTACCCCTTACCTGATTGACCCTTTACCCGATTGACCCTTTACCCAATACTCAGATGTTGCACACATTGCTTTGGAGACACATGATATTTGCATTCAGTTCAATTCAAGAAGTAAAGGCGTACGGCGCTATCCTCTATGCGTGCAACAACTCTTGTATAGCTCCTAACAACAGCAGCCTAGGAAAGGAAGGCATCCAGAGAGTGCAATTCACACGATTCCAATTGAATAGCACCACCACGATGGAAGCTGTCAGATGTCCTTTCCCGGGCTGTGTCTACAGTACCCCAGTGGGTATTGACCCAGCAGTGGCGGCAGTGGTCTTGTCAACCCATGCCATGACACACAGCAGAGCTACCAAGGCCAAGCCCGCCTCCGTGAAACGGCCTAAAATCTCATCCGGGGGCACGACTGAAGGTTGGTCCTACTTTACGATCAGATGGAAATCATACTCGCAGGCAGTGCAGCTATCAGGCCGAGACACCTCAGTCCAGCTCCTTGAATGCTGTGACGCCAAGTTGCGTAGGGATGTCACCAGAAACGCCATCGGACCCACCCCACTGGAAGAGATGACGGAGGCAGACCTACTCAAGGCCATCAGAGCATTGGCTGTCAGGGAGGAGAATCCCAAGGTGGCCAGGGTGGCCCTGAGTAGGATGTCCCAGGATCGGGGAGAACCAGTCAGGGCGTTTGCGGCCAGGCTCCGTGGCCAAGCTGAAGTGTGCCGGTTCACGAAGAAGTGCGCTGGCTGTGACCGCATCTCGAACCAAGGGGAGGAGCGTGTGGGGGATCAGCTTTGCGTCGGTCTGGCCGACGCAGAGATACAGGAAGATCTTCTGAAGCACCCAGATCAGGACATGGGTGTGGAGGAAACGATTGGCTTCGTGGAGGTGCGGGCAGCTGGCAAACGATCAGCGGTGTCGATGACCATGCCCACATCCACGAGCGCCATCGACGATGATGGAGGGGGAGAGGCAATCAGCAGTACCTACAGGCGTCAGCAGAAACGCCACACCCCATGCCCTGGACCAGGTCCAGGAAAAGCCACACCCACCCAAAACCAATCCAAACCCCCAGGCCACACCCCAACCAGAGAATACAGCCACCCCAACCCGAGGAACACCTCAACCAAGGGCCAGAGCCAACCCCTCAACAGGTCCCCCAGAGCCACACCCAACAACCGTGGCATCTGCAACTTCTGTGGCCGCCAAGGCCACGGAGAACAGGAACGCACGGCCCACAGGCGCATCCACTGCCCTGCATTTGGCACCACGTGTTCATCCTGCGGTCGACAGAACCATACTGCCCAGATGTGCTGGCAATCCGTGGAACACGAGAGCGCCATATTCGAACAAGTCGACACGATGGTTGAAGGAACCCTCCACCATCAGACCTGGGACCCAATATCCCAGCTCTGGACCCAGAGGAAGTCACCACCCCAACCGTACGTAGACGTCTCGCTATCAGTGCTGGCCGAGGACTTCAGACACCACGGCCACACCCTCCGCACGGAAACCCACAACCTCGCCACCACTGCCATGGCGGACACAGGCTGCCAAAGCTGCCTAGCTGGCCCAGGCCTCCTGTCCAGGCTCCGTCTCACAGCCACCACCGGCAACGACTCGGCTTGCCCCAACCGCAGCCCCAGGATACCAACTACACTCCTGGCGGGCATCTCAATCGCTCATCCCACCGAGGACGACGCCGCCGGCCTTGCAACCGCCCTCTGCACCGCCATCACAGGCATACCCCTCGACTGGGAGACACTCCAGGTCGCCACTGCAGCAGACGAGTCCCTACAGAAGCTCTCCCTAATCATCGAACACGGGCCGCCAGAAAGAAGGCACCTCATGCCACCAACGACCCGGGATTACTTCCCCTTCATCCACGCCCTCTCCACAGTCGACGGAGTCATCTGCCGCGGGGACAGGATCATTATCCCAACAGAGCTACGACCTGCCTGCCTCGACGCAGCTCACCAAGGCGTCAGCAGAATGACCGCACGGGCAGAAGCCTCCATATTCTGGCCAGGGATAACCAAAGATATTGCGGCCACCAGAGACAGATGCGCCGTATGCAACGGCAATGCCTCCTCTCAACCCGCCATGCCGTCCATCACACCAGTGGAACCCATCTACCCATTCCAGCACATATGCGCAGATTTTTTTCACCACCAAGGGGTCACCTACCTTGTCCTGGTGGACCGCTTCTCCAACTGGCCAGTCGTCACCACGTCTAGAGACGGAGCAACAGGCCTCACCCAGACGCTCAGAGACACGTTCTCAACCTTCGGGATACCCGACACACTTACGTCGGACGGCGGCCCAGAATTCGCCTCCCACACAACCAGGGCCTTCCTGGCCAACTGGGGAGTGCACCATAGAATATCGTCGGCATACAACCCTCACGCAAACTGCCGGGCCGAAGTTGCAGTGAAAACCATGAAGCGACTGATCGCCGGAAACACCGGTCCAGATGGCGCCCTCTCCGACAAGTTCCACAAGGCCCTATTGCAGTACAGGAATGGACCGGATCCTGAGACCAAGATGTCTCCCGCCACTTGCCTCTTTGGCAGACCCACCCGTGACCTCCTCCCCGGCATCCCAGACCGCTATCGGCCTCACACAGACTGGTCCGACCGTCTCGATCTCCGCGAGAGGGCACTCTCCAAACGAGCCATCACGGGCCGAACACGATGGGACGAACACACCCAGGGCCTCTCCCCCCTCAAGTGCGGCAACACTGTACTGGTCCAAAACCAGACTGGCCGCCACCCCAACAAGTGGGACAAGACAGGCACGGTTGTAGAAGTCCTCCAATACCATCAGTACTCTGTTCGCACAGACGGCTCAGGCAGACTCACCACCAGAAACCGCAGATTCCTCCGACGATACACCCCGCACCAGACGAAATCCACGTCCCAGCCACCATACTCCCCCCTTCCGGATGCCCCGTTCCCACAAGAGCGACCGCTTACCCCCACCTACCACGACATGAGGCAACCCCAACCCGATCCACCGCCCACAACCACAGGCCTCACGCCCCCACAAAAGCCTCCGACCACCCCGGCAACCGCCCCTCCACCACCGGCAACGCCGGCTCAGACCACCCCCGTCGCTCAACCCGGAAGCATCCCCAGATCATACGCCTCGGTCGCCCAGACGCCGGCCAAACCACCCGTCCACCCCACCGGGACCTCGCCAGCAACACCGGCCCCCAGCCGCACCGCGGCGCCCAGAACCATCATCTCTCCAGGAACACCCCCTCGCTAACCCTCGCCCTCCCCCCAATCGGAATCCAGCAAACTCCTACCCAACATGCAGCCGCCACCCCTGCGACGAAGCAGGCGAGGACCAAAACCAATCGACCGATATGGACATAAGTAAACAATCTCTCAGTAGGCCATACTGCCTACTTGGGGGAGGTAGTGGACATTGTATAGTATACTTGGACATTGTATTACATACGACCCCTTACCTGATTGACCCTTTACCCAATACTCAGTTGTTGCACACATTGCTTTGGAGACACATGATATTTGCATTCAGTTCAATCCAAGAAGTAAAGGCGTACGGCGCTATCCTCTAACAGGGATATAAGTTGATGTACAGGATCAGCAGGTTTAAGGACAAGAAGCGGTGTAGACTGTGTAGTGATGATAGATGCATCTGGTGTGATAGATGTGGGGCAATTTCTAATAGTCTGATGAATTTGGAAGGAAACGGAAAATGTTAATGAAATGACTGGATGGAATTGAGGGAGCTGGAATATGGTTGGAGGAGTTTGAGATGGTGGGCCCTGAGGGGAAGGTGGCATTGTTGCTTGGGAAGGAGGTGGAGAGTGTGAGTAGTAAGGTGATGGTGGAAGTGTGCAGGCAGTGCGTAGTGAAGTGTTGGCAGAGGAAGGGACTTATTTATGGCCTCCCCCCACTCCACGGTAACCAAGCAGTACAACTCATTAAACATAGAACATTAACAGTACTTAAGGGGGGAATATATGAGGGGAAAAAGTTGGGGTTTTTTTCCAATTGTAGCTAGCCAATGGAGAAGTTATATTCCAAATTTTAGATAAATTGAAGGCTCCATTATGAAGTTACAGGCACACACATGATTAAGTACTTTTACTATTTATAACAAACCAAACAGATGACGAGAAAAATCAAGATTCTTCCCATAGAGCCATAGCTTTGTGACCATTCACGTATTTGGCTGTGCTCTGAGGCAGACATGAAGCTGCGCTTTACAACTTCATCAGTGATGGGGATTCCAAGACATTTGCTGTACTTACTGAGTACAGCAAATGTACTCAGTATGGTCCTGATATACAAATAGTTAAGCATAAGTGTCTTGGACACATGCAAAAGCGAATGGGGACGGCACTTTATAAATTAGGTGCAAAGGTTGTGTGGCAAGCTAAACTAACTGATAAATCTTATCAAGGCACTGAATATCTATTATGGAGGAGCCATTCGGAATAATGCTGGCAATATTGATGAGATAAAGGCAATAGATGCGTCATTCTTACACTCTATGTCAACAGATATATAGCCATCCAGTTCACATTGACAGACCTCTCAAGTCACACGATTTGGTCGTGTGTCACACGATTTCAGGACTTTTCTCACGCTCTCACGACCGCCTACCTATTTCTCACGCCGCGCCCAACCAGATTTGTGTCAAGACCGTTGACGTCGTGCGTAGCCAGACCCTTTACCTGCTGCTTAGTGGGTAAAGGGTCTGGCTACGCGAGACTAATGATAGCGGTGTGGAAAGTAGCAGTATGGATGTGGAAAGCTGTAGTACTTCTCAAGTTATCGTGGATAATTTTGAAGACACTGAAACTGAACATTCTGAGACTCTACCTCATTCGATACTGGTTGACACTCTGAAGGAGCAGGATGCCTTGTTCTCTCTAAAGTATGATGAACTTGATAACCAAGTTTATAATTCTGACATGGTCATAGGATTTATAACAAAGCAAAAGCTTAGTCAACTACTTGATGATGGCTCAATATCTGAAAGATGTTATTCATCCTATGGTGAGGCCAGGAGTTTTCTTGAGCGTGCTACATCTTATCTCTTAAAGTGGTGTCCTCTACAGGATGACTTGCTGACAAATGCTGCTTGGATAGACTTTAAACAGAGATTAGATAGGACATTTTCTTCAGTGGAATACTTTGTTTATAGGTACCCTCTAATGTTTCAAGGGTTTGACATGGATAAACTCAATGAGCAATTTTTAACCTACCAAACAATGACAGAAGAAGATCTTCCTCAAACTCTAAAAGACACAGTTGGCTTCAATGCTGAAGAACCGTATCGTGTGGACATGTTTTGGGGGCATCTGAGAGAAATGAAGAAACCTGGTTTGAGCTGTTTTGAATATGATCTTTTGTTTAAAGTTGCAAATGTTGTATTGACCATACAGCATTCAAATGCAATGCAGGGGAAGAACGAATTTTTTCCCTATCAACAAGAACAAGACACCAAGTAGAAGTTCCCTGAGTCTGGATGGTACACTTTCATCCCTTATTACAGTGAAGACGCATATCGAGAACCCACTTAGCTGGATTCCATCAGAAAAAGTTCTGTTGGTATTATATTATATCGACTTGTCATTGAACTACTTATATTATACTGTAAGGTAAAGAAAAAAGTTTTTAATATAGTTACATTCATATATTGCATGCAAGATGCACAGTTTATTGTCTATTAGCGGTTTTTATGCTGCTAGTTATAAAAAGTTGTAGCCTTCTTAGCTTCTTTAACTCCCAGGGGGTTGATAGTGACAAAATGAATGTATTGCTTTTTTATACCTCTTTCTTATATATATATAGCAGAGGATACATAATTCCTTATAATATATAACTGCTAATCTAGTGTGTGCTATATACCCAGGGGATTATGATTGACAAAAGTGGAAATGATGGAGCAGAAAAGAACAAACATATTAGTAGAGTTATGACTGAGAGAAATAAAAATTTGATTATGGAAGGTTATTTGCAGATGCTTGCTCTCTGGTCCACACAGCTGCTGATAAATGATAGACATTACATATCAATTAGAATTGGTGAATTCAGCAGGCCATGTAATGGTTATTGAAGCTGCAGTATCAGCTCTGAATGATCAATACAAATGTGCAACTCCCATGTCTCACACCAACCAGAGCATTTCTCACTCCACTTTAGATGAAATCTCACACTAAGTAGCAATATAAGTTGAGAGGTCTGCATTGAGTGTCCTGAACACAAACCACCCAATCAGATCAGCTGGCGCAAGTTTAAGGTTGCTTCTTATGAAAAGAAAATACCACCTCCTCATGATCCCACGTGATCTGTCAAATTATATAGTGCCTGCCATGATAACTTTCCAATTAAAAAAATAATCGTGTAACTCTCTTATTATCCAGTCAATTTTCAAAAATTTTATGCCAGATTTCACGTGCTCTTTATGCAGCAAATCTACGGCACACGTGACCATCGCGACATTATATTGGCGTAAAAGAAGCCCATGCGCAATTTCTTTGGAAACAGAGTTTTAGCATCCTAGCTACGATGAGAGACCGTCCTACACCTAGCGATAGGTGAGAGAAGAAGAGGAAAGACTCATCTAAAGCTGAACTGATGAGAAAAGCCAAGCGCACGAAACAACAGGAACAGCTAGATGACAACAACGGCTACAGCAACGTCCTAACCGAGCAACTTACAGAGTCTTCAACGGTAGATCCTGAAGTGCCTACGCCTGTAAGTCCAGCAGAAGCTTCAACCAGAGTTGTGGGAGTGCAGGATATTGATGAAGAGCATGAAGAGAGTGGAGAAGGAATCCTGATGGAGATAAACAAGATGATGAATACTCTGATCCTCAAGATGCTTTAGATGATTTTATGCTGACTCTAACTAGAGAGCAGCGTAAAATGCTGTCTGTACTGCTCTATGAAAGCTTCAGGACCCGACAGAAGATGAGCAAGATGGATGCTGCACAGGAGTCGGCAAGTATTACAGGTCAGTTTGTCACTCTGGTTAAAATTTAAGCTATTGCTTTGCTTAGTGTAGTATTGGGAGATGGTCATAATCCCTGCCTCCTTTTTAATTCATGTTTTGATGTGATATTTTAGGCTTTAGTGACGAGTCGGAAGGAATTCTTCGATAACAATTTCAAGATGAAGGAGAGTCGGCAAGGGAAGTGAGAGCGTCTTCTGGTATTGAGTGATGAAGACTTGAGAAAGAGTGCAACTGAGTGGGTCCGGGAGAATGCGTTCAAGAAGGGACAACCAAACATGACTGCACTAGACTTCTGTGAGCACGTCAATTCGACCCTTCTTCCTGGCCATCACTTGCCACCACATTTCCCTCGCTCCATCTCACTTCGTACTGCTGTGCGCTGGTTGCATCGTTTGGGCTTTAAGCCTATGTCACATAAGAAGGGGATCTACATGAGAATAATTGATAATTTTGTCGAACCACCACGAAGACTTCAAGACAGAGAAGACGATTATTGAGAACTTTCTCGTTGGTCGAGGTCATCATGTTCACTTTATTCCCAAATTACATTGTGAGATGAACCCCATTGAGCGAGTTTGGGGGCAAGCTAAGTGTCACACGCTAATGTACACGAACTTCACCTTAACAGGGCTTAGGAACATCATTCCAGCAGCTCTCAACTCTGTGACTATGGAGAACATACCAAAATACTTTCGTATGTCTCGTGATTATGAGACGGCTTATAGGGAAGGACACACTGCTGGAAAAATGGTTGAACTGGCAGTAAAAAAATATAAATCACACCGCAGGATTTTTTTTGAAGACATTACATGAAGTTCACTACATGTATATATACCTGTGAACAGTTTATGTAATAACTTCTGTATACTTTTTTCTCTCAAAATTTTGTCTTAGTCAATTGTTTGTCTCTATTTATTAGTGATTTTAGTGATTTTAGTGATTTTGTAATAGGTATATGAAATATATATAATTATATAAAAAATTGTAAAAATTTGGTGGAGCGAAAATTAAAAAGTGTCTTACAAATTTCATTGACACTATATATTAGGTGATCATATTTTCCTATTGAAATGGTCATTAGCACTACTATTGAATTATAATAGATTTTTTTGATGATTTTACACTGATGTTGCCATTTTTAATTAGTTAGGTTGCTATGGTAAGCAAAAAAAAACCCTGATGTTAGAGGACATACATGCCAAATTTTAAATAAATCTGAAAGTAGAACTGCAGTAATCAATGTTCGCTGCAAGAGAAGTTAAATTAAAAGTTAATGTGGCAAGCACTATATAAGGCATGTTTAACTTTTAGCTAGGTGTACATATGTGCCACAACAAATCAGAATGAAAGCTTTAACAGTGTCATCTGGTTACATGCTATGTATATATATAGTAAAACAAAAAATTAATGTTAAGCCTTTCCACTGTTGAGCTTGCAGCTAGTATAGATGTCATTGTAATGAGGGTAAGGAGAGGGGCATGAAACGCTTGTTCACGGCACTCAAACAGCATAATTTATATATCGTTAGAAAGCCCATTCCCTGCTCTGTAACCTAGTCTATTTATTTTTCATTCATATGTATGTATGTAGACAAGTAGTTCTCCCCAGAGCATTTAAGGGTAGCGATGCGCTATCCCTTTGAAACTTTAAGGATAGCGAGCGCTATGCTTGTATTAGTTTTTTTCCCTTCTTTCCCCCCCCTTTTTTTCCTTTCTTATTTCTTTTCCCCCCCTTTTTCCTGTGACACACAGGAAATCATAACATAATAACATCACTGTCACGTGCATGGTAGATATATGGTTCATTTTTGTCAAATGCTAGCCCTAGCCGCACCCACAACCAATGCTAGCCACACCCACAGCAATGCTAGCCAATGCTAGCCCTAGACGCACCCACAACCAATGCTAGCTGCACCCACAGCCAATGCTAGCCGCACCCACAGCAATGCTAGCCGCACCCACAGCCAATGCTAGCCGCACCCACAAACAATGCTAGCCGCACCCACAGCAATGCTAGCTGCACCCACAACCAATGCTAGCTGCACCCACAGCAATGCTAGCCACACCCACAGCAATGCTAGCTACTTTTGTGTACTTTTTCATTGGTTTGTTAGAGCAGAATCGGCCATTCATTATTACTTACCTTTTCCCCGTTTTCCCACTTACTCCCTCAAGCCAGTGTAAAGTTTAAACACTTATATAATAATAGAGTGGTCTATTTGCCATGCGCAGATTATCATTTTTAAATTTATTTTTAAGCCTTGGATCTAGCACGCATAATTCAATATATACTGTACGGTATTTCCAGCCTGGATTAGAATGCATGTGTTCAATTAGGCTAGACTTGTGTTCTATCCTCGATGTACCATTCAAGGGCGAGCTCTATCATGTAGTACTAACAGGCATGCACAGAATAGTTGCAGGAGATCAGAGATCACCAGAGCTTGAACAGGTGGTAGTTATTGTGATGGAGTGTTTGTGCTCTAGCTAGCTATTGTTCCTTCCTTGTTCTAGTGTTGTCTTCTTAGTCAGACTGTAAAGAAACATCGTCATCGTCGTTTCTCTCCCGCCTCTTTTCTGCGGAGTTGGCCATCTTCTCTGGAGGTTTTCATATTTCCTGCTGGTGTGTGCGGTCTAATCGACGGTGCATTCTATTTCATTTGAGATAATGATGCACTTAACAAGGAAGATAAGATATTGTACATATATATATATATATATGCAGTACATATATATATATATATATGCAGCAGGGTTGGGGTTAAGTACAGTTGATCAAGTACACCAAGTACTGACAAATCAAGTGCAAGTACACAAATATAACTACAGACATTTTATCTTTTCTTTTAATTGAAACCATTTGATACATCATGTATATTTTATGTCTTAAATACATGTACCAGGTAACAGTCCAAGCACTTCGGTGTTCAGTTCATACATCAATTGTAAATGGTGATTGCACTTGATCATCTCAAAGTTTTTGTCAGTGAGTTGACACCTATCTGGCCGGAACACCTTCCCAGCAATGCTAAATGTCCTCTCTACTGATGCTGATGAAGCCACGACTGTCAGGTACTTGACAGCAAGCTTGGATAGGGCCGAGTACATGTGTGAATGTCCTTTCCAGTATGCAAGAGGGTTACTCTCTTTAGCCATGGATGGTTCGCCAAGATACTGATTCACCTCAGCCATGACTGATGCTGACTGATGCTGGTTGAGCTGGTGCAGTCATAAAGCTGAACAGCTTGCTCCGTTTCTTGGCTCACTGCAGAGGCCTCTGGAGGATGAGCATGTTCAACAACCATCATAGATAGCTCTGTTGTAACAGCTTCCCGTTGGTTGGCATCCTGGCACCATTGCTGCTTGAAACGAGGATCCTTTTTGCCCCCCCTTGGAAATTGTATTATTAAAATTCTTATTGATGTTGATAAGTGCTTAACATCATGCCCCCCCCCCCTTAACCTATGAAACATATTTTAGTATCAAAAGAGAGCACAGAGAGAGACCTATCTTTTGAGCTATATATCAAGTCCATACCATGAAGTTTACAGAATCTACGGAGCTCTAAAGTGGTATCCATAAGTTAAAAAAATATATATATATTTTTTTAATGCCATTGTCCCCCCTGAATTCAGATAAGGCTTCTTGGTCTCCTTCCCGGGTGGAAGGTGTGTGCAAAAACCCACTGTAAGTCCAGAATAGAGCATCCAAATCTTCTGTAGCTTGGAATCCACCTTTCCAGTATGTTGAAGCATAGTTGGGTGAGAAAAAAATTAAATGCAAAATTTAAATCTGACCTAAAGTACCCCCTTAATATCCAGATTCCTCCAGTTGCCCCCCACCCCCTGGACAATTTTCTAAATGAAACCCTGGCTTGTGCACGTGGTTAACGACTTTGCAGACTTTTCCGAGAACATAGTTTAGCTGATCTGCCGCCTTGAACCCATCACATATGACGGGGCTGGGTGGTATGACAGAAACATGGGCTGTGGTGATCTGCTCATACTCATCTGGTGCGACAGTGATGGTGGATTCAAGGTCATCTTCCTCGTCAGAGTTGCCAGTGCTGATCTTCGGTGATGGTCTGAAAATCAGGCAGTGAGAAGGCCTTCAACATGTTTGAAGCATTGTCGGTCACAATAGTTGACATCTTTGATGTAATGTTGTACAACTGGATTGTTTCCTCGTACTGCTGCACTATGGTGGCAGCAGTGTGTCCACCCCTGAACCGCTTGCATGTGAGTATCACAAACTTCATGCTCCAGTCCGCGATGAAATGGCCAGTCATTCCACGGTATGACTGCATCTGTGGACTGGACCAGATGTCCAGTGTGATGCACACACTCTGTGCACAGTTCAGTTGCTGGGAGATCTCGGATGCACACTGGCAGCCTTCTCTGGGAGAAGTGAGCCAACTAGGTGTTTGCGACTGGGCACCTGATAGCGTTGGTCTATGGCGTGCACAAAACCCCTGAAGTACTGACTATCCAGTCAGGAGAACGGCACGAGATCGCATGCGATGTGTGAGACAAGGGTGTTGGTGATATAGTCTTCTGTCGCAAATCAGTTGCACTGTATTTCTTGGCATCAGTGATGAAGCCTACTAGATGACACTGATCTCCAGGTGTAGCATTGGTAGAGATCATGTCTTGGTGAACTGAAGGGTGTTCCCTCTGATCCCCCAAAATAATGGAACATAATTTCTGAATAATCAATGATAGCTTAGACTAGCAATATAGATTACCTACCTTCAAGTTCTTGATGAGTTTCCATGGAGCAGTTTTAGAACACGAATAATCACGACTGCAATGTTTGCACTTGGCCTTAAAATTGCCAACTTTACTATCAGCGGGAATGAAATGTTTCCAAACAGTAGATGCCATCTTTACAAAGTTACAGCCAGTAAAACACAGTAGTGCCAGTGATTCCAAGGTAGCACAAATGAAGGTCAAGTAGTGTAGTTAAATTATTATAGCAATACAGGCCCAGAACTGTCATGAACACATTCAACAGTCTTTTTATAGACACAGCCAAGTTCTTGCACACTCCCTCAGAGGATGCAAGCCTGTGCAAGACAAGCTCCGAGTGAGATGTTTCTTGCACCAACTAACATTACCACACACCAGACACCAATAATAACAGAGTGAAGATGATAAAATCCACAATGTCAGCATCACAGCAGGTGACAGACAGACTGTCCAGCAGCAGCAATGAGTTGCACATATTGAGGCACTCACAAACCAGACGTCTTATGTATATGTTCCATCCAATCTATGAATCTGCCCAATCTATAGATTGTGCTGCACAATCTATGAATGCCCATCTATTGCCTGCCAATCAATACACTTCAAAACATGTTAGCAAATTAATACCCTTTGCAACAGAGAAACAGAGAAAGTGATGATTGCAACTGAGAGTGTAATGATGTAGAAAAAAGTGATACTGAGAAAAAGTTCCACGTGGACTTGGCAGATAAAGAACTAAGTGACATGGCAAGTGTTGAGCCAAAAAAAGAATTCTGCAAGGAATGCTATGGAGGTTATGGCAGTGACAGTTCTCACGGATGTGCCAAGAGCAAAACCATAACAATGGCAAAAGGAGCAAAGATAGTGAGAATACTGAAAGGAAGTCATAGAGAATCAGACTCACAAAGATAATACACTTGATATTGTCAAACAGGTCAGCATAGAATTCTGGCTACCTGATCCATTCCTCAACATCAGAGAGACAAAGAAGTTCTTGAAGAGGGAAATTGGTTAAATGATAGGCATATCAATGCTGCACAAATACTTCTGCAGTAGCAGTTTCCAGCAGTCAATAGTCTGCAGAATACTCTGCTTGGGCAGGTTAACCAGTGGAAAGAAATGAAATCAAATGGAGTCCAGCTAATCAATGAGAGCAATAGGCATTGGTTGTGTATCTCAAGATGATGTATATGATAGCCTGAATACCACTAGATTGAGTAAGAACGTAACCAATCAAATTTGCTCCCTTACGACCAAGTCTGATGTCACAGTACATTTGATGGAGGCCCAAGGACAAGTGGGTGCAACAGACTGTGGCCTCTTTGCAATCGCGACTGCAACTGCTATCTGCCACGGAATTCCTCCCTGTGATTGTGTGTGGAAACAATCACTAATGAGAACTCACTTGAAGAAGTGCTTTGAGAGTGGGACAATGACACCATTCCCTGGACTGGATAACATTCATCAAACTACCCTCTCAAAAGAACAACCAGTGTTCACTGTAAAAGTATAAAATTACTTCAACAATTTATATCTATAATATATACTGATTATAATTATTTTCAAATAGCGTAAGCGACCGATTATCAACTGCATTTCGAACTTGCTATTATATCTTGGCCGTTATAAGGCTTAAGAATACCAATCCAACATTATGTTTATGTCTACTACTTCTGTAGGAAACTGTTCTACAACGCTATTGTTGGCTATACATGTATACGTTCCATCCAATCTATGAATCTCCATGTCTCTGCTGAATCTGCCCAATCCATCCAATCGTAGATTGGGCAGATTCATAGATTGGATGGAACATATAATGTTCCATCCTATCTATGAATCTGTTGCAAAGGGTGTTGATAAGCTACCATAAGTGTTAATAATCTACCATGTTTTGAAGTGTATAGATTGGCATTCATAGATTGTGCAGCACAATCTATAGATTGGGCAGATTCATAGATTGGATGGAACATATATACTTATAATAATAATTTATATGATTGATTAGGTCTGTTGTTACACTGAGCTATATAACTTAAAAATAAACAATGAGGTTGGGTCGGTACGTAAGTGGAAGGGGAAATGAAGGAAGAAATAAGGATTGGGTGTAGGAAGTTGATCTGAAGTTTATAAATTGGCAAAGAATGATGCATGGGTGGAGGGGTATATATGTGAGGGTCAATCTGGTTGCAATTTAAATGGGACTCTCAGCTGGGTTATTGAGGATAAGAAGTGATGTGGGATAGAGGTATGGTGTGTGATAGAGCAGGCTAAGATGTGGGACATTACTTGGTAATTTAAGGGGTTGGCTGTACTGCACAGAATTGTAGGGGCTGGACAGTGGCTGGATGAATATAGAAAGTGGGAAGGTGGCATTGCTGTTGAAAGGTGTGGAGGAAGTAAATGATGCAATGATAGAGGAGGAGGTGAGTGTATTATGTATTGGGTGGGGAAGTGGTGGCAGAGGAGAAAGGAACTGTTATGTTGCGTGGTGAGCTGATGATCTTTGGTCCCCTCCCTATATACTCCTTGAGCAGCGGGACACTCGTTATTATGGATATTATTAATTAAGGGGGGAATAAATGGTAATTTTTTACTTGGACTAAACAAATTATAACTTCATTTCACTATAACCTAACAACTCCATTTTGGTATATACCTTTTTGCTATTTAATATTATATATAATGATCGGAACCCACAAAAAGGGCAAGTAAAAATATTATGCTAATGCTGAGTGGCTGCTATATAAGTGGTCTGTGCTTAGGTCAATAGCATTAGCTCACCCTAGTCTATCTAGACAGATCTGAAAATGTACAAAACTACAGTAAAAAAAATTCAGTCCAAAACGGAAAAAATCACACAGACATATTCAAAGATATACACTATAATTTTATACATACATATATATGAATGAAAAATAAATAGACTAGGTTAAAGAGCAGGGAATGGGCTTTCTAACGATATATAAATTATGGAGTTTGAGTGAAAAATAACTGAAAAATATTTTTACTAAGTAGTGAATGCTTAAAAGAGTAGTCAAACGTGAGACTCAATATTTTGAGCTAAAATTCTCCAGAGGCATAAGTACACCCTTCTGCTGCTATGGCACTCTCCTCTGTAGCTTCCCAATTCTTGTTTTTCATCTTCGTCCTTGTCTTTTCCACTGCATCTGACCTCCTCTCACTCTTATAGACACGTAACCTATCAACTTGTTTGTAGTATTGAGTTGCACGTGGGGTAACCTTCAGTTTGAGTGCCGTGAACAAGCGTTTCATGCCCCTCCTTACCCTCATTAAAAACAATGACATCTATACTAGCAACAGTGGAAAGGCTTAACATTAATTTTGTGTTTTACTATATACATAGCATGTAACCAGATGACATTGTTAAAGCTTTCATTCTGATTTGTTGTGGCACCTAGTGTACACCTAGCCCTATATACCCCCCCCTCCCCCCCCCTATATAAACGGGCCATATAATAATATAATTATTATAGGGCTTGCCACATTAACTTTCCAATTTGACTTCTCTTGCAGCGAACATTGATTACTGCAGTAGATTTACTTAAAATTTGGCATGTATGTTCTTATGGGGGCGGGGGGCGGTTACCATAGCAACCTAACTAATTAGAAATGGCCGTCTGTCAACATCAGTGTAAAATCATTAAAAAAATCTCAGTATATAGTAGTTGCCAATAGGATAAATATGATCACCTAACATATAGTGTCAATGAAATTTGTAAGACACTTTTTTTAATTTTCGCTCAACCAAATTTTTACAATTTATATATATATATAATATATATACCTATTACAGACCTATTACGGATTATGAAAAAATCACTAAAATCACTAATAAATAGAGACAAATAATTGAGTAAGACAAAAAAATTGAGAGAAAAAAGTATACAGAAGTTAAACTGTTCACAGGTATTATTATATATATATACATGTAGTGAACTTCATGTATTGTCTTCAAAAAAAATCCTGCGGTGTGATTTATATTTTTTTACTGCCAGTTCAACCATTTTCCCAGCAGTGTGTCCTTCCCTATAAGCCGTCTCATAATCACGAGTACGAAAGTATTTTCGTATGTTCTCCACAGTCACAGAGTCAAGAGCTGCTGGAATGATGTTCCTAAGCCCTGTTAAGGTGAAGTTCGTGTACATCCATGTGTGACGCTTGGCTTGGCCCCAAACTCGCTCAATGGGGTTCATCTCACAATGTAATTTGGGAATAAAGTGAACATGATGACCTCGACCAACGAGAAAATTCTCAATAATCGTCTTCTCTGTCTTGAAGTCTTCGTGGTTCGACAAAATTATCCTCATGTAGGTCCCCTTCTTATGTGACATAGGCTTAAAGCCCAAACGATGCAACCAGCGCACAGCAGTATGAAGTGGGATGGAGCGAGGGAAATGTGGTGGCAAGTGATGGCCAGGAAGAAGAAGGGTCGAATAGACGTGCTCACAGAAGTCTAGTGCAGTCATGTTTGTTTGTCCCTTCTTGAACGCATTCTCCCAGACCCACTCAGTTGCACTCTTTCTCAAGTCTTCATCACTCAATACCAGAAGACGCTCTTTTTTCCCTTGCAGACTCTCCTTCATCTTGAAATTGTTATCGAAGAATTCCTTCCGGTAACTTCTGACACTCTTGTCACTAAACTCTAAAATATCACATCAAAACATGAATTAAAAAGGAGGCAGGGATTATGGCCATATCCCAACACTACACTAAGCAAAGCAATATTAGCTTAAATTATAACCAGAGTGACAAACTGACCTGTAAAGAGTGACATAATACTTGCCGACTCCTGTGCAGCATCCATCTTGCTCATCTTCTGTCGGGTCCTGAAGCTTTCATAGAGCAGTACAGACAGCATTTTACGCTGCTCTCTAGTTAGAGTCAGCATAAAATCATCTAAAGCATCTTGAGGATCAGAGTATTCATCATCTTGTTTATCTCCATCAGGATCCTTCTCCACTCTCTTCATGCTCTTCATCAATATCCTGCACTCCCACAACTCTGGTTGAAGCTTCTGCTGGACTTACAGGCGTAGGCACTTCAGGATCTACCGTTGAAGACTCTGTAAGTTGCTCGGTTAGGACGTTGCTGTAGCCGTTGTTGTCATCTAGCTGTTCCTGTTGTTTCGTGCGCTTGGCTTTTCTCATCAGTTCAGCTTTAGATGAGTCTTTCCTCTTCTTCTCTCACCTATCGCTAGGTGTAGGACGGTCTCTCATCGTAGCTAGGATGCTAAAACTCAGCTAGAACGGTTTCCAAAGAAATTGCGCATGGGCTTCTTTTAGCCAATATAATGTCGCGATGGTCACGTGTGCCGTAGAGTTATTTCATTTTGCTGCATAAAGAGCACGTGAAATCTGGCATAAAATTTTTGAAAATTGACTGGATTTTTTTTTATTGGAAAGTTATCATGGCAGGCACTATATAATTTGACAAATCACGTGGGATCATGAGGAGGTGGTATTTTCTTTTCATTAGAAGCAACCTTAAACTTGCACCAGCTGATCTGATTGGGTGTTTGTGTTCAGGACACTCAATGTGAACTGGATGGCTATATATCTGTTGACATAGAGTGTAAGAATGACGCATCTATTGCCTTTATCTCCATTCCGAATGGCTCCTCCATAATAGATATTCAGTGCCTTGATAGATTTATCAGTTAGGTAGTTTAGCTTACCACACAACCTTTGCACCTAATTTACAAATTACGCTTTTGCATGTGTCCAAGACACTCATGCTTAACTATTTGTATCAGGACCATAAGGCTTAAGCTCAGTAAGTACAGCAAAGGTCTTGGAATCCCCATCACTGATGAAGGTTGTAAAGCGCAGCTTCATGTCTGCCTCAGAGCACAGCCAAATACGTGAATGGTCACAAAGCTATGGCTCTATGGGAAGAATCTTGATTTTTCTCGTCATCTGTTTGGTTTGTTATAAATAGTAAAAGTACTTAATCATGTGTGTGCCTGTAACTTCATAATGGAGCCTTCAATTTATCTAAAATTTGGAATATAACTTCTCCATTGGCTAGCTACAATTTAAAAAAAAACCCAACTTTTTCCCCTCATATATTCCCCCCTTAAGTACTGTTAATGTTCTATGTTTAATGAGTTGTACTGCTTGGTTACGGTGGAGTGGGGGGAGGCCATAAATAAGTCCCTTCCTCTGCCAACACTTCACTACGCACTGCCTGCACACTTCCACCATCACCTTATTACTCACACTCTCCACCTCCTTCCCAAGCAACAATGCCACCTTCCCCTCAGTGCAAACTCCTCCAACCATATTCCAGCTCCCTCAATTCCATCCAGTCATTTCATTAACATTTTCCGTTTCCTTCCAAATTCATCAGACTATTAGAAAGTGCCCCACATCTATCACACCAGATTCATCTATCATCACTACACAGTCTACACCGCTTCTTGTCCTTAGACCTGCTGATCCTGTCTTCAACCTAAACATCAACTTATATCCCTGTAATGACCTTGTATATCTTTCTGCTCCATCACCTTTTGCCAACCTATACCACTTCATACTGCTCATACTTTCGACATCTCCCAATTCTCTCTTTTTCATCTCACCTTCCATTGTCTCACTGACTCTAGCTCAACAATTAGATCATATTTCCTCATCAACAGTATATATTCTTCCCGCCATCCTATCCCTCCATCCATTCTTAGCTTGTCTGCCACAATTTTGATCAGTCTACCCTCCTCCACCTGTGCAAGACTCCTACCATAGAGAATTTTCTTCTCCCTCCTCTCTGCCAACTTCCTCCATCCCAAGTCCCCCAGAACTGCTGCCACACTGTTGCTAACCCCTTAGTCTCAACTGAGCTGACTATAATTTCCTACAAGCAGTCTCTCCTCCTGTCAGCCACACTTCAGCAGCATTTCCAGGCTTGGCCTAGCCAACAGCTCCCACACCATCCTACCTCTATCCACTTCAGTTTTTCCGTTCACTCGACTCATCCACACCACCTTTCCAATCCATTCCTCTGCTTTAATCTTCCAAGTGCACATTCCCTCCCAGTTTCACACACCCAGGTATCTGAATGCTTCACTACTTCCAGCTCCTCTCCATCAATATTCCACTTCACACTATTCCTCCCTTTCCTCCCTTTCCCAATGACCATTACCTTACTCTTCTTCTAATCAAACTTCAACTTCCATCTTATCGCATAGTTCTGCAGCATATCCAACATCTCTTGCAACTCCACTCCAGTGCCCACCAAAATCACAATATCATCAGCATAGAGGCAACGCACCACACCATGTAGCATGCACCTTCAGTGCCAGCTCAGCTCCTAGTTCATCCACCATTCCCAACATATATATATTGAATAATGTTAGTGACATAGGACACGCCTGCCTAAGTCCCTTCTCTATTCCAAACCACCTCGACTACATCAGTAAGGCTTACGACAGTGTGTGGAGGGATATTTTGTGAGACAAACAGGAGGGGAGGAGAAATTGTACGAATGTGTGAGGCCTCTACAACGGGGTGGAAGCTATTGGAAGTCAGCCTAGAAGACGATCCCTTCTCCCTTTTCCGAATCTCACATATACCCCTTAGGATAAACAACTGGTCTGTGCATCTCCTCTTTCTTCTGGAACCTCCAAGTGCCGCCGTGAAAACTTGTTCCTCACAAAACTTCCCTAACCTCTCTGCCATCACAACCTAAAGACCTTCGTTACACAACTCTCCAATGATTCCTCTATAATTCCCAATCACTTCTGCATCACTGTCTTTGTCATCCATATAATATATATAATAATTGACTTCTACAGCTGAACTATCTGAGAAAATATACTGGCAGTGCAAGTGGTAGGATTCCCTAAAAACATGTCATTAACAAGCCACACCCTAACCAGATCTATTCTTACAATGGCTTGTATCTCCTGCAATTTAAAATGTTATAATGTGTTATTATATCTAGAACTAGGGAGAGAGGGAGAATGTACTGCAGAATGTACTGCAGCTATATTATATATACCCTTTAAATGAAGATTTTTAATTCATATATAGTTATACTGGCAAATTAATTATGTGATAGTAAGAAAAATATGTGGAGGTTACATAAAATTATAATGTTGACATTAGAGCAACATATATATATATAGGTAGGTTACATATAATCAAGTCATGTAATTTATTATTATGTTGAGTCAATCTTCCAAAATTGTTTGTTGGAATAATTTCATCAGAAAAGATGGGATCTTCCTAATAATGGCTCGCATTTTATTATGACGTGGTTGATCCTGTGAAAATAAATAAAATATCATGAGTTAAAACTTGTTCCATAGAATTATTTGGTATATAACACAGCCACAACTTGACCCAATGATCATTCCATGCCTATACATATATGAGCTAGCTAAAGCTGCAGATGTAAGCCAAAACATATTATATATATTAGGGAATTATCAGAAATCTGCAATTACAGGGAAGCATTTATAATTTTCTAGGTGCATGCATTTTCTTGGTGCATGCATATCACCAATAGCTAGTCTATATAAGAATGAAGACACTAAAGTCCATCCATTGCAAAACACAAGTAAACTTACAGGACAATTGTTTCCAGTAGCTCTCGAGAATTCTACCTTCTTTACGATTGTCTCACTTGATTGTAGTGACAAGTGTGCAGATGATGTCAACACTAACTCAGTAAGAGAATCGTAAACGTCTTCACAACTATTAGCACATTCAACAGAACGGAACTTGTCATGAATTTCAAGTTTTTCTGGTGCATGTTTCAAACTGCTTGCTGATTTATCACAGCTGGAGAATCGTCCCATATTTGGTTTGACATGGCTGGCTGGTGTGACTGGTTTCTTTGCAAAGAACGATGTATGTTTATACACCTGTAAATATCATTATGCATGTATATATCACATGGCAATACTGACACTTCTTAAGACTGCATGCCACATTTATGGCTAGATATATATCATGCAATGATTTGGTCCAAATAAGCATGCAGCGTTTGAGCTCTGACAAAACAGTTCTAGCCTGCTCATAGGACATTCAGGAAACAGTTTCACATTCCCCTTGCACAGTATATAGCTACATGTACAAATAAGTAATTACCTACATATGGAAAATTCTCAACGAGATTGGGTGTAGGCATACGCAGCTACAGGCACATTTTATGCCTAATTTTATAGGGCCATGCAACTCACTCTGAATAACAACATACTGAGCTAAAATTATATTATTTGATGCTATATATCTAAAGCAAAACGTACGGGCAAATACTTTGTCTTGGCTCTCAAGATTTCTACTTCCTTTTCAAGTGCTGATAATTTCTCACACGATTGGACTGATAAAAATGCAGGAGTTTTAGTTGATGGCAGCACCAACTCGGGCAGAGAGTGTGAAATTGCTATGCGATGATATGGAGTTGAAAATGGGTCATCATGATTGATAACACCTTCAACACAGTTGTCTTCCTCATAAATATCAGGTTCTTCAGCTGCACACTTTAAAGTGCTTGCTGATTTGTTAGAGTCGGTCAATTGTATGGATACTTGATTTGATAAGTCTGAAAGGTGTGCTTCATTGGTAGCTGCCAACGTTTCATTTGAAAAGCAGGGGCAATGTTCCAACTCCTGCATATAAATTACAATACAGGGGTGAATATATATTGCTTACGATCAGTTCCACATGCAATATGAACAGCTTTAACACTAAATCACTGAACTGATTTGTATTAAAAACTGCGCTTGTGTTTGTATTCTCATGCTATTGAAAGCTACAAATTACTCTTCCTAAAGCTTGCACTTCTCTTAGTAGTTAAATGAAACATACTCGGGTTTAATACGTCATGCTATTTTCAATTTGCCTAAGCTCAAACAAGAAGCTTACATTCATGCTTGTTGTAGATGCACCCAATGAGGATGACTGAGTGTGGATGTCTTCTTTATTTTCACTTGCTGGCGATGATTCATACAATATCACATGCGATGGAAAAGCAGGAGTTGTATTAGTTTCATTATTCGAAGTTGCCCACAATTCAGGCCAACAATTTGAATTGGGATCTGAAAATGGGTCAACACTTGTGCTTGACATGAGTGATGCAGTGGACGATGTAACATTAGCAGTGTCCATTGTGGCCTCCAACAACTCTGACTCAGACACAGACCTCGAAAATTCCGTTTCATAGAATGAATCTGAAAAAGGGTCATCAAGCGTGATAATTGGTTCAACAAGATTGAAATTTTGTGCTATTTCAGTGACGGACTCCATTAGAGGAGGTTCGGCTACAGTGCAACTCATGTCTGGTAGTTCATCCATTGAACAACTTTCTACAATGTTCTTGTAATATGCAGTAGCATCCTCATGATAGTTTATACAGCACACTGTTTCTCCATTCTTGTAATATATAACAACTTCGGGAATGTCAGCATAGTCAGCATCATCATCACTCTTTAAAGTCCTGCTGAATGATCTTGGGTTAGTGATAACCCTCGAGTGTTGCTTTGATGAGTTGGAAGAAGATACACTTTTGCTGTGTATCACACATTCACTCGAAAGACACAAACTTTGCTCAGAATTCTGTCAGGTAAAATTGAAACAAACTAGTATGAAGAATTTGTAAAGATTATGGAGAAATTAGTAAGTTATAAATAGAGTAAGTCGTCAGTTGTTCCAGCAAGGCAATTATGTCTAACTTCATTTAGAATGTCTCTGTTATAACAATAAATATTTCCTATAAATTATTTCTCTAGCTAAATACAATATATTTCACACAATAACTTGAAGTCACAGGTATATTTAAATGTCATCCCACTAATGATGCTTAGTTTTGCATAAACATATTTTGTCTCTTCACTATTTCTTAACCAAGAGAAGTGGCTCAATAAAGTCCACATTGTGAAACTTATGATAAGTTAACCCAGAGATTAGTCAAGAACAGTTCTTAAAACACAAGCTTGGAGCATCAAACTTACTTTATTGTCCTTTGAATCATTGAACATATTGTGAATCTGAGATGAATATATAGAAATTTACTTAAGTAGAGTAAATAGTGTCTATATATATATATATATATACATGAACTAGACTCCATTGCAAACCTTTAAAATGTATTCTTCAACAACTTTAATGAAGTCTGAAAAAGAATATGTTCCTTGAGGAAGAGGAGCCCAACAGCTTTTCTACAATGCAATAAGAAAAAAATGTAACATAAAAATAAGAATAAATCAAATAGTTGACTCACAGCTACTGCCAATATTCCATTGCGACTATATATGGTTTACCTCAAAGGAAGTTTGCTTGACTATATCAAGCTCTACATCAAAAGAAGTTTGCTCGACAAGGTCAAGCACTTTGTCAATATAACTTTTTTCGGCGGTATCAAAATTCATTATTCCTCGTTCAATACCTGATAGCGTCTAACGATAGCGTACACGCTGTAAATACGCATGCGCAATGTGTACATGCGACTTGCTGTCCCCACGTCTCTGCTGAATGTTGTTCTTGCGATGTTCAGTGGGCAGTGTTCATTTACTCCTTATTATTTCACCTGATGAAATATCTTGGATAAGTAGTTACATGGACGAATGAGGTTAGGAAACAATAGAGATGCACTGTACAAAATCTCGAGTAGATTAAGATTTGAATCATAGATGTAGAGTGAGTTGAAAACGGTGAGTGATTGAAGATGGTGTTTGATAAAATTTGGGCCAATTTGATTTTGGACTGGCTTGATCCCAAGACATCCAAACGGAAGCACACAGTCACACGAAGGAAGAGGGCAGCGGGACATATGCTCTTACCTCTAATAGACTTAAAATATAGGAGTATAAAAAGGGTGGGATTTTATACTTAGCTTAGTAGTGGTTGGGTAGTAGTGGTTGGGTAATTAAAGACCACTCTTCAGCCAATTTCGAGATCGAGGCAGACAACCAGTAGCACTAGAGTGGTGAAGGCTGCATCCATAGTAGCTGGAGGTAAATTGGATTCTCATCACAATAATCTTATGAAATCTGAAACAGATAAAAAAATAAAGTATAATATTACCTATATATATATATATAAACCCAAATCTCAACTATTAAACTCTCATCCCTTATGTACACTGATAATTCCCTTTTCTTGACCACACCGTATATAGTATCTGAAGTTTTTTTCCTTCCATCCTGCATTCTGATCTTCAGTATTAAGTGTCTCAGCAATATTTCTCACCTCCACACACAGTACAACCAGCTAGCTCATTATGTTGTATATACAGTTGGTTGTACCCCCAGTACAAAGAAAAAGGAATGATTATGCGTCAACCTTCATGTAAAAAAATTTTCCTATGCTATCACAACCTCAAGTAACCACTCTTATATGATGGAAATCTTTAAAAAAAATAAATTAAAAACCCACCTATCATGGTGGGCTCATATTTAAAATTTGATCTTAATTTGAACTCAATAACTTCATAGCCTGAGAATGCTATGCTAAATATTTCACTCACTCATTTTGGAGAGTAGAAGATAGAGCTACAATAAAAAGTTAGTAATCAGAACAATTTGATTGAGTCATGATTGCGCAAAGGTAATCAATCATTGCTTTGGGGATCCCCTAAAATTAGAGCCATGTCAACATTGTAGTTTTTTCCTTGTGAAAGCTCCTCTTTCATTGATTCAGGTCAGGCTTGAGTTGTTGACCTTGACTTGGTCCAGGTGCCATTTGTGTGTGTATGTGTGTGTGTGTGTTTGTATGTGTGTGTGTGATGGATCGTCGCCAAGGTTTCAAAGGTAGCGCAATGAATCTCCAATAATGTAGTCAAATTATTATTATATACTTTAGCAATGAACACAGATGGACAGACTTGTCAGGGGCCGCCTGACATGGCCAAGCGCCTGGCCATAACCTGTAGCTAGAGGTAGCTTATATCTGTTAGTTCTAATTAGCTAACCATGGATAATTATGTTAATTGATGTGGTTCACACCTGGATTTATACAGGCTTATGTGTCTCTACCTGTCATCTGTATGTTTGACTTTGGACTGTGCATTGTATGGTGTTAGCCATATGTCACTTACTGTGTGAGGCTGGGAGTGGTTATAAAAAACCCTGCCAGCCAAACTGTTTTAGTCTACTGTTGTTGCTTTGAGTAATAAAACTTAGTCTAACTTTATACCCTAAATTTCTCTGGGTAGACTAGGCGACTTACTCCTAGCTGTTAGGCTCTGGTGGCAGCAATACCTACCATATTGGGACTAGGCAGAAGTTGAACCCCAACACATGGTGGCAGCGGTGCTCAAGAATTTCAATCAGCCATCATCATATCAACCGCTATTTCACAGCCATGAACCAGCCAAGATCCTACAACACTAGATCTGGACAGCAAGAGGAGCCAAGTGCAGGGGAGATGGCTGCTGCTTCCCAACCTTCAGCCCGACTAGGAGGGGAAGACTTGCCGATGGACATGCGCCCATGCCTAGATGACGACCTCTTCTCTGAATCTGTGGAGGGAAACCCACCTTCTCCAACGCAAACTACTTCCCAGGATCCTATGGCAATGTTGGCGCACTCGGGGGGCTCACTCACAGTCAAAACTTGCAGGTCGGGTTGAGCTGATTCGCCAGCAGGATCTACTGGAGCAGCCTGGTGCTCTGGAAGTGTAGTGATGGGTAGCCTAGACAGGATCTACTGGAGTAGCCTGGTGCTCTGGAATGGGTAGCCTAAACTCCCAGCAGGATCTACTGGAGTAGCCTGGTGCTCTGGAATGGGTAGCCTAAACTCCCAGCAGGATCTACTGGAGTAGCCTGGTGCTCTGGAAATGTAGTGATGGGTAGCCTAGACTCACCAGCAGGATCTACTGGAGCAGCCTGGTGCTCTGGAAGTGTAGTGATGGGTAGCCTTTGGACTTCCTAGCCAGACAGAGTGGTATATACATCTGCTGACTATATATAGTCAGCCTGGTGTTCGTGATGCTGTGTTACCAGGTAAGGGATATCGAAACACGCAATCCATTGGTCGGCGTAATAGATTGTCATTATTAGCTAGAATGCATGTGAAAAGCTACTCCACTTCCTTGGCAGGTGTTTTATATTTGGTCGCACGAATGACGCCTGGGCATGTGCGAGCTTGAGGCGTTATAGCAAATTTCACTGGTGCATGGAAACCTGTGTATGGTTACTGGACATTGCCTGCCGTACAGTGCTTTACCCTCTCCCCCCTCCCTCCTTTGTACCTAAAGTATTGAGGTTTTAACGAACTTGATCCTAGACACGAAAATTGTGCCCTCCAGTTATGTTACAATAATAAGGTCTGGTAAAGGGTTTGTGAAAATTATTCCGCGAAATAATTTGGTTACAGCAATCCTCGAAACTTGAAATCCTAAATATTGAAATCCCAAAATATATATTTTTAACACTCATCATGTATCCTCCATTAGGCTCCTCCTGTTATAAACCCCATCCCTGACCCCTCCAATTGTCTTAGGTTATATATAGAAACTGCCCTTCTAATTGTAACCATGGAAACAAATATGTGTTAGGTCCCACCCATCGATTATCATATTGCAATGCATGTAATAATTGAGTTGAAGTTTATTATTGACTTATTGACTTACCGATTATGCTTCGTTCTTATTATGTGTCAAAGATAATTTATTTTTAAGCTCGATTTCTAATGAATGACGTCGAGCAATTCTATTTTTACGTTTGGTTTGCCTATCGACTCCTTTCTAACGCCGCCATCAAATCTACGGCTGTTGCTGTAGGAGCTTCCTTCCCTTTTACTTCAGTAGTTACAGGCCACCACGCGTGTATAGTGCGTGGACTGCTCTATTCAGTGAAGTAGCTGCAACTGTTTCAGAACACCACAATCTGCACGACACATATAGTGTAGCTTGCTCTACTCTAGATTATGTACTGCAACATTTTGTAGCACTCCTGCTAGCTCTGCCAACAGAAAAGCTTGAAGCTCACCATCGTTGTCAAGGCTCGTGTAAGTTTGTAGCCGCTGCTGCTAGAAGAGGAGGAACTGCAACAACTTTCTGTGGCCTTCCAGGTCCTCTTTTCACCACCTTAGGTTTTTGTAGCTGGCTTGGCTTCCAACTCAATACCATAGGACTCTCTTTGGGGAAACAGCGAAGTAGTTATTTGGGCTCATCTGAGTTTACCCTCGGATTCACCAACTACATGCAACCGAATAAGTGAGTGTTTTTTATACATTTTTTAAACCATTTTATTGCTGCATCACATTTACGGTGGAGAAAAAAATCTATTTGTGGGTCATAGCAGATTTGATAATTATTTCCCCCAAGACACATAATTAGAGCGTTTACGGTATACACCACAAACAATACATCTCGACCAAGATAATGGCCACAGAGATCCAGTACAGGAGGTCGATGAAGAGGAGTTCTACAACGTCACTTATCTTAACACGCCAGTCAACTGAATACTACGAGAAACCATGCCCACAGCCAATGCTAGCCGCACCCACAGCCAATGCTAGCCATGCCCACAGCAATGCTAGCCACACCCACATCAATGCTAGCCACACCAATAGCAATGCTAGCTGCACCCACAGCCAATGCTAGCCGCACCCACAGCCAATGCTAGCCATGCCCACAGCAATGCTAGCCATACCCACAACCAATGCTAGCCACACCAATAGCAATGCTAGCTGCACCCACAGCCAATGCTAGCCACACCCACAGCCAATGCTAGCCATGCCCACAGCCAATGCTAGCCACACCCACAGCAATGCTAGCCACACCAATAGCAATGCTAGCTGCACCCACAGCCAATGCTAGCCGCACCCACCGCAATGCTAGCCACACCCACAGCAATGCTAGTCACACCCACAGCAATGCTAGCTGCACCCACAGCAATGCTAGCCACAGCCAATGCTAGCCCTAGCCGCACCCACAACCAATGCTAGACACACCCACAGCAATGCTAGCCACAGCCAATGCTAGCCCTAGCCGCACCCACAACCAATGCTAGCCACACCCACAGCAATGCTAGCCACACCCACAGCAATGCTAGCTACTTTTGTGTACTTTTTCATTGGTTTGTTAGAGCAGAATCGGCCATTCATTATTACTTACCTTTTCCCCGTTTTCCCACTTACTCCCTCAAGCCAGTGTAAAGTTTAAACACTTATATAATAATAGAGTGGTCTATTTGCCATGCGCAGATTATCATTTTTAAATTTATTTTTAAGCCTTGGATCTAGCACGCATAATTCAATATATACTGTACGGTATTTCCAGCCTGGATTAGAATGCATGTGTTCAATTAGGCTAGACTTGTGTTCTATCCTCGATGTACCATTCAAGGGCGAGCTCTATCATGTAGTACTAACAGGCATGCACAGAATAGTTGCAGGAGATCAGAGATCACCAGAGCTTGAACAGGTGGTAGTTATTGTGATGGAGTGTTTGTGCTCTAGCTAGCTATTGTTCCTTCCTTGTTCTAGTGTTGTCTTCTTAGTCAGACTGTAAAGAAACATCGTCATCGTCGTTTCTCTCCCGCCTCTTTTCTGCGGAGTTGGCCATCTTCTCTGGAGGTTTTCATATTTCCTGCTGGTGTGTGCGGTCTAATCGACGGTGCATTCTATTTCATTTGAGATAATGATGCACTTAACAAGGAAGATAAGATATTGTACATATATATATATATATATGCAGTACATATATATATATATATGCAGCAGGGTTGGGGTTAAGTACAGTTGATCAAGTACACCAAGTACTGACAAATCAAGTGCAAGTACACAAATATAACTACAGACATTTTATCTTTTCTTTTAATTGAAACCATTTGATACATCATGTATATTTTATGTCTTAATACATGTACCAGGTAACAGTCCAAGCACTTCGGTGTTCAGTTCATACATCAATTGTAAATGGTGATTGCACTTGATCATCTCAAAGTTTTTGTCAGTGAGTTGACACCTATCTGGCCGGAACACCTTCCCAGCAATGCTAAATGTCCTCTCTACTGATGCTGATGAAGCCACGACTGTCAGGTACTTGACAGCAAGCTTGGATAGGGCCGAGTACATGTGTGAATGTCCTTTCCAGTATGCAAGAGGGTTACTCTCTTTAGCCATGGATGGTTCGCCAAGATACTGATTCACCTCAGCCATGACTGATGCTGACTGATGCTGGTTGAGCTGGTGCAGTCATAAAGCTGAACAGCTTGCTCCGTTTCTTGGCTCACTGCAGAGGCCTCTGGAGGATGAGCATGTTCAACAACCATCATAGATAGCTCTGTTGTAACAGCTTCCCGTTGGTTGGCATCCTGGCACCATTGCTGCTTGAAACGAGGATCCTTTTTGCCCCCCCTTGGAAATTGTATTATTAAAATTCTTATTGATGTTGATAAGTGCTTAACATCATGCCCCCCCCCTTAATCTATGAAACATATTTTAGTATCAAAAGAGAGCACAGAGAGAGACCTATCTTTTGAGCTATATATCAAGTCCATACCATGAAGTTACAGAATCTACGGAGCTCTAAAGTGGTATCCATAAGTTTTAAAAAAAATTTTTTTTTTTTTAATGCCATTGTCCCCCCTGAATTCAGATAAGGCTTCTTGGTCGCCTTCCCGGGTGGAAGGTGTGTGCAAAAACCCACTGTAAGTCCAGAATAGAGCATTCAAATCTTCTGTAGCTTGGAATCCACCTTTCCAGTATGTTGAAGCATAGTTGGGTGAGAAAAAAATTAAATGCAAAATTTAAATCTGACCTAAAGTACCCCCTTAATATCCAGATTCCTCCAGTTGCCCCCCCCCCCCCTGGACAATTTTCTAAATGAAACCCTGGCTTGTGCACGTGGTTAACGACTTTGCAGACTTTTCCGAGAACATAGTTTAGCTGATCTGCCGCCTTGAACCCATCACATATGACGGGGCTGGGTGGTATGACAGAAACATGGGCTGTGGTGATCTGCTCATACTCATCTGGTGCGACAGTGATGGTGGATTCAAGGTCATCTTCCTCGTCAGAGTTGCCAGTGCTGATCTTCGGTGATGGTCTGAAAATCAGGCAGTGAGAAGGCCTTCAACATGTTTGAAGCATTGTCGGTCACAATAGTTGACATCTTTGATGTAATGTTGTACAACTGGATTGTTTCCTCGTACTGCTGCACTATGGTGGCAGCAGTGTGTCCACCCCTGAACCGCTTGCATGTGAGTACCACAAACTTCATGCTCCAGTCCGCGATGAAATGGCCAGTCATTCCACGGTATGACTGCATCTGTCGACTGGACCAGATGTCCAGTGTGATGCACACACTCTGTGCACAGTTCAGTTGCTGGGAGACCTCGGATGCACACTGGCAGCCTTCTCTGGGAGAAGTGAGCCAACTAGGTGTTTGCGACTGGGCACCTGATAGCGTTGGTCTATGGCGTGCACAAAACCCCTGAAGTACTGACTATCCAGTCAGGAGAACGGCACGAGATCGCATGCGATGTGTGAGACAAGGGTGTTGGTGATATAGTCTTCTGTCGCAAATCAGTTGCACTGTATTTCTTGGCATCAGTGATGAAGCCTACTAGATGACACTGATCTCCAGGTGTAGCATTGGTAGAGATCATGTCTTGGTGAACTGAAGGGTGTTCCCTCTGATCCCCCAAAATAATGGAACATAATTTCTGAATAATCAATGATAGCTTAGACTAGCAAATAGATTACCTACCTTCAAGTGCTTGATGAGTTTCCATGGAGCAGTTTTAGAACACGAATAATCACGACTGCAATGTTTGCACTTGGCCTTAAAATTGCCAACTTTACTATCAGCGGGAATGAAATGTTTCCAAACAGTAGATGCCATCTTTACAAAGTTACAGCCAGTAAAACACAGTAGTGCCAGTGATTCCAAGGTAGCACAAATGAAGGTCAAGTAGTGTAGTTAAATTATTATAGCAATACAGGCCCAGAACTGTCATGAACACATTCAACAGTCTTTTTATAGACACAGCCAAGTTCTTGCACACTCCCTCAAGAGGATGCAAGCCTGTGCAAGACAAGCTCCGAGTGAGATGTTTCTTGCACCAACTAACATTACCACACACCAGACACCAATAATAACAGAGTGAAGATGATAAAATCCACAATGTCAGCATCACAGCAGGTGACAGACAGACTGCCCAGCAGCAGCAATGAGTTGCACATATTGAGGCACTCACAAACCAGACGTCTTATGTATATTATGTTCCATCCAATCTATGAATCTGCCCAATCTATAGATTGTGCTGCACAATCTATGAATGCCCATCTATTGCCTGCCAATCAATACACATCAAAACATGTTAGCAAATTAATACCCTTTGCAACAGAGAAACAGAGAAAGTGATGATTACAACTGAGTGTAATGATGTAGAAAAAAGTGATACTGAGAAAAAGTTCCACGTGGACTTGGCAGATAAAGAACTAAGTGACATGGCAAGTGTTGAGCCAAAAAAAGAATTCTGCAAGGAATGCTATGGAGGTTATGGCAGTGACAGTTCTCACGGATGTGCCAAGAGCAAAACCATAACAATGGCAAAAGGAGCAAAGATAGTGAGAATACTGAAAGGAAGTCATAGAGAATCAGACTCACAAAGATAATACACTTGATATTGTCAAACAGGTCAGCATAGAATTCTGGCTACCTGATCCATTCCTCAGCATCAGAGAGACAAAGAAGTTCTTGAAGAGGGAAATTGGTTAAATGATAGGCATATCAATGCTGCACAAATACTTCTGCAGTATATAGCAGTTTCCAGCAGTCAATAGTCTGCAGAATACTCTGCTTGGGCAGGTTAACCAGTGGAAAGAAATGAAATCAAATGGAGTCCAGCTAATCAATGAGAGCAATAGGCATTGGTTGTGTATCTCAAGATGATGTATATGATAGCCTGAATACCACTAGATTGAGTAAGAACGTAACCAATCAAATTTGCTCCCTTACGACCAAGTCTGATGTCACAGTACATTTGATGGAGGCCCAAGGACAAGTGGGTGCAACAGACTGTGGCCTCTTTGCAATCGCGACTGCAACTGCTATCTGCCACGGAATTCCTCCCTGTGATTGTGTGTGGAAACAATCACTAATGAGAACTCACTTGAAGAAGTGCTTTGAGAGTGGGACAATGACACCATTCCCTGGACTGGATAACATTCATCAAACTACCCTCTCAAAAGAACAACCAGTGTTCACTGTAAAAGTATAAAATTACTTCCAACAATTTATATCTATAATATATACTGATTATAATTATTTTCAAATAGCGTAAGCGACCGATTATCAACTGCATTTCGAACTTGCTATTATATCTTGGCCGTTATAAGGCTTAAGAATACCAATCCAACATTATGTTTATGTCTACTACTTCTGTAGGAAACTGTTCTACAACGCTATTGTTGGCTATACATGTATATGTTCCATCCAATCTATGAATCTCCATGTCTCTGCTGAATCTGCCCAATCTATGAATTCGTAGATTGTGCTGCCCAATCTATGAATTCGTAGATTGGGCAGATTCATAGATTGGATGGAACATATAATGTTCCATCCTATCTATGAATCTGTTGCAAAGGGTGTTGATAAGCTACCATAAGTGTTAATAATCTACCATGTTTTGAAGTGTATAGATTGGCATTCATAGATTGTGCAGCACAATCTATAGATTGGCATCCAATCTATGAATTCATAGATTGTGCTGCACAATCTATAGATTGGGCAGATTCATAGATTGGATGGAACATATATATATAGAGCATATTATTATTATTATTTTTTAGTAGCTTAATTTTATTTTTCCCACATCTGTGCTGGACGCGGGTGCCTAGGTGTGGTTTTGTATCCCGATGAGAGCCCCAAGGGGACCTCTTTGCTGCAGTTTTTCTACTGAACATAAGAAAACATGGATGTCAAAGTTGCCACAAAAACAATTTTTCGATAAAGACTGAAATTATCATGGGGAAAAAAAGCAATGCATTCAGTCTATGGCAGAAGTCTTGGGCTACCGCAGTCGTCTTGCTTCTCGTTCACTTTCCAAAAGGCAAAGAACATCACCCTCACGAACCGGACCTTTCACATTTCGGATGATAGCCCGTCCATCATCTAGAAACTCCACACGTACCTAAATTGCAAAAAAAAGGGGGGGGGGGAAATGAAATTAAAGGTTAAAATATGCTTTGTTCTTGGGGAGGGGGAGCAAATCTTGGATGTGACTCGAACCAATTGATGTCAAAATAGTCTGTAGGTACAAACTTGGATATTATTAACACACAATATATATATTAGGTTGGGGGCAAGTACTCAAGTACACATTTGGCAATACTTGACCTGTTGAAAATAAAGAGCACTTGAACTTGAACAAAAGTAGTTGGTAAATATCAAGTACTTTAGGTAGAGCATTATGGTGTTGATTGATGTACCTGGATGTCCAGTATATACATAAGACACCTGGTTTGTGAGTGCCTCAATACATTGGTCATTGCTGCTGCAGGACAGTCTGTCTGTCACCTGCTGTGATGCTGACATTGTGGATTTTATCATCTTCATCTGTTATTATTGGTGTCTGGTGTGTGGTAATGTTAGTTGGTAAGAAACATCTCACTCGGAGCTTGCAAGATCTGGCTTGCTGTTGCACAGGCTTGCATCCTCTGAGGAAGTGTGCAAGAACTTTGCTGTCTATAAAAAGACTGTTGAATGTGTTCATGACAGTTCTGATCTGCTATTGCTATAATAATTTAACTACACTACTTGACCTTCATGTGTGCTACCTTGGAATCACTGGCACTGCTGTGTTTTACTGGCTGTAACTTTGTAAAGATGGCATCTACTGTTTGGAAACATTTCATTCCCGCTGATAGTAAAGTTGGCAATTTTAAGGCCAAGTGCAAACATTGCAGTCGTGATTATTCGTGTTCTAAAACTGCTCCATAGAAACTCATCAAGCACTTGAAGGGAGGTAATTTATATTGCTAGTCTAAGCTATCATTGATTATTCAGATGATTGTGTAATTATGTTCCATTATTTTGGGGGGTCAGAGGGAACACCCTTCAGTTCACCAAGACATGATCTCTACCAATGCTACACCTGGAGATCAGTGTCATCTAGTAGGGGCTTCATCAATGAAGCCAAGAAATACAGTGCAACTGATTTGCGACAGAAGACTATATCACCAACACCCTACTAAAATATTTTCATAGGTTAAGGGGGGGCATGATGTCAAGCACTTATCAACATCATTAAGAATTTTAATAATACAATTTCCAAGGGGGGGGGGGGGGGCAAAAAGGATCCTCGTTTCAAGCTGCAATGGTGCCAGGATGCCAACCAACGGGAAGCTGTTACAACAGAGCTATCTATGATGGTTGTTGAACATGCTCATCCTCCAGAGGCCTCTGCAGTGTGAGCCAAGAAACGGAGCAAGCTGTTCAGCTTTATGACTGCACCAGCTCAACCAGCATCAGTCATGGCTGAGGTGAATCAGTATCTTGGCGAACCATCCATGGCTAAAGAGAGTAACCCTCTTGCATACTGGAAAGGACATTCACACATGTACTCGGCCCTATCCAAGCTTGCTGTCAAGTACCTGACAGTCGTGGCTTCATCAGCATCAGTAGAGAGGACATTTAGCATTGCTGGGAAGGTGTTCCGGCCAGATAGGTGTCGACTCACTGACAAAAACTTTGAGATGATCATGATGATCAAGTGCAATCACCATTTATAATTGATGTATGAACTGAACACTGAAGTGCTTGGACTGTTACCTTGTACATGTATCAAGACATAAAATATATACGATGTATCAAATGGTTTCAATTAAAAGAAAATATAAAATGTCCGTGGTTATATTTGTGTACTTGAGTACTTGATCAACTGTACTTAACCCCAACCCTGCTGCATATATATATATGTACTGCACATATATATATATATATGTACAACATCTTATCTTCCTTGATAAGTGCATCATTCAATATCTCACATGAAATAGAACGCAGCATCGATTAGACCACACACACACACACAAGCAGGAAATATGAAAAACCTCCAGAGAAGATGGCCAAACTCCGCAGAAAAGAGGCGGGAGAGAAACGACGAGGACGATGATTCCTTTACAGTCTGACTAAGAAGACAACACTAGAACCAAGGAAGGAACAATAGCTGCCTAGCTAGAGCACAAACACTCCATCACAATAACTACCACCTGTTAAAGCTCTGGTGATCTCTGATCTCCTGCAACTATTCTGTGCATGCCTGTTAGTACTACATGATAGAGCTCGCCCTTGAATGGTACATCGAGGATAGAACACAAGTCTAGCCTAATTGAACACATGCATTCTAATCCAGGCTGGAAATACCGTACAGTATATATTGAATTATGCGTGCTAGATCAGAGGCTTAAAAATAAATTTAAAAATGATAATCTGCACATGGCAAATAGACCACTCTATTATTATATAAGTGTTTAAACTTTACACTGGCTTGAGGGAGTAAGTGGGGGGAATGGGGAAAAGGTAAGTAATAATGAATGGCCAATTCTGCTGTAACAAACCAATGAAAAAGTACACAAAAGTAGCTAGCATTGCTGTGGGTGTGGCTAGCATTGCTGTGGGTGCGGCTAGCATTGCTGTGGGTGTGGCTAGCATTGGTTGTGGGTGCAGCTAGCATTGCTGTGGGTGTGGCTAGCATTGCTGTGGGTGCAGCTAGCATTGGTTGTGGGTGCAGCTAGCATTGCTGTGGGTGCAGCTAGCATTGCTGTGGGTGCAGCTAGCATTGCTGTGGGTGTGGCTAGAATTGCTGTGGGCGTGGCTAGCATTGGCTGTGGGCATGGCTTCTCGAAGTATTCAGTTGACTGGTGTGTTCAGATAAGTAACGTTCGAATAAGCTGCAGTAGAACTCCTCTTCATCAACCTCCTGTACTGGATCTCTGCGGCCATTATCTTGGTTGAGATGTATTGTTTGTGGTGTATACCGTAAAAGCTCTAATTATGTGTCTTGGGGGAAATAATTATCAAATCTGCTATGACCCACAAATAGCAATGCTAGCTGCACCCACAGCAATGCTAGCTTACTTTGGTGTACATTTTAATTGGTTTGTTACAGCAGAATCAGCCATTCATTATTAATATCTTTTCCGGCCATTTTCCCCGCTTACTCCTTCAAAAAAATAAAAATGTATAAAAAAAACTCACTTATTCGGTTGCATGTAGTTGGTGAATCCGAGGGTAAACTCAGATTCAGATGAGCCCAAATAACTACTTCGCTGTTTCCCCAAAGAGAGTCTTATAGTAGTGACTTGGAAGCCAAGCCAGCTACAAAAACCTAAGGTGGTGAAAAGAGGACCTGGAAGGCCACAGAAAGTTGTTGCAGTTCCTCCTCTTCTAGCAGCAGCGGCTATAGACTTACACGAGCCTTGACAACGATGCTGAGCTTCACGCTTTTCTGTTGTTAGAGCTAGCAGGAGTGCTACAAAATGTTGCAGTACATAATCTAGAGTAGAGCAAGCTACACTATATGTGTTGTGAAGATTGTGTTCTGAAACCGTTGTAGTTACTTCAGCCGTAGATTTGATGGCGATGTTAGAAAGGAGTCGATAGAAAAACCAAACGTAAAAATAGAATTGCTCGACGTCATTCATTAGAAATCGAGCTTAAAAATAAATTATCTTTGACACATAATTAGAAGGAAGCATAATCGGTAAGTCAATAAGTCAATAATAAACTTGAACTCAATTATTACATGTGCATTGCAATATGATAATCGATGGGTGGGAGCTAATCCATGGTTACAATTAGAAGGGAATAACCTAAGCTATGCAGTTACAATTGGAGGGGTCAGGGATGGGGTTTATAACAACAGGAGCCTAATGGAGGATACATGACGAGTGTTAAAAATATATATTTTAGGATTTCAATATTTAGGATTTCAAGTGTCGAGTATTGCTGTAACCAAATTATTTCGCGGAATAATTTTCGAGGTTTTCACAAACCCTTTACCAGACATTATTGTAACATAACTGGAGGGCACAATTTTCGTGTCTAGGACAAGTTCGTTAAAACCTCAAAACTTTAGGTACAAAGGAGGGGGGAGGGGGGGGGGGGGGGGGGGGGAGGGTAAAGCACTGTACGGTAGGCAATGTCCGGTAACCATACACAGGTTTCCATGCGCACCAGTGAAATTTGCTATAACACCTCAAGCTAGCACGTGCCCAGGCGTCATTCGTGCAACCAAATATAAAACACCTACCAAGGAAGTGGAGTAGCTTTTCACATGCATACTAGACAATCTATTACGCCGACCAATGGATTGCATGTTTCGATATCCTTTACCTGGCAACACAGCATCACGAACAACAGGCTGACTATAAATAGTCAGCAGATGTATATACCACTCTGTCTGGCTAGGAAGTCCAAAGGCTACCCATCACTACACTTCCAGAGCACCAGGCTGCTCCAGTAGATCCTGCTGGCGAGTCTAGGCTACCCATCAACTACACTTCCAGAGCACCAGGCTGCTCCAGTAGATCCTGCTGGCGATTCAGCTCAACCCGACCTGCAAGTTTTGACTGTGAGTGAGCCCCCCGAGTGCGCCAACATTGCCATAGGATCCTGGGAAGTAGTTTGCGTTGGAGAAGGTGGGTTTCCCTCCACAGATTCAGAGAAGAGGTCGTCATCTAGGCATGGGCGCATGTCCATCGGCAAGTCTTCCCCTCCTAGTCGGGCTGAAGGTTGGGAAGCAGCAGCCATCTCCCCTGCACTTGGCTCCTCTTGCTGTCCAGATCTAGAGTTGTAGGGTTGGCTGGTTCATGGCTGTGAAATAGCGGTTGATATGATGATGGCTGATTGAAATTCTTGAGCACCGCTGCCACCATGTGTTGGGGTTCAACTTCTGCCTAGTCCCAATAATGTAGGTATTGCTGCCACCAGAGCCTAACAGCTAGGAGTAAGTCGCCTAGTCTACCCAGAGAAATTTAGGGTATAAAGTTAGACTAAGTTTTATTACTCAAAGCAACAACAGTAGACTAAAACAGTTTGGCTGGCAGGGTTTTTTATAACCACTCCCAGCCTCACACAGTAAGTGACATATGGCTAACACCATACAATGCACAGTCCAAAGTTAAACATACAGATGACAGGTAGAGACACATAAGCCTGTATAAAACCAGGTGTGCACCACATCAATTAACAGTAATTATCCATGGTTAGCTAATTAGAACTAACAGATATAAGCTACCTCTAGCTACAGGTTATGGCCAGGCTTGGCCATGTCAGGCGGCCCCTGACAAGTCTGTCCAACTGAGTTCCGTTCTGTGTTCATTGCTACAGTATATAATAATAATTTGTCTACATTATTGGAGATTCATTGCGCTACCTTTGAAACCTTGGCGACGATCCATCACACACACACATACAAACACACACACACATATACACACACAAATGGCACCTGGACCAAGTCATGGTCAACAACTCAAGCCTGACCTGAATCAATGAAAGAGGAGCTTTCACAAGGAAAAAACTACAATGTTGACATGGCTCTAATTTTAGGGGATCCCAAAAGCAATGATTGATTACCTTTGCGCAATCATGACTCAATCAAATTGTTCTGATTACTAACTTTTTATTGTAGCTCTATCTTCTACTCTCCAAAATGAGTGAGTTAAATATTTAGCATAGCATTCTCAGGCTATGAAGTTATTGAGTTCAAATTAAGATCAAATTTTAAATATGAGCCCACCATGATAGGTGGGTTTGTTTTTTTTGGTTTTTTTAAAGATTTCCATCATATAAGAGTGGTTACTTGAGGTTGTGATAGTATAGAAACATTTTTTTACATGAAGGTTGACGCATAATCATTCCTTTTTCTTTGTACTGGGGGTACCACCAACTGTACAACATAATGAGCTAGCTGGTTGTACTGTGTGTGGAGGTGAGAAATATTGCTGAGACACTTAATACTGAAGATCAGAATGCAGGATGAAAAACAACAACTTCGGATACTATATACGGTGTGGTCAAGAAAAGGGAATTATCAGTGTACATAAGGGATGAGAGTTTAATAGTTGAGATTTGGGTTTATATATAATAATTATTATACTTTATTTTTTATCTGTTTCAGATTTCATAAGATTATTGTGATGAGAATCCAATTTACCTCCAGCTACTATGGATGCAGCTTTCACCACTCTAGTGGTACTGGTTGTCTGCCTCGATCTCGAAATTGGCTGAAGAGTGGTCTTTAATTACCCAACCACTACTACCCAACCACTACTAAGCTAAGTATAAAATCCCACCCTTTTTATAATACTCCTATATTTTAAGTCTGTTAGAGGTAAGAGCATATGTCCCGCTGCCCTCTTCCTTCGTGTGACTGTGTGCTTCCGTTTAGATGTCTTGGGATCAAGCCAGTCCAAAATCAAATTGGCCCAAATTTTATCAAACACCATCTTCAATCACTCACCGTTTTCAACTCACTCTACATCTATGATTCAAATCTTAATCTACTCGAGATTTTGTACAGTGCATCTCTATTGTTTCCTTACCTCATTCGTCCATGTAACTACTTATCCAAGATGTTTCATCAGGTGAAATAATAAGGAGTAAATGAACACTGCCCACTGAACATCGCAAGAACAACATTCAGCAGAGACGTGGGGACAGCAAGTCGAGTTTGCGCATGTACACATTGCGCATGCGTATTTACAGCGTACGCTATCGTTAGACGCTATCAGGTATATTGAACGAGGAATAATGAATTTTGATACCGCCGAAAAAAGTTATATTGACAAAGTGCTTGACCTTGTTGAGCAAACTTCTTTTGATGTAGAGCTTGATATAGTCAAGCAAACTTCCTTTGAGTCGAGTTTGCGCATGTACACATTGCGCATGCGTATTTACAGCGTACGCTATCGTTAGACGCTATCAGGTATTGAACGAGGAATAATGAATTTTGATACCGCCGAAAAAAGTTATATTGACAAAGTGCTTGACCTTGTTGAGCAAACTTCTTTTGATGTAGAGCTTGATATAGTCAAGCAAACTTCCTTTGAGGTAAACCATATATAGTCGCAATGGAATAGCAGTAGCTGTGAGTCAACTATTTGATTTATTCTTATTTTTATGTTACATTTTTTTCTTATTGCATTGTAGAAAAGCTGTTGGGCTCCTCTTCCTCAAGGAACATATTCCTTTTCAGACTTCATTAAAGTTGTTGATGAATACATTTTAAAGGTTTGCAATGGAGTCTAGTTCATGTATATATATATATACACACTATTTACTCTACTTAAGTAAATTTCTATATATTCATCTCAGATTCACAATATGTTCAATGATTCAAAGGACAATAAAGTAAGTTTGATGCTCCAAGCTTGTGTTTTAAGAACTGTTCTTGACTAACCTCTGGGTTAACTTATCATAAGTTTCACAATGTGGACTTTATTGAGCCACTTCTCTTGGTTAAGAAATAGTGAAGAGACAAAATATGTTTATGCAAAACTAAGCATCATTAGTGGGATGACATTTAAATATACCTGTAACTTCCAAGTTATTGTGTGAAATATATTGTATTAAGCTAGAGAAATAATTTATAGGAAATATTTATTGTTATAACAAAGACATTCTAAATGAAGTTAGACATAATTGCCTTGCTGGAACAACTGACGACTTACTCTATTTATAACTTACTAATTTCTCCATAATCTTTACAAATTCTTCATACTAGTTTGTTTCAATTTTACCTGACAGAATTCTGAGCAAAGTTTGTGTCTTTCGAGTGAATGTGCGATACACAGCAAAAGTGTATCTTCTTCCAACTCATCAAAGCAACACTCGAGGGTTATCACTAACCCAAGATCATTCAGCAGGACTTTAAAGAGTGATGATGATGCTGACTATGCTGACATTCCCGAAGTTGTTATATATTACAAGAATGGAGAAACAGTGTGCTGTATAAACTATCATGAGGATGCTACTGCATATTACAAGAACATTGTAGAAAGTTGTTCAATGGATGAACTACCAGACATGAGTTGCACTGCACCCGAACCTCCTCTAATGGAGTCCGTCACTGAAATAGCACAAAATTTCAATCTTGTTGAACCAATTATCATGCTTGATGACCCTTTTTCAGATTCATTCTATGAAACGGAATTTTCGAGGTCTGTGTCTGAGTCAGAGTTGTTGGAGGCCACAATGGACACTGCTAATGTAACATCTTCCACTGCATCACTCATGTCAAGCACAAGTGTTGACCCATTTTCAGATCCCAATTCAAATTGTTGGCCTGAATTGTGGGCAACTTCGAATAATGAAACTAATACAACTCCTGCTTTTCCATCGCATGTGATATTGTATGAATCATCGCCAGCAAGTGAAAATAAAGAAGACATCCACACTCAGTCATCCTCATTGGGTGCATCTACAACAAGCATGAATGTAAGCTTCTTGTTTGAGCTTAGGCAAATTGAAAATAGCATGACGTACTAAACCCGAGTATGTTTCATTTAACTACTAAGAGAAGTGCAAGCTTTAGGAAGAGTAATTGTAGCTTTCAATAGCATGAGAATACAAACACAAGTGCAGTTTTTAATACAAATCAGTTCAGTGATTTAGTGTTAAAGCTGTTCATATTGCATGTGGAACTGATCGTAAGCAATATATATTCACCCCTGTATTGTAATTTATATGCAGGAGTTGGAACATTGCCCCTGCTTTTCAAATGAAACGTTGGCAGCTACCAATGAAGCACACCTTTCAGACTTATCAAATCAAGTATCCATACAATTGACCGACTCTAACAAATCAGCAAGCATTTTAAAGTGTGCAGCTGCTATTTATGAGGAAGACAACTGTGTTGAAGGTGTTATCAATCATGATGACCCATTTTCAACTCCCTATCATCGCATAGCAATTTCACACTCTCTGCCCGAGTTGGTGCTGCCATCAACTAAAACTCCTGCATTTTTATCAGTCCAATCGTGTGAGAAATTATCAGCACTTGAAAAGGAAGTAGAAATCTTGAGAGCCAAGACAAAGTATTTGCCCGTACGTTTTGCTTTAGATAGCATCAAATAATGTAATTTTAGCTCAGTATGTTGTTATTCAGAGTGAGTTGCATGGCCCTATAAAATTAGGCATAAAATGTGCCTGTAGCTGCGTATGCCTACACCCAATCTCGTTGAGAATTTTCTATATGTAGGTAATTACTTATTTGTACATGTAGCTATATACTGTGCAAGGGGAATGTGAAACTGTTTCCTGGATGTCCTATGAGCAGGCTAGAACTGTTTTGTCAGAGCTCAAACGCTGCATGCTTATTTGGACCAAATCATTGCAGAATGATATATATCTAGCCATAAATGTGGCATGCAGTCTTAAGAAGTGTCAGTATTGCCATGTGATACATGCATAATGATATTTACAGGTGTATAAACATACATCGTTCTTTGCAAAGAAACCAGTCACACCAGCCAGCCATGTCAAACCAAATATGGGACGATTCTCCAGCTGTGATAAATCAGCAAACACTTTGAAACGTGCACCAGAAAAACTTGAAATTCATGACAAGTTCCGTTCTGTTGAATGTGCTAATAGTTGTGAAGACGTTTACGATTCTCTTACTGAGTTAGTGTTTACATCATCTGCACACTTGTCACTACAATCAAGTGAGACAATCGTAAAGAAGGTAGAATTCTCGAGAGCTACTGGAAACAATTGTCCTGTAAGTTTACTTGTGTTTTGCAATGGATGGACTTTAGTTTCTTCATTCTTATATAGACTAGCTATTGGTGATATGCATGCGCACCAAGAAAATGCATGCACCTAGAAAATTATAAATGCTTCCCTGTGCAGATTTCTGATAATTCCCTAATATATATATAATATGTTTTGGCTTACATCTGCAGCTTTTCATATATGTATAGGCATGGAATGATCATTGGGTCGAGTTGTGGCTGTGTTATATACCAAATAATTCTATGGAACAAGTTTTAACTCATGATATTTATTTTATTTTCACAGGATCAACCACGTCATAATAAAATGCGAGCCATTATTAGGAAGATCCCATCTTTTCTGATGAAATTATTCCAACAAACAATTTTGGAAGATTGACTCAACATAATAATAAATTATATACATGACTTGATTATATGTAACCTACCTATATATATGTTGCTCTAATGTCAACATTATAATTTTATGTAACCTCCACATATTTTTCTTACTATCACATAATTAATTTGCCAGTATAAGTATGAATTAAAAATCTTCATTTAAAGGGTATATATAATATAGCTGCAGTACATTCTGCAGTACATTCTCCCTCTCTCCCTAGTTCTAGATATAATAACACATTATAACATTTTAAATTGCAGGAGATACAAGCCATTGTAAGAATAGATCTGGTTAGGGTGTGGCTTGTTAATGACATGTTTTTAGGGAATCCTACCACTTGCACTGCCAGTATATTTTCTCAGATAGTTCAGCTGTAGAAGTCAATTATTATATATATTATATGGATGACAAAGACAGTGATGCAGAAGTGATTGGGAATTATAGAGGAATCATTGGAGAGTTGTGTAACGAAGGTCTTTAGGTTGTGATGGCAGAGAGGTTAGGGAAGTTTTGTGAGGAACAAGTTTTCACGGCGGCACTTGGAGGTTCCAGAAGAAAGAGGAGATGCACAGACCAGTTGTTTATCCTAAGGGGTATATGTGAGATTCGGAAAAGGGAGAAGGGATCGTCTTCTAGGCTGACTTCCAATAGCTTCCACCCCATTTAGAGGCCTCATACATTCGTACAATTTCTCCTCCCCTCCTGTTTGACTCATTGTATACCACAAAATATCCCTCCACACACTGTCGTAAGCCTTACTGATGTAGTCGAGGCGGTTTGGGATAGAGAAGGGACTTAGGCAGGCGTGTCCTATGTCACTAACATTATTCAATATATATATGTTGGGAATGGTGGATGAACTAGGAGCTGAGCTGGCACTGAAGGTGCATGCTACATGGTGTGTTGCGTTGCCTCTATGCTGATGATATTGTGATTTTGGTGGGCACTGGAGTGGAGTTGCAAGAGATGTTGGATATGGTGCAGAACTATGCGATAAGATGGAAGTTGAAGTTTGATTAGAAGAAGAGTAAGGTAATGGTCATTGGGAAAGGGAGGAAAGGGAGGAATAGTGTGAAGTGGAATATTGATGGAGAGGAGCTGGAAGTAGTGAAGCATTCAGATATCTGGGTGTGTGAAACTGGGAGGGAATGTGCACTTGGAAGATTTAAAGCAGAGGAATGGATTGGAAAGGTGGTGTGGATGAGTCGAGTGAATGGAAAAACTGAAGTGGATAGAGGTAGGATGGTGTGGGAGCTGTTGGCTAGGCCAAGCCTGGAAATTCTGCTGAAGTGTGGCTGACAGGAGGACAGACTGCTTGTAGGAAATTATAGTCAGCTCAGTTGAGAGTAAGGGGTTTAGCAACAGTGTGGCAGCAGTGCTGGGGGACTTGGGATGGAGGAAGTTGGCAGAGAGGAGGGAGAAGAAAATTCTCTATGGTAGGAGTCTTGCACAGGTGGAGAATTGTGGCAGACAAGCTAAGAATGGATGGAGGGATAGGATGGCGGGAAGAATATATACTGTTGATGAGGAAATATGATCTAATTGTTGAGCTAGAGTCAGTGAGACAATGGAAGGTGAAGATGAAAAAGAGAGAATTGGGAGATGTCGAAAGTATGAGCAGTATGAAGTGGTATAGGTTGGCAGAAGGTGATGGAGCAGAAAGATATACAAGGTCATTCATTACAGGGATATAAGTTGATGTTTAGGATGAAGACAGGATCAGCAGAAGCGGTGTAGACTGTGTAATGATGATAGATGCATCTGGTGTGATAGATGTGGGGCACTTTCTAATAGTCTGATGAATTTGGAAGGAAACGGAAAATGTTAATGAAATGACTGGATGGAATTGAGGGAGCTGGAATATGGTTGGAGGAGTTTGAGATGGTGGGCACTGAGGGGAAGGTGGCATTGTTGCTTGGGAAGGAGGTGGAGAGTGTGAGTAATCAGGTGATGGTGGAAGTGTGCAGGTGCATTTTGCAGTGCGTAGTGAAGTGTTGGCAGAGGAAGGGACTTATTTATGGCCTCCCCCCACTCCACCGTAACCAAGTAGTACAACTCATTAAACATAGAACATTAACAGTACTTAATGGGGGAATATATGAGGGGAAAAGTTGGGTTTTAAAAAAAATTGTAGCTAGCTAGCTATATCAATGGAGAAGTTATATTCCAAATTTTAGATCAATTGAAGGCTCCATTATGAAGTTACAGGCACACACATGAAGTAATTTTAAGTACTTTTACTATTTATAACAAACCAAACAGATGACGAGAAAAATCAAGATTCTTCCCATAGAGCCATAGCTTTGTGACCGTTCACGTATTTGGCTGTGCTCTGAGGCAGACATGAGCTGCGCTTTACAACCTTCATCAGTGATGGGGATTCCAAGACCTTTGCTGTACTTACTGAGCTTAAGCCTTATGGTCCTGATATACAAATAGTTAAGCATGAGTGTCTTTGTGCAAAAGCGAATGGGGACGGCACTTTGTAAATTAGGTGCAAAGGTTGTGTGGTAAGCTAAACTAACTGATAAATCTATCAAGGCACTGAATATCTATTATGGAGGAGCCATTCGGAATAATGCTGGCAATATTGATGAAATAGATGTGTCATTCTTACACTCTATGTCAACAGATATATAGCCATCCAGTTCACATTGAGTGTCCTGAACACAGACCACCCAATCAGATCAGCTGGCGCAAGTTTAAGGTTGAAAAGAAAATAACACCTCCTCATGATCCCACGTGATTTGGCAAATTATATAGTGCCTGCCATGATAACTTTCCAATTTAAAAAAAAATCGTGTAACTCTCTTATTAACCAGTCAATTTTCAAAATTTTTATACCAACCGACGTGATTTCACGTGCAGCAAAATGAAATAACTCTACGGCACACGTGACCATCGCGACATTATATTGGCGTACATGCGCAATTTCTTTGGAAACCGTTCTAGTTTTAGCATCCTAGCTACGATGAGAGACCGTCCTACACCTAGCGATAGGTGAGAGAAGAAGAGGAAAGACTCATCTAAAGCTGAACTGATGAGAAAAGCCAAGCACACGAAACAACAGGAACAGCTAGATGACAACAACGGCTACAGCAACGTCCTAACCGAGCAACTTACAGAGTCTTCAACGGTAGATCCTGAAGTGCCTACGCCTGTAAGTCCAGCAGAAGCTTCAACCAGAGTTGTGGGAGTGCAGGATATTGATGAAGAGCATGAAGAGAGTGGAGAAGGATCCTGATGGAGATAAACAAGATGATGAATACTCTGATCCTCAAGATGCTTTAGATGATTTTATGCTGACTCTAACTAGAGAGCAGCGTAAAATGCTGTCTGTACTGCTCTATGAAAGCTTCAGGACCCGACAGAAGATGAGCAAGATGGATGCTGCACAGGAGTCGGCAAGTATTACAGGTCAGTTTGTCACTCTGGTTAAAATTTAAGCTATTGCTTTGCTTAGTGTAGTGTTGGGAGATGGTCATAATCCCTGCCTCCTTTTTAATTCATGTTTTGATGTGATATTTTAGAGTTTAGTGACAAGAGTGTCAGAAGTTACCGGAAGGAATTCTTCGATAACAATTTCAAGATGAAGGAGAGTCTGCAAGGGAAGCAAGACCGTCTTCTGGTATTAAGTGATGAAGACTTGAGAAAGAGTGCAACTGAGTGGGTCCGGGAGAATGCGTTCAAGAAGGGACAACCAAACATGACTGCACTAGACTTCTGTGAGCACGTCAATTCGACCCTTCTTCCTGGCCATCACTTGCCACCACATTTCCCTCGCTCCATCCCACTTCATACTGCTGTGCGCTGGTTGCATCGTTTGGGCTTTAAGCCTATGTCACATAAGAAGGGGACCTACATGAGGATAATTTTGTCGAACCACGAAGACTTCAAGACAGAGAAGACGATTATTGAGAATTTTCTCGTTGGTCGAGGTCATCATGTTCACTTTATTCCCAAATTACATTGTGAGATGAACCCCATTGAGCGAGTTTGGGGCCAAGCTAAGCGTCACACATGGATGTACACAAACTTCACCTTAACAGGGCTTAGGAACATCATTCCAGCAGCTCTCGACTCTGTGACTGTGGAGAACATACGAAAATACTTTCGTACTCGTGATTATGAGACGGTTTATAGGGAAGGACATACTGCTGGAAAAATGGTTGAACTGGCAGTAAAAAAATATAAATCACACCGCAGTATTTTTTTTGAAGACAAGACATGAAGTTCACTACATGTATAATATATCTATACCTGTGAACAGTTTATGTAATAACTTCTGTATACACCATTTTTAGCTTGTGGTATTGTGAGGTACTTGAACTGGCTGAGTCAATTGGTGTGAGTGAGAGTGTTCCAAGAAAGACAAGCATTCAACGGAATCGAAGCAACACTCCAAGTCAATCAGCAAAAGAGCATTACAAGAGAGTCATTGCTATATATACCAGTGCTGGATTCATTCATTAACTTTTTTTCTCAAAATTTTGTCTTAGTCAATTATTTGTCTCTATTTATTAGTGATTTTAGTGATTTTTTTCATAATCCGTAATAGGTCTGTAATAGGTATATACATATATTATATATAATAGTGATAGGATCTGCGTAAACGTGCCTTATGACCAAATAGTACTTTTCTCAATAATACAAGTTTTAGAGCCTATTGTCATACACTATGAAATTTGACTTTTTTTGGTATTTGTTATCTAGGGTCTTTCTCCTAACTGGTCGGAAAATTTCAAGCCTTAAATCCCTCTCACTCAGAAGTTACAGCAGTTAGAACTGGACTGACCAAACGTTAGCCAATGTGCCTGTAAAAAGAAAAGTCTGCCATTTCTGAACATGCATGGGACAATGGACATCCTATCTTCTGGGAGAAAATCACTACATTAGATCAGCCAAGAACACAGAAGGAACTGCCAGTGAAAGAGGCATACATCAGCCAAGCACCAGAATGTGAGCAGTTCAATAAAGATTATCTACGTACGCGGAGAATAATAATTATTACGTAATAGGGACTTTCCCTTTTTATAATAACATTCATAGTTTGTAGTTGGAAAGGGTCAACAATGCAATTTTCCAAAGGTTTGATAATGTCCACAGAACAAGCTAATGAGATAGCTTTGACTATCAATCGGGTCATGAAACTGGATGCACAGGACCAGGCATCTATGCTGGAGGTTATTGCAGACTACTTCACTCTCCCCACTCTTGATGATGAGCTTGATGAAGAGAATTTTGATGAGTTGGAATGTTGCAGTAAGAAGACATACAAAATACAATTCTTATAATTACAATCACATGGACATTACAATCACAACATACATTAGCAAGCTTGGAGGAAGATTGGGGCTGCCATATGGAGGATGAAGGTCACCATACTGAGGATTGTGGACATGATGGGAATGGGGGTTATGAAGATCATCGTATAATACACTGACTTTATTATTCAAATAAAAGCTTTACATGGCCATGTTCAGTGTATACCTAGTTAGTACCTATGAATTAACTGCCATCTGCCTTACAGCTAGTAATGTATGGTAGTTATTGCTTGCTATCTACTAGACTGCTTGCTAGCTAATTTTCTAGTTAGATGACCAGTTGCTTGCTAGAGGACTAGCTAGCTATTTTTCTAGCTAGTTACTAACCAATGACAATCATGTAAGCTATAGATGCTAGTCTCTATCCCAAAGCTTATAGCAACCTAGGAAAAAGGTTTAGCTAGCTAGCCTTGTTTTTCTTGAATTTTTTTTTAGTTACGACCACAGCTAGTAGCTATCTAGCTATGCATACTAAGACTTACCTCAGCTACATGCAGAGTTTCAAGACCCTTCTCCTCACTTTAGCAGTCGTTTGAGTAGCGCTTTCACCCGAAGCGCTCGAAGTAAACTTGCACCAAAACATCTCTTTTCCAAAAAAATTAATATTATGACGTCATTAAATAACACGGAGATACGCGCGGAAGTATACGGAAGTTAATTGAAAAACATGCAGACAATACAATGCAGTATAGAGTACGTCCTTTTAAATTTCCATCTATAGGTATTTTTTAGTAATCCTATCAAACAAAAACTCTCGCGCAAGTTGTAGAATATAAAATTTGCTTTCAAATGAAATAATTTTTTTTATGAAAGGATAAAAAATATTCAAGTTATCATTTGAACGGTTTTTCAAAAATCACTTCAGAGATATTGAGCCTTGAAGTCCAAGCAGTCTGTAATCACATCCCAGCTGCCCCTGCTTCACTAGAATACATCCCCTCATTACTAGAATTGTGTGTGTACAAACAAAATGTTGAAAGCAACCAATTGACTTTCACAGTCCTTTATTTTTTCAACAACAGCAGTATCCTACATCCTAACTACAACTTCAAAACCAACAATAATTATATATATATACATACACATAAATTAAAGACGCATCAGACTTGTTACATTGCTTTGCTAATATTGAATTAGCAAACATAAACACGTCATCATTTGCAGGGCTCCCATGCCCAGGTCCATCCATCGTCGCCCTCCACACATGTCTTCCGACACCCTCCAGTAATCCCTGAAAAACAATAGAACACAAAAAAAAGTCATCCTCCAGTAATTTCTAAGCTTGACAAAAATACACATAAACAAAAGTATCTTCCAGTAATCTTTGTTTGAAATCTCTGTTTGACAATAGAAAGCAAGACACAAACAAAATAAAAATGTTACAGGTCCCCCTTGCCAGGACCATACAATGCTCCGCCCTCCATTGAAACTCTGCTGCCTCTCGATGGCAAGCCCGACACTTGTTGCACTCCCGTTTATGTGCATTTGTATACCCATCACTAATTAATGTGTGTGTACCTAAGCTTCAGTCTCTCCACTGAACGCTAAAAAAGTTTTTGTGTTCCTACAACTTCCACAGAAACCGAAGAGCCTTCAAAATTGGCTTCACAATTTACCTTGTGACCCTCAAACCATTCTGTGTAACTTGCTTCTGTTTCATCTTCAGGTCTTCGAGCACAAGCTTGAAATTAGACATAAGATAATAACAGTGTCCCAAGACATCACCGCAACCAAGCCATAATTTGATTTGTGGCCCTGTCTAAGCCATGTGCCGTCAACAGTAATACTAACATCAATGATGTCTTCATGCCTAACCCTATAAAAATCATGTAACCTATGAGCGGCATCCAACATAATACTCTGTTACTGCATTTGCGTCACTCCCTATTGACCTAGTATATTTTAAAAAAACAAGTGGAACTAAGAGGGGGCAACATATCCATGACTGCAGTGATGTCTTCCAGACCAGAATGACTAATTCCAGCAATGCGAGCACCCAGTACTGACTGGATGTTCAAAGAATGCTTCTACAGATACAGGGTTTGAGATGTCTCGAGTGTTACTACAATTTGAACAAAAAGTAAACCATGCCTGCCCTACGGGCTTCAGTTGCAAGGGAGCTCAGTTACCAACTTATTACACCTTTCTATGACCTCTCTAAGCTTATCTAAGTTTATTATACGATTACCCTTACCTAGTTCTCCAACACCACCAGAGTCCAAAGAGGTAGAGCCAGTAGATCCAGTAGCAACAGCCACAGAAGCAGCTGAACTATCCTATGGAGATAAACATTAAAACTTGCCTTGCGCGGCTACTGTGACAGGCTCAACAACAGCCGCCTGTAGGGCTTTCTTCTTCTTGTCTTCACTCTTCTTGAATCCTTGGCCTTTCTGTTTAAAATGCTTCTCTGTTCTCTTCCCCATAACTCAACAGTGTAAAAGTTTCAAGCGAACCTTGACCTAAAAAAACGTGCTCATCTTAGCGGTTGCGCACTACCCCCCCACCTGGCCAATTCATTGCGCAAACGACTGGTAAGGGTCTCCATGAAATTGGCAACATTTTGATATATAAAAACTGTATTTTGGGTAGGCGATCATCGCCGCCCGCCCGATTGTAGCCAGGTAAGACTGGGAGAGAACCTCTTCCAATGTGAAGTGAAATGAAATGAAATGGAATAATAATGCACTGTATAAAAATGGCTATATCTTCTGATGCAAGTATTCACTTGCTCTGAAACTTGAAACTCAAACTCCAGACATATTATGAACCCTTTTGGGCCCATAAAAAATAAATAGAAAAGATATGTGTTTTCAGCCCTCTTCCCCCCTTAAGTAAGTAAGTAAGAACAATAAATAATTAAATGAATTTTGTTTGAGGCACAATCAGCGTCACTGACGGGATGAAAGAAAAGCCCCTGTAACTTCCAAGTCATAATGTTTTACTAAGTCACTTCAAGATTTTTAAAAGTATTTTTTATATATAGCTCTTTCACATAAAAGAATAAAATGAAAACAAAAAATAATGTCATAAGGCACGTTTTCGCAGATTCTGTCATTATATATAAATTGTAAAAATTTGGTGGAGCGAATATTAAAAAAAGTGTCTTACAAATTTCATTGACACTATATGTTAGGTGATCATATTTATCCTATTGGCAACTACTACTGAGTTGATGATTTTACACTGATGTTGACATAGACGGCCATTTTTAATTAGTTAGGTTGCTATGGTAAACGCCCCCCCCCCCCCCCCCTATAAGAACATACATGCCAAATTTTAAGTAAATCTACTGCAGTAATCAATGTTCGCTGCAAGAGAAGTCAAATTGGAAAGTTAATGTGGCAAGCCCTATAATATATATAAGGCCCGTTTATATAGGGGGGGGGGGGGGTATCTAGGGCTAGGTGTACACTAGGTGCCACAACAAATCAGAATGAAAGCTTTAACAATGTCATCTGGTTACATGCTATGTATAATACACAAAATTAATGTTAAGCCTTTCCACTGTTGCTGTCATTGTTTTTAATGAGGGTAAGGAGAGGGGCATGAAACGCTTGTTCACGGCACTCAAACTGAAGGTTACCCCACGTGCAACTCAATACTACAAACAAGTTGATAGGTTACGTGTCTATAAGAGTGAGAGGAGGTCAGATGCAGTGGAAAAGACAAGGACGAAGATGAAAAACAAGAATTCGGAAGCTACAGAGGAGAGTGCCATAGCAGCAGAAGGATGTACTTATGCCTCTGGAGAATTTTAGCTCAAAATATTGAGTCTCACGTTTGACTACTCTTTTAAACATTCACTACTTAGTAAAAATATTTTTCAGTTATTTTTCACTCAAACTCCATAATTTATATATCGTTAGAAAGCCCATTCCCTACTCTTTAACCTAGTCTATTTATTTTTCATTCATATATATGTATGTATAAAATTATAGTGTATATCTTTGAATATGTCTGTGTGATTTTTTCCGTTTTGGACTGAATTTTTTTTTACTGTAGTTTTGTACATTTTCAGATCTGTCTAGATAGACTAGGGTGAGCTAATGCTATTGACCTAAGCACAGACCACTTATATAGCAGCCACTCAGCATTAGCATAATATTTTTACTTGCCCTTTTTGTGGGTTCCGATCATTATATATAATATTAAATAGCAAAAAGGTATATACCAAAATGGAGTTGTTAGGTTATAGTGAAATGAAGTTATAATTTGTTTAGTCCAAGTAAAAAATTACCATTTATTCCCCCCTTAATAAATAATATCCATAATAACGAGTGTCCCACTGCTCAAGGAGTATATAGGGAGGGGACCAAAGATCATCAGCTCACCACGCAACAGAACAGTTCCTTTCTCCTCTGCCACCACTTCCCCACCCAATACATAACACACTCACCTCCTCCTCTATCATTGCATCATTTACTTCCTCCACACCTTTCAACAGCAATGCCACCTTCCCACTTTCTATATTCATCCAGCCACTGTTCAGCCCCTACAATTCTGTGCAGTACAGCCAATCCCTTAAATTACCAAGTAATGTCCCACATCTTAGCCTGCTCTATCACACACCATACCTCTATCCCACATCACTTCTTATCCTCAATAACCAAGCTGAGAGTCCCATTTAAATTGCAACCACATTGACCCTCACATATATACCCCTCCACCATGCATCATTCTTTGCCAATTTATAAACTTCAGATCAACTTCCTCCACCCAATCCTTATTTCTTCCTTCATTTCCCCTTCCACTTACGTACCGACCCAACCTCATTGTTTATTTTTAAGTTATATAGCTCAGTGTAACAACAGACCTAATCAATCATATAAATTATATTATAAGTATATATAGGGCATATTATTAGACTGAAATAATCATGGGGGGAAAAAAGCAATGCATTCAGTCTATGGCAGAAGTCTTGGGCTATCGCAGTCGTCTTGCTTCTCGTTCACTTTCCAAAAGGCAAAGAACATCACCCTCACGAACCGGACCTTTCACATTTCGGATGATAGCCCGTCCATCATCTAGAAACTCCACACGTACCTAAATTGCAAAAAAAAGAGGGGGGGGGGGGGGGGGGGGGATGAAATTAAAGGTTAAAATATGCTTTGTTCTTGGGGAGGGGGAGCAAATCTTGGATGTGACTCGAACCAATTGATGTCAAAATAGTCTGTAGGTATATACAAACTTGGATATTATTCACACACAATATATATATTAGGTTGGGGGCAAGTACTCAAGTACACATTTGGCAATACTTGACCTGTTGAAAATAAAGAGCACTTGAACTTGAACAAAAGTAGTTGGTAAATATCAAGTACTTTAGGTAGAGCATTATGGTGTTGATTGATGTACCTGGATGTCCAGTATATACATAAGACACCTGGTTTGTGAGTGCCTCAATACATTGGTCATTGCTGCTGCAGGACAGTCTGTCTGTCACCTGCTGTGATGCTGACATTGTGGATTTTATCATCTTCATCTGTTATTATTGGTGTCTGGTATGTGGTAATGTTAGTTGGTAAGAAACATCTCACTCGGAGCTTGCAAGATCTGGCTTGCTGTTGCACAGGCTTGCATCCTCTGAGGCAGTGTGCAAGAACTTTGCTGTCTATAAAAAGACTGTTGAATGTGTTCATGACAGTTCTGATCTGCTATTGCTGTAATAATTTAACTACACTACTTGACCTTCATGTGTGCTACCTTGGAATCACTGGCACTGCTGTGTTTTACTGGCTGTAACTTTGTAAAGATGGCATCTACTGTTTGGAAACATTTCATTCCCGCTGATAGTAAAGTTGGCAATTTTAAGGCCAAGTGCAGTCGTGATTATTCGTGTTCTAAAACTGCTCCATAGAAACTCATCAAGCACTTGAAGGGAGGTAATTTATATTGCTAGTCTAAGCTATCATGGATTATTCAGATGATTGTGTAATTATGTTCCATTATTTTGGGGGGTCAGAGGGAACACCCTTCAGTTCACCAAGACATGATCTCTACCAATGCTACACCTGGAGATCAGTGTCATCTAGTAGGGGCTTCATCAATGAAGCCAAGAAATACAGTGCAACTGATTTGCGACAGAAGACTATATCACCAACACCCTACAAAAATATGTTTCATAGGTTAAGGGGGGGCATGATGTCAAGCACTTATCAACATCATTAAGAATTTTAATAATACAATTTCCAAGGGGGGGGGGGGGGCAAAAAGGATCCTCGTTTCAAGCTGCAATGGTGCCAGGATGCCAACCAACGGGAAGCTGTTACAACAGAGCTATCTATGATGGTTGTTGAACATGCTCATCCTCCAGAGGCCTCTGCAGTGTGAGCCAAGAAACGGAGCAAGCTGTTCAGCTTTATGACTGCACCAGCTCAACCAGCATCAGTCATGGCTGAGGTGAATCAGTATCTTGGCGAACCATCCATGGCTAAAGAGGAGTAACCCTCTTGCATACTGGAAAGGACATTCACACATGTACTCGGCCCTATCCAAGCTTGCTGTCAAGTACCTGACAGTCGTGGCTTCATCAGCATCAGTAGAGAGGACATTTAGCATTGCTGGGAAGGTGTTCCGGCCAGATAGGTGTCGACTCACTGACAAAAACTTTGAGATGATCATGATGATCAAGTGCAATCACCACTTATAATTGATGTATGAACTGAACACTGAAGTGCTTGGACTGTTACCTTGTACATGTATCAAGACATAAAATATATACGATGTATCAAATGGTTTCAATTAAAAGAAAATATAAAATGTCCGTGGTTATATTTGTGTACTTGAGTACTTGATCAACTGTACTTAACCCCAACCCTGCTGCATATATATACAACATCTTATCTTCCTTGATAAGTGCATCATTCAATATCTCACATGAAATAGAACGCAGCATCGATTAGACCACACACACACACACAAGCAGGAAATATGAAAAACCTCCAGAGAAGATGGCCAAACTCCGCAGAAAAGAGGTGGGAGAGAAACGACGAGGACGATGATTCCTTTACAGTCTGACTAAGAAGACAACACTAGAACCAAGGAAGGAACAATAGCTAGCTAGAGCACAAACACTCCATCACAATAACTACCACCTGTTCAAGCTCTGGTGATCTCTGATCTCCTGCAACTATTCTGTGCATGCCTGTTAGTACTACATGATAGAGCTCGCCCTTGAATGGTACATCGAGGATAGAACACAAGTCTAGCCTAATTGAACACATGCATTCTAATCCAGGCTGGAAATACCGTACAGTATATATTGAATTATGCGTGCTAGATCCAAGGCTTAAAAATAAATTTAAAAATGATAATCTGCACATGGCAAATAGACCACTCTATTATTATATAAGTGTTTAAACTTTACACTGGCTTGAGGGAGTAAGTGGGGGGAATGGGGAAAAGGTAAGTAATAATGAATGGCCAATTCTGCTGTAACAAACCAATGAAAAAGTACACAAAAGTAGCTAGCATTGCTGTGGGTGTGGCTAGCATTGCTGTGGGTGCGGCTAGCATTGCTGTGGGTGTGGCTAGCATTGGTTGTGGGTGCAGCTAGCATTGCTGTGGGTGTGGCTAGCATTGCTGTGGGTACAGCTAGCATTGGTTGTGGGTGCAGCTAGCATTGCTGTGGGTGCAGCTAGCATTGCTGTGGGTGTGGCTAGAATTGCTGTGGGCGTGGCTAGCATTGGCTGTGGGTGCAGCTAGCATTGCTGTGGGTGTGGCTAGCATTGGCTGTGGGCATGGCTTCTCGTAGTATTCAGTTGACTGGTGTGTTCAGATAAGTAACGTTCGAATAAGCTGCAGTAGAACTCCTCTTCATCAACCTCCTGTACTGGATCTCTGCGGCCATTATCTTGGTTGAGATGTATTGTTTGTGGTGTATACCGTAAAAGCTCTAATTATGTGTCTTGGGGGAAATAATGATCAAATCTGCTATGACCAACAAATAGCAATGCTAGCTGCACCCACAGCAATGCTAGCTTACTTTGGTGTACATTTTCATTGGTTTGTTACAGCAGAATCAGCCATTCATTATTAATATCTTTTCCGGCCATTTTCCCCGCTTACTCCTTCAAAAAAATAAAAATGTATAAAAAAAACTCACTTATTCGGTTGCATGTAGTTGGTGAATCCGAGGGTAAACTCAGATTCAGATGAGCCCAAATAACTACTTCGCTGTTTCCCCAAAGAGAGTCTTATAGTAGTGACTTGGAAGCCAAGCCAGCTACAAAAACCTAAGGTGGTGAAAAGAGGACCTGGAAGGCCACAGAAAGTTGTTGCAGTTCCTCCTCTTCTAGCAGCAGCGGCTACAGACTTACACGAGCCTTGACAACGATGCTGAGCTTCACGCTTTTCTGTTGATAGAGCTAGCAGGAGTGCTACAAAATGTTGCAGTACATAATCTAGAGTAGAGCAAGCTACACTATATGTGTTGTGAAGATTGTGTTCTGAAACCGTTGTAGTTACTTCAGCCGTAGATTTGATGGTGATGTTAGAAAGGAGTCGATAGAAAAACCAAACGTAAAAATAGAATTGCTCGACGTCATTCATTAGAAATCGAGCTTAAAAATAAATTATCTTTGACACATAATTAGAAGGAAGCATAATCGGTAAGTCAATAAGTCAATAATAAACTTCAACTCAATTATTACATGTGCATTGCAATATGATAATCGATGGGTGGGAGCTAATCCATGGTTACAATTAGAAGGGAATAACCTAAGCTATGCAGTTACAATTGGAGGGGTCAGGGATGGGGTTTATAACAGGAGCCTAATGGAGGATACATGACGAGTGTTAAAAATATATATTTTAGGATTTCAATATTTAGGATTTCAAGTGTCGAGTATTGCTGTAACCAAATTATTTCGCGGAATAATTTTCGAGGTTTTCACAAACCCTTTACCAGACATTATTGTAACATAACTGGAGGGCACAATTTTCGTGTCTAGGACAAGTTCGTTAAAACCTCAAAACTTTAGGTACAAAGGAGGGGGGAGGGGGGGGGGAGGGTAAAGCACTGTACGGTAGGCAATGTCCGGTAACCATACACAGGTTTCCATGTGCACCAGTGAAATTTGCTATAACACCTCAAGCTAGCACGTGCCCAGGCGTCATTCGTGCGACCAAATATAAAACACCTGCCAAGGAAGTGGAGTAGCTTTTCACATGCATACTAGACAATCTATTACGCCGACCAATGGATTGCATGTTTCGATATCCTTTACCTGGCAACACAGCATCACGAACAACAGGCTGACTATAAATAGTCAGCAGATGTATATACCACTCTGTCTGGCTAGGAAGTCCAAATGCTACCCATCACTACACTTCCAGAGCACCAGGCTGCTCCAGTAGATCCTGCTGGAGAGTCTAGGCTACCCATCAACTACACTTCCAGAGCACCAGGCTGCTCCAGTAGATCCTGCTGGCGAGTCAGCTCAACCCGACCTGCAAGTTTTGACTGTGAGTGAGCCCCCCGAGTGCGCCAACATTGCCATAGGATCCTGGGAAGTAGTTTGCGTTGGAGAAGGTGGGTTTCCCTCCACAGATTCAGAGAAGAGGTCGTCATCTAGGCATGGGCGCATGTCCATCGGTAAGTCTTCCCCTCCTAGTCGGGCTGAAGGTTGGGAAGCAGCAGCCATCTCCCCTGCACTTGGCTCCTCTTGCTGTCCAGATCTAGTGTTGTAGGGTTGGCTGGTTCATGGCTGTGAAATAGCGGTTGATATGATGATGGCTGATTGAAATTCTTGAGCACCGCTGCCACCATGTGTTGGGGTTCAACTTCTGCCTAGTCCCAATATGGTAGGTATTGCTGCCACCATAGCCTAACAGCTAGGAGTAAGTCGCCTAGTCTACCCAGAGAAATTTAGGGTATAAAGTTAGACTAAGTTTTATTACTCAAAGCAACAACAGTAGACTAAAACAGTTTGGCTGGCAGGGTTTTTTATAACCACTCCCAGCCTCACACAGTAAGTGACATATGGCTAACACCATACAATGCACAGTCCAAAGTTAAACATACAGATGACAGGTAGAGACACATAAGCCTGTATAAATCCAGGTGTGAACCACATCAATTAACAGTAATTACCCATGGTTAGCTAATTAGAACTAACAGATATAAGCTACCTCTAGCTACAGGTTATGGCCAGGCTTGGCCATGTCAGGCGGCCCCTGACAAGTCTGTCCAACTGAGTTCCGTTCTGTGTTCATTGCTACAGTATATAATAATAATTTGTCTACATTATTGGAGATTCATTGCGCTACCTTTGAAACCTTGGCGACGATCCATCACACACACACATACAAACACACACACACACATACACACACAAATGGCACCTGGACCAAGTCAAGGTCAACAACTCAAGCCTGACCTGAATCAATGAAAGAGGAGCTTTCACAAGGAAAAAACTACAATGTTGACATGGCTCTAATTTTAGGGGATCCCAAAAGCAATGATTGATTACCTTTGCGCAATCATGACTCAATCAAATTGTTCTGATTACTAACTTTTTATTGTAGCTCTATCTTCTACTCTCCAAAATGAGTGAGTGAAATATTTAGCATAGCATTCTCAGGCTATGAAGTTATTGAGTTCAAATTAAGATCAAATTTTAAATATGAGCCCACCATGATAGGTGGGTTTAAAAAAAAAAATTTTTTAAAAGATTTCCATCATATAAGAGTGGTTACTTGAGGTTGTGATAGTATAGAAACATTTTTTTACATGAAGGTTGACGCATAATCATTCCTTTTTCTTTGTACTGGGGGTACAACCAACTGTACAACATAATGAGCTAGCTGGTTGTACTGTGTGTGGAGGTGAGAAATATTGCTGAGACACTTAATACTGAAGATCAGAATGCAGGATGGGGGGAAAACAACAACTTCGGATACTATATACGGTGTGGTCAAGAAAAGGGAATTATCAGTGTACATAAGGGATGAGAGTTTAATAGTTGAGATTTGGGTTTATATATAATATTATACTTTATTTTTTTATCTGTTTCAGATTTCATAAGATTATTGTGATGAGAATCCAATTTACCTCCAGCTACTATGGATGCAGCTTTCACCACTCTAGTGGTACTGGTTGTCTGCCTCGATCTCGAAATTGGCTGAAGAGTGGTCTTTAATTACCCAACCACTATATACTACCCAACCACTACTAAGCTAAGTATAAAATCCCACCCTTTTTATACTCCTATATTTTAAGTCTATTAGAGGTAAGAGCATATGTCCCGCTGCCCTCTTCCTTCGTGTGACTGTGTGCTTCCGTTTGGATGTCTTGGGATCAAGCCAGTCCAAAATCAAATTGGCCCAAATTTTATCAAACACCATCTTCAATCACTCACCGTTTTCAACTCACTCTACATCTATGATTCAAATCTTAATCTACTCGAGATTTTGTACAGTGCATCTCTATTGTTTCCTAACCTCATTCGTCCATGTAACTACTTATCCAAGATATTTCATCAGGTGAAATAATAAGGAGTAAATGAACAGTGCCCACTGAACATCGCAAGAACAACATTCAGCAGAGACGTGGGGACAGCAAGTCGCATGTACACATTGCGCATGCGTATTTACAGCGTGTACGCTATCGTTAGACGCTATCAGGTATTGAACGAGGAATAATGAATTTTGATACCGCCGAAAAAAGTTATATTGACAAAGTGCTTGACCTTCTCGAGCAAACTTCTTTTGATGTAGAGCTTGATATAGTCAAGCAAACTTCCTTTGAGGTAAACCATATATAGTCGCAATGGAATATTGGCAGTAGCTGTGAGTCAACTATTTGATTTATTCTTATTTTTATGTTACATTTTTTTCTTATTGCATTGTAGAAAAGCTGTTGGGCTCCTCTTCCTCAAGGAACATATTCTTTTTCAGACTTCATTAAAGTTGTTGATGAATACATTTTAAAGGTTTGCAATGGAGTCTAGTTCATGTATATATATATATATATACACACTATTTACTCTACTTAAGTAAATTTCTATATATTCATCTCAGATTCACAATATGTTCAATGATTCAAAGGACAATAAAGTAAGTTTGATGCTCCAAGCTTGTGTTTTAAGAACTGTTCTTGACTAATCTCTGGGTTAACTTATGGAAATATTTATTGTTATATATAACAGAGACATTCTAAATGAAGTTAGATAATTATAATTGCCTTGCTGGAACAACTGACGACTTACTCTATTTATAACTTACTAATTTCTCCATAATCTTTACAAATTCTTCATACTAGTTTGTTTCAATTTTACCTGACAGAATTCTGAGCAAAGTTTGTGTCTTTCGAGTGAATGTGTGATACACAGCAAAAGTGTATCTTCTTCCAACTCATCAAAGCAACACTCGAGGGTTATCACTAACCCAAGATCATTCAGCAGGACTTTAAAGAGTGATGATGATGCTGACTATGCTGACATTCCCGAAGTTGTTATATATTACAAGAATGGAGAAACAGTGTGCTGTATAAACTATCATGAGGATGCTACTGCATATTACAAGAACATTGTAGAAAGTTGTTCAATGGATGAACTACCAGACACGAGTTGCACTGTACCCGAACCTCCTCTAATGGAGTCCGTCATTGAAATAGCACAAAATTTCAATCTTGTTGAACCAATTATCACGCTTGATGACCCTTTTTCAGATTCATTCTATGAAACGGAATTTTCGAGGTCTGTGTCTGAGTCAGAGTTGTTGGAGGCCACAATGGACACTGCTAATGTTACATCGTCCACTGCATCACTCATGTCAAGCACAAGTGTTGACCCATTTTCAGATCCCAATTCAAATTGTTGGCCTGAATTGTGGGCAACTTCGAATAATGAAACTAATACAACTCCTGCTTTTCCATCGCATGTGATATTGTATGAATCATCGCCAGCAAGTGAAAATAAAGAAGACATCCACACTCAGTCATCCTCATTGGGTGCATCTACAACAAGCATGAATGTAAGCTTCTTGTTTGAGCTTAGGCAAATTGAAAATAGCATGACGTATTAAACCCGAGTATGTTTCATTTAACTACTAAGAGAAGTGCAAGCTTTAGGAAGAGTAATTTGTAGCTTTCAATAGCATGAGAATACAAACACAAGCGCAGTTTTTAATACAAATCAGTTCAGTGATTTAGTGTTAAAGCTGTTCATATTGCATGTGGAACTGATCGTAAGCAATATATATTCACCCCTGTATTGTAATTTATATGCAGGAGTTGGAACATTGCCCCTGCTTTTCAAATGAAACATTGGCAGCTACCAATGAAGCACACCTTTCAGACTTATCAAATCAAGTATCCATACAATTGACCGACTCTAACAAATCAGCAAGCACTTTAAAGTGTGCAGCTGAAGAACCTGATATTTATGAGGCAGACAACTGTGTTGAAGGTGTTATCAATCATGATGACCCATTTTCAACTCCATATCATCGCATAGCAATTTCACACTCTCTGCCCGAGTTGGTGCTGCCATCAACTAAAACTCCTGCATTTTTATCAGCCCAATCGTGTGAGAAATTATCAGCACTTGAAAAGGAAGTAGAAATCTTGAGAGCCAAGACAAAGTATTTGCCCGTACATTTTGCTTTAGATATATAGCATCAAATAATATAATTTTAGCTCAGTATGTTGTTATTCAGAGTTAGTTGCATGGCCCTATAAAATTAGGCATAAAATGTGCCTGTAGCTGCGTATGCCTACACCCAATCTCGTTGAGAATTTTCTATATGTAGGTAATTACTTATTTGTACATGTAGCTATATACTGTGCAAGGGGAATGTGAAACTGTTTCCTGAATGTCCTATGAGCAGGCTAGAACTGTTTTGTCAGAGCTCAAACGCTGCATGCTTATTTGGACCAAATCATTGCATGATATATATCTAGCCATAAATGTGGCATGCAGTCTTAAGAAGTGTCAGTATTGCCATGTGATATATACATGCATAATGATATTTACAGGTGTATAAACATACATCGTTCTTTGCAAAGAAACCAGTCACACCAGCCAGCCATGTCAAACCAAATATGGGACGATTCTCCAGCTGTGATAAATCAGCAAGCAGTTTGAAACATGCACCAGAAAAACTTGAAATTCATGACAAGTTCCGTTCTGTTGAATGTGCTAATAGTTGTGAAGACGTTTACGATTCTCTTACTGAGTTAGTGTTGACATCATCTGCACACTTGTCACTACAATCAAGTGAGACAATCGTAAAGAAGGTAGAATTCTCGAGAGCTACTGGAAACAATTGTCCTGTAAGTTTACTTGTGTTTTGCAATGGATGGACTTTAGTTTCTTCATTCTTATATAGACTAGCTATTGGTGATATGCATGCACCAAGAAAATGCATGCACCTAGAAAATTATAAATGCTTCCCTGTAATTGCAGATTTCTGATAATTCCCTAATATATATAATATGTTTTGGCTTACATCTGCAGCTTTAGCTAGCTCATATATGTATAGGCATGGAATGATCATTGGGTCGAGTTGTGGCTGTGTTATATACCAAATAATTCTAAAGTTTTAACTCATGATATTTTTTTTATTTTCACAGGATCAACCACGTCATAATAAAATGCGAGCCATTATTAGGAAGATCCCATCTTTTCTGATGAAATTATTCCAACAAACAATTTTGGAAGATTGACTCAACATAATAATAAATTACATGACTTGATTATATGTAACCTACCTATATATATGTTGCTCTAATGTCAACATTATAATTTTATGTAACCTCCACATATTTTTCTTACTATCACATAATTAATTTGCCAGTATAACTATATATGAATTAAAAATCTTCATTTAAAGGGTATATATAATATAGCTGCAGTACATTCTGCAGTACATTCTCCCTCTCTCCCTAGTTCTAGATATAATAACACATTATAACATTTTAAATTGCAGGAGATACAAGCCATTGTAAAAATAGATCTGGTTAGGGTGTGGCTTGTTAATGACATGTTTTTAGGGAATCCTACCACTTGCACTGCCAGTATATTTTCTCAGATAGTTCAGCTGTAGAAGTCAATTATTATATATATTATATGGATGACAAAGACAGTGATGCAGAAGTGATTGGGAATTATAGAGGAATCATTGGAGAGTTGTGTAACGAAGGTCTTTAGGTTGTGATGGCAGAGAGGTTAGGGAAGTTTTGTGAGGAACAAGTTTTCACGGCGGCACTTGGAGGTTCCAGAAGAAAGAGGAGATGCACAGACCAGTTGTTTATCCTAAGGGGTATATGTGAGATTCGGAAAAGGGAGAAGGGATCGTCTTCTAGGCTGACTTCCAATAGCTTCCACCCCGTTGTAGAGGCCTCACACATTCGTACAATTTCTCCTCCCCTCCTGTTTGTCTCACAAAATATCCCTCCACACACTGTCGTAAGCCTTACTGATGTAGTCGAGGTGGTTTGGAATAGAGAAGGGACTTAGGCAGGCGTGTCCTATGTCACTAACATTATTCAATATATATATGTTGGGAATGGTGGATGAACTAGGAGCTGAGCTGGCACTGAAGGTGCATGCTACATGGTGTGGTGCGTTGCCTCTATGCTGATGATATTGTGATTTTGGTGGGCACTGGAGTGGAGTTGCAAGAGATGTTGGATATGGTGCAGAACTATGCAATAAGATGGAAGTTGAAGTTTGATTAGAAGAAGAGTAAGGTAATGGTCATTGGGAAAGGGAGGAATGGGAGGAATAGTGTGAAGTGGAATATTGATGGAGAGGAGCAGGAAGTAGTGAAGCATTCAGATACCTGGGTGTGTGAAACTGGGAGGGAATGTGCACTTGGAAGATTAAAGCAGAGGAATGGATTGGAAAGGTGGTGTGGATGAGTCGAGTGAACGGAAAAACTGAAGTGGATAGAGGTAGGATGGTGTGGGAGCTGTTGGCTAGGCCAAGCCTGGAAATGCTGCTGAAGTGTGGCTGACAGGAGGAGAGACTGCTTGTAGGAAATTATAGTCAGCTCAGTTGAGACTAAGGGGTTAGCAACAGTGTGGCAGCAGTTCTGGAGGACTTGGGATGGAGGAAGTTGGCAGAGAGGAGGGAGAAGAAAATTCTCTATGGTACGAGTCTTGCACAGGTGGAGGAGGGTAGACTGATCAAAATTGTGGCAGACAAGCTAAGAATGGATGGAGGGATAGGATGGCGGGAAGAATATATACTGTTGATGAGGAAATATGATCTAATTGTTGAGCTAGAGTCAGTGAGACAATGGAAGGTGAGATGAAAAAGAGAGAATTGGGAGATGTCGAAAGTATGAGCAGTATGAAGTGGTATAGGTTGGTAAAAGGTGATGGAGCAGAAAGATATACAAGGTCATTACAGGGATATAAGTTGATGTTTAGGTTGAAGACAGGATCAGCAGGTCTAAGGACAAGAAGCGGTGTAGACTGTGTAGTGATGATAGATGAATCTGGTGTGATAGATGTGGGGCACTTTCTAATAGTCTGATGAATTTGGAAGGAAACGGAAAATGTTAATGAAATGACTGGATGGAATTGAGGGAGCTGGAATATGGTTGGAGGAGTTTGCACTGAGGGGAAGGTGGCATTGTTGCTTGGGAAGGAGGTGGAGAGTGTGAGTAATAAGGTGATGGTGGAAGTGTGCAGGCAGTGCGTAGTGAAGTGTTGGCAGAGGAAGGGACTTATTTATGGCCTCCCCCCACTCCACCGTAACCAAGCAGTACAACTCATTAAACATAGAACATTAACAGTACTTAAGGGGGGAATATATGAGGGGAAAAAGTTGGGTTTTTTTTTAAATTGTAGCTAGCCAATGGAGAAGTTATATTCCAAATTTTAGATAAATTGAAGGCTCCATTATGAAGTTACAGGCACACACATGATTAAGTACTTTTACTATTTATAACAAACCAAACAGATGACGAGAAAAATCAAGATTCTTCCCATAGAGTCATAGCTTTGTGACCATTCACGTATTTGGCTGTGCTCTGAGGCAGACATGAAGCTGCGCTTTACAACCTTCATCAGTGATGGGGATTTCAAGACCTTTGCTGTACTTACTGAGCTTAAGCCTTATGGTCCTGATACAAATAGTTAAGCATGAGTGTCTTGGACACATGCAAAAGCGAATGGGGACGGCACTTTGTAAATTAGGTGCAAAGGTTGTGTGGTAAGCTAAACTACCTAACTGATAAATCTATCAAGGCACTGAATATCTATTATGGAGGAGCCATTCGGAATAATGCTGGCAATGAGATAAAGGCAATAGATGCGTCATTCTTACACTCTATGTCAACAGATATATAGCCATCCAGTTCACATTGAGTGTCCTGAACACAAACACCCAATCAGATCAGCTGGTGCAAGTTTAAGGTTGCTTCTAATGAAAAGAAAATACCACCTCCTCATGATCCCACGTGATTTGTCAAATTATATAGTGCCTGCCATGATAACTTTCCAATAAAAAAAAATCCAGTCAATTTTCAAAAATTTTATGCCAGATTTCACGTGCTCTTTATGCAGCAAAATGAAATAACTCTACGGCACACGTGACCATCGCGACATTATATTGGCTAAAAGAAGCCCATGCGCAATTTCTTTGGAAACCGTTCTAGCAGAGTTTTAGCATCCTAGCTACGATGAGAGACCGTCCTACACCTAGCGATAGGTGAGAGAAGAAGAGGAAAGACTCATCTAAAGCTGAACTGATGAGAAAAGCCAAGCGCACGAAACAACAGGAACAGCTAGATGACAACAACGGCTACAGCAACGTCCTAACCGAGCAACTTACAGAGTCTTCAACGGTAGATCCTGAAGTGCCTACGCCTGTAAGTCCAGCAGAAGCTTCAACCAGAGTTGTGGGAGTACAGGATATTGATGAAGAGCATGAAGAGAGTGGAGAAGGATCCTGATGGAGATAAACAAGATGATGAATACTCTGATCCTCAAGATGCTTTAGATGATTTTATGCTGACACTATCTAGAGAGCAGCGTAAAATGCTGTCTGTACTGCTCTATGAAAGCTTCAGGACCCGACAGAAGATGAGCAAGATGGATGCTGCACAGGAGTCAGCAAGTATTATGTCACTCTTTACAGGTCAGTTTGTCACTCTGGTTATAATTTAATAATATTGCTTTGCTTAGTGTAGTGTTGGGATATGGCCATAATCCCTGCCTCCTTTTTAATTCATGTTTTGATGTGATATTTTAGAGTTTAGTGACAAGAGTGTCAGAAGTTACCGGAAGGAATTCTTCGATAACAATTTCAAGATGAAGGAGAGTCTGCAAGGGAAACAAGAGCGTCTTCTGGTATTGAGTGATGAAGACTTGAGAAAGAGTGCAACTGAGTGGGTCTGGGAGAATGCGTTCAAGAAGGGACAAACAAACATGACTGCACTAGACTTCTGTGAGCACGTCTATTCGACCCTTCTTCTTCCTGGCCATCACTTGCCACCACATTTCCCTCGCTCCATCCCACTTCATACTGCTGTGCGCTGGTTGCATCATTTGGGCTTTAAGCCTATGTCACATAAGAAGGGGACCTACATGAGGATAATTTTGTCGAACCATGAAGACTTCAAGACAGAGAAGACGATTATTGAGAATTTTCTCGTTGGTCGAGGTCATCATGTTCACTTTATTCCCAAATTACATTGTGAGATGAACCCCATTGAGCGAGTTTGGGGCCAAGCCAAGCGTCACACATGGATGTACACGAACTTCACCTTAACAGGGCTTAGGAACATCATTCCAGCAGCTCTCGACTCTGTGACTGTGGAGAACATACGAAAATACTTTCGTACTCGTGATTATGAGACGGCTTATAGGGAAGGACACACTGCTGGGAAAATGGTTGAACTGGCAGTAAAAAAATATAAATCACACCGCAGGATTTTTTTTGAAGACAATACATGAAGTTCACTACATGTATATATATATAATTATATATATATACCTGTGAACAGTTTAACTTCTGTATACTTTTTTCTCTCAATTTTTTTGTCTTAGTCAATTATTTGTCTCTATTTATTAGTGATTTTTTCATAATCCGTAATAGGTCTGTAATAGGTATATATATTATATATATATATAAATTGTAAAAATTTGGTGGAGCGAAAATTAAAAAAAGTGTCTTACAAATTTCATTGACACTATTATGTTAGGTGATCATATTTATCCTATTGGCAACTACTATATACTGAGATTTTTTTAATGATTTTACACTGATGTTGACATAGACGGCCATTTCTAATTAGTTAGGTTGCTATGGTAACCGCCCCCTGCCCCCATAGGAACATACATGCCAAATTTTAAGTAAATCTACTCAGTAATCAATGTACGCTGCAAGAGAAGTCAAATTGGAAAGTTAATGTGCCAAGCCCTATAATAATATTATTATATGGCCCGTTTATATAGGGGGGGGAGGGGGGGTATATAGGGCTAGGTGTACACTAGGTGCCACAACAAATCAGAATGAAAGCTTTAACAATGTCATCTGGTTACATACTATGTATATAGTAAAACACAAAATTAATGTTAAGCCTTTCCACTGTTGCTAGTATAGATGTCATTGTTTTTAATGAGGGTAAGGAGGGGCATGAAATGCTTGTTCACGGCACTCAAACTGAAGGTTACCCCACGTGCAACTCAATACTACAAACAAGTTGATAGGTTACGTGTCTATAAGAGTGAGAGGAGGTCAGATGCAGTGGAAAAGACAAGGACGAAGATGAAAAACAAGAATTGGGAAGCTACAGAGGAGAGTGCCATAGCAGCAGAAGGGTGTACTTATGCCTCTGGAGAATTTTAGCTCAAAATATTGAGTCTCACGTTTGACTACTCTTTTAAACATTCACTACTTAGTAAAAATATTTTTCAGTTATTTTTCACTCAAACAAACTCCATAATTTATATATCGTTAGAAAGCCCATTCCCTGCTCTTTAACCTAGTCTATTTATTTTTCATTCATATATATGTATGTATAAAATTATAGTGTATATCTTTGAATATGTCTGTGTGATTTTTTCCGTTTTGGACTGAATTTTTTTTACTGTAGTTTTGTACATTTTCAGATCTGTCTAGATAGACTAGGGTGAGCTAATGCTATTGACCTAAGCACAGACCACTTATATAGCAGCCACTCAGCATTAGCATAATATTTTTACTTGCCCTTTTTGTGGGTTCTGATCATTATATATAATATTAAATCAAAATGGAGTTGTTAGGTTATAGTGAAATGAAGTTATAATTTGTTTAGTCCAAGTAAAAAATTACCATTTATTCCCCCCTTAATTAATAATATCCATAATAACGAGTGTCCCGCTGCTCAAGGAGTATATAGGGAGGGGACCAAAGATCATCAGCTCACCACGCAACATAACAGTTCCTTTCTCCTCTGCCACCACTTCCCCACCCAATACATAATACACTCACCTCCTCCTCTATCATTGCATCATTTACTTCCTCCACACCTTTCAACAGCAATGCCACCTTCCCACTTTCTATATTCATCCAGCCACTGTCCAGCCCCTACAATTCTGTGCAGTACAGCCAACCCCTTAAATTACCAAGTAATGTCCCACATCTTAGCCTGCTCTATCACACACCATACCTCTATCCCACATCACTTCTTATCCTCAATAACCCAGCTGAGAGTCCCATTTAAATTGCAACCACATTGACCCTCACATATATACCCCTCCACCCATGCATCATTCTTTGCCAATTTATAAACTTCAGATCAACTTCCTCCACCCAATCCTTATTTCTTCCTTCATTTCCCCTTCCACTTACGTACCGACCCAACCTCATTGTTTATTTTTAAGTTATATAGCTCAGTGTACCAACAGACCTAATCAATCATATAAATTATTATTATAAGTATATATATATAGAGCATATTATTATTATTATTTTTTAGTAGCTTAATTTTATTTTTCCCACATCTGTGCTGGACGCGGGTGCCTAGGTGTGGTTTTGTATCCCGATGAGAGCCCCAAGGGGACCTCTTTGCTGCAGTTTTTCTACTGAACATAAGAAAACATGGATGTCAAAGTTGCCACAAAAACAATTTTTCGACAAAGACTGAAATTATCACGGGGAAAAAAAGCAATGCATTCAGTCTATGGCAGAAGTCTTGGGCTACCGCAGTCGTCTTGCTTCTCGTTCACTTTCCAAAAGGCAAAGAACATCACCCTCACGAACCGGACCTTTCACATTTCGGATGATAGCCCGTCCATCATCTAGAAACTCCACACGTACCTAAATTGCAAAAAAGGGGGGGGGGGGGGGGGAAATGAAATTAAAGGTTAAAATATGCTTTGTTCTTGGGGAGGGGGAGCAAATCTTGGATGTGACTCGAACCAATTGATGTCAAAATAGTCTGTAGGTACAAACTTGGATATTATTAACACACAATATATATATTAGGTTGGGGGCAAGTACTCAAGTACACATTTGGCAATACTTGACCTGTTGAAAATAAAGAGCACTTGAACTTGAACAAAAGTAGTTGGTAAATATCAAGTACTTTAGGTAGAGCATTATGGTGTTGATTGATGTACCTGGATGTCCAGTATATACATAAGACACCTGGTTTGTGAGTGCCTCAATACATTGGTCATTGCTGCTGCAGGACAGTCTGTCTGTCACCTGCTGTGATGCTGACATTGTGGATTTTATCATCTTCATCTGTTATTGTTGGTGTCTGGTGTGTGGTAATGTTAGTTGGTAAGAAACATCTCACTCGGAGCTTGCAAGATCTGGCTTGCTGTTGCACAGGCTTGCATCCTCTGAGGGAGTGTGCAAGAACTTTGCTGTCTATAAAAAGACTGTTGAATGTGTTCATGACAGTTCTGATATGCTATTGCTGTAATAATTTAACTACACTACTTGACCTTCATGTGTGCTACCTTGGAATCACTGGCACTGCTGTGTTTTACTGGCTGTAACTTTGTAAAGATGGCATCTACTGTTTGGAAACATTTCATTCCCGCTGATAGTAAAGTTGGCAATTTTAAGGCCAAGTGCAAACATTGCAGTCGTGATTATTCGTGTTCTAAAACTGCTCCATAGAAACTCATCAAGCACTTGAAGGGAGGTAATTTATATTGCTAGTCTAAGCTATCATGGATCCAATGCTAAACCTGGAGATCAGTGTCATCTAGTAGGGGCTTCATCACTGAAGCCAAGAAATACAGTGCAACTGATTTGCGACAGAAGACTATATCACCAACACCCTACTAAAATATGTTTCATAGGTTAAGGGGGGGCATGATGTCAAGCACTTATCGACATCATTAAGAATTTTAATAATACAATTTCCAAGGGGGGGGGGGCAAAAAGGATCCTCGTTTCAAGCTGCAATGGTGCCAGGATGCCAACCAACGGGAAGTTGTTACAACAGAGCTATCTATGATGGTTGTTGAACATGCTCATCCTCCAGAGGCCTCTGCAGTGTGAGCCAAGAAACGGAGCAAGCTGTTCAGCTTTATGACTGCACCAGCTCAACCAGCATCAGTCTCATGGCTGAGGTGAATCAGTATCTTGGCGAACCATCCATGGCTAAAGAGAGTAACCCTCTTGCATACTGGAAAGGACATTCACACATGTACTCGGCCCTATCCAAGCTTGCTGTCAAGTACCTGACAGTCGTGGCTTCATCAGCATCAGTAGAGAGGACATTTAGCATTGCTGGGAAGGTGTTCCGGCCAGATAGGTGTCGACTCACTGACAAAAACTTTGAGATGATCATGATGATCAAGTGCAATCACCATTTATAATTGATGTATGAACTGAACACTGAAGTGCTTGGACTGTTACCTTGTACATGTATCAAGACATAAAATATATACGATGTATCAAATGGTTTCAATTAAAAGAAAATATAAAATGTCCGTGGTTATATTTGTGTACTTGAGTACTTGATCAACTGTACTTAACCCCAACCCTGCTGCATATATATATATGTACTGCACATATATATATATATATATGTACAACATCTTATCTTCCTTGATAAGTGCATCATTCAATATCTCACATGAAATAGAACGCAGCATCGATTAGACCACACACACACACACAAGCAGGAAATATGAAAAACCTCCAGAGAAGATGGCCAAACTCCGCAGAAAAGAGGCGGGAGAGAAACGACGAGGACGATGATTCCTTTACAGTCTGACTAAGAAGACAACACTAGAACCAAGGAAGGAACAATAGCTGCCTAGCTAGAGCACAAACACTCCATCACAATAACTACCACCTGTTCAAGCTCTGGTGATCTCTGATCTCCTGCAACTATTCTGTGCATGCCTGTTAGTACTACATGATAGAGCTCGCCCTTGAATGGTACATCGAGGATGGAACACAAGTCTAGCCTAATTGAACACATGCATTCTAATCCAGGCTGGAAATACCGTACAGTATATATTGAATTATGCGTGCTAGATCCAAGGCTTAAAAATAAATTTAAAAATGATAATCTGCACATGGCAAATAGACCACTCTATTATTATATAAGTGTTTAAACTTTACACTGGCTTGAGGGAGTAAGTGGGGGGAATGGGGAAAAGGTAAGTAATAATGAATGGCCAATTCTGCTGTAACAAACCAATGAAAAAGTACACAAAAGTAGCTAGCATTGCTGTGGGTGTGGCTAGCATTGCTGTGGGTGTGGCTAGCATTGGTTGTGGGTGCGGCTAGCGTTGCTGTGGGTGTGGCTAGCATTGCTGTGGGTGCAGCTAGCATTGGCTGTGGGTGCAGCTAGCATTAGCTGTGGGTGCGGCTAGCATTGCTGTGGGTGTGGCTAGCATTGGCTGTGGGCATGGCTTCTCGTAGTATTCAGTTGACTGGTGTGTTCAGATAAGTAACGTTCGAATAAGCTGCAGTAGAACTCCTCTTCATCAACCTCCTGTACTGGATCTCTGCGGCCATTATCTTGGTTGAGATGTATTGTTTGTGGTGTATACCGTAAAAGCTCTAATTATGTGTCTTGGGGGAAATAATTATCAAATCTGCTATGACCCACAAATAGCAATGCTAGCTGCACCCACAGCAATGCTAGCTTACTTTGGTGTACATTTTCATTGGTTTGTTACAGCAGAATCAGCCATTCATTATTAATATCTTTTCCGGCCATTTTCCCCGCTTACTCCTTCAAAAAAATAAAAATGTATAAAAAAAACTCACTTATTCGGTTGCATGTAGTTGGTGAATCCGAGGGTAAACTCAGATTCAGATGAGCCCAAATAACTACTTCGCTGTTTCCCCAAAGAGAGTCTTATAGTAGTGACTTGGAAGCCAAGCCAGCTACAAAAACCTAAGGTGGTGAAAAGAGGACCTGGAAGGCCACAGAAAGTTGTTGCAGTTCCTCCTCTTCTAGCAGCAGCGGCTACAGACTTACACGAGCCTTGACAACGATGCTGAGCTTCACGCTTTTCTGTTGATAGAGCTAGCAGGAGTGCTACAAAATGTTGCAGTACATAATCTAGAGTAGAGCAAGCTACACTATATGTGTTGTGAAGATTGTGTTCTGAAACCGTTGTAGTTACTTCAGCCGTAGATTTGATGGCGACGTTAGAAAGGAGTCGATGAAAAACCAAACGTAAAAATAGAATTGCTCGACGTCATTCATTAGAAATCGAACTTAAAAATAAATTATCTTTGACACATAATTAGAAGGAAGCATAATCGGTAAGTCAATAAGTCAATAATAAACTTCAACTCAATTATTACATGCATTGCAATATGATAATCGATGGGTGGGACCTAATCCATGGTTACAATTAGAAGGGAATAACCTAAGCTATGCAGTTACAATTGGAGGGGTCAGGGATGGGGTTTATAACAACAGGAGCCTAATGGAGGATACATGACGAGTGTTAAAAATATATATTTTAGTATTTCAATATTTAGGATTTCAAGTGTCGAGTATTGCTGTAACCAAATTATTTCGCGGAATAATTTTCGAGGTTTTCACAAACCCTTTACCAGACATTATTGTAACATAACTGGAGGGCACAATTTTTGTGTCTAGGACAAGTTCGTTAAAACCTCAAAACTTTAGGTACAAAGGAGGGGGGAGGGGGGGGGGGGAGGGTAAAGCACTATACGGTAGGTAATGTCCGGTAACCATACACAGGTTTCCATGCACCAGTGAAATTTGCTATAACACCTCAAGCTCGCACGTGCCCAGGCGTCATTCGTGAGACCAAATATAAAACACCTGCCAAGGAAGTGGAGTAGCTTTTCACATGCATACTAGCTAATAATGACAATCTATTATGCCGACCAATGGATTGCATGTTTCGATATCCTTTACCTGGCAACACAGCATCACGAACAACAGGCTGACTATATATAGTCAGCAGATGTATATACCACTCTGTCTGGCTAGGAAGTCCAAAGGCTACCCATCACTACACTTCCAGAGCACCAGGCTGCTCCAGTAGATCCTGCTGGCGAGTCAGCTCAACCCGACCTGCAAGTTTTGACTGTGAGTGAGCCCCCCGAGTGCGCCAACATTGCCATAGGATCCTGGGAAGTAGTTTGCGTTGGAGAAGGTGGGTTTCCCTCCACAGATTAAGAGAAGAGGTCGTCATCTAGGCATGGGCGCATGTCCATCGGCAAGTCTTCCCCTCCTAGTCGGGCTGAAGGTTGGGAAGCAGCAGCCATCTCCCCTGCACTTGGCTCCTCTTGCTGTCCAGATCTAGTGTTGTAGGGTTGGCTGGTTCATGGCTGTGAAATAGCGGTTGATATGATGATGGCTGATTGAAATTCTTGAGCACCGCTGCCACCATGTGTTGGGGTTCAACTTCTGCCTAGTCCCAATATGGTAGGTATTGCTGCCACCAGAGCCTAACAGCTAGGAGTAAGTCGCCTAGTCTACCCAGAGAAATTTAGGGTATAAAGTTAGACTAAGTTTTATTACTCAAAGCAACAACAGTAGACTAAAACAGTTTGGCTGGCAGGGTTTTTTATAACCACTCCCAGCCTCACACAGTAAGTGACATATGGCTAACACCATACAATGCACAGTCCAAAGTTAAACATACAGATGACAGGTAGAGACACATAAGCCTGTATAAATCCAGGTGTGAACCACATCAATTAACAGTAATTACCCATGGTTAGCTAATTAGAACTAACAGATATAAGCTACCTCTAGCTACAGGTTATGGCCAGGCTTGGCCATGTCAGGCGGCCCCTGACAAGTCTGTCCAACTGAGTTCCGTTCTGTGTTCATTGCTACAGTATATAATAATAATTTGTCTACATTATTGGAGATTCATTGCGCTACCTTTGAAACCTTGGCGACGATCCATCACACACACACATACAAACACACACACACACATACACACACAAATGGCACCTGGACCAAGTCAAGGTCAACAACTCAAGCCTGACCTGAATCAATGAAAGAGGAGCTTTCACAAGGAAAAAACTACAATGTTGACATGGCTCTAATTTTAGGGGATCCCAAAAGCAATGATTGATTACCTTTGCGCAATCATGACTCAATCAAATTGTTCTGATTACTAACTTTTTATTGTAGCTCTATCTTCTACTCTCCAAAATGAGTGAGTGAAATATTTAGCATAGCATTCTCAGGCTATGAAGTTATTGAGTTCAAATTAAGATCAAATTTTAAATATGAGCCCACCATGATAGGTGGGTTTTTTTATTTTTATTTTTTTAAGATTTCCATCATATAAGAGTGGTTACTTGAGGTTGTGATAGTATAGAAAAAATTTTTTACATGAAGGTTGATGCATAATCATTCCTTTTTCTTTGTACTGAGGGTACAACCAACTGTACAACATAATGAGCTAGCTGGTTGTACTGTGTGTGGAGGTGAGAAATATTGCTGAGACACTTAATACTGAAGATCAGAATGCAGGATGAAAAACAACAACTTCGGATACTATATACGGTGTGGTCAAGAAAAGGGAATTATCAGTGTACATAAGGGATGAGAGTTTAATAGTTGAGATTTGGGTTTATATATAATATTATACTTTATTTTTTATCTGTTTCAGATTTCATAAGATTATTGTGATGAGAATCCAATTTACCTCCAGCTACTATGGATGCAGCTTTCACCACTCTAGTGGTACTGGTTGTCTGCCTCGATCTCGAAATTGGCTGTAGAGTGGTCTTTAATTACCCAACCACTACTACCCAACCACTACTAAGCTAAGTATAAAATCCCACCCTTTTTATACTCCTATATTTTAAGTCTATTAGAGGTAAGAGCATATGTCCCACTGCCCTCTTCCTTCGTGTGACTGTGTGCTTCCGTTTGGATGTCTTGGGATCAAGCCAGTCCAAAATCAAATTGGCCCAAATTTTATCAAACACCATCTTCAATCACTCACCGTTTTCAACTCACTCACATCTATGATTCAAATCTTAATCTACTCGAGATTTTGTACAGTGCATCTCTATTGTTTCCTAACCTCATTCGTCCATGTAACTACTTATCCAAGATGGTTCATCAGGTGAAATAATAAGGAGTAAATGAACACTGCCCACTGAACATCGCAAGAACAACATTCAGCAGAGACGTGGGGACAGCAAGTCGAGTTTGCGCATGTACACATTGCGCATGCGTATTTACAGCGTACGCTATCGTTAGACGCTACGAGGAATAATGAATTTTGATACCGCCGAAAAAAGTTATAAACTTCCTTTGAGTCGAGTTTGCGCATGTACACATTGCGCATGCGTATTTACAGCGTACGCTATCGTTAGACGCTATCAGGTATTGAACGAGGAATAATGAATTTTGATACCGCCGAAAAAAGTTATATTGACAAAGTGCTTGACCTTGTTGAGCAAACTTCTTTTGATGTAGAGCTTGATATAGTCAAGCAAACTTCCTTTGAGGTAAACCATATATAGTCGCAATGGAATAGCAGTAGCTGTGAGTCAACTATTTGATTTATTCTTATTTTTATGTTAACATTTTTTTCTTATTGCATTGTAGAAAAGCTGTTGGGCTCCTCTTCCTCAAGGAACATATTCCTTTTCAGACTTCATTAAAGTTGTTGATGAATACATTTTAAAGGTTTGCAATGGAGTCTAGTTCATGTATATATATATATATACACACTATTTACTCTACTTAAGTAAATTTCTATATATTCATCTCAGATTCACAATATGTTCAATGATTCAAAGGACAATAAAGTAAGTTTGATGCTCCAAGCTTGTGTTTTAAGAACTGTTCTTGACTAACCTCTGGGTTAACTTATCATAAGTTTCACAATGTGGACTTTATTGAGCCACTTCTCTTGGTTAAGAAATAGTGAATAGACAAAATATGTTTATGCAAAACTAAGCATCATTAGTGGGATGACATTTAAATATACCTGTAACTTCCAAGTTATTGTGTGAAATATATTGTATTAAGCTAGAGAAATAATTTATAGGAAATATTTATTGTTATAACAAAGACATTCTAAATGAAGTTATACATAATTGCCTTGCTGGAACAACTGACGACTTACTCTATTTATAACTTACTAATTTCTCCATAATCTTTACAAATTCTTCATACTAGTTTGTTTCAATTTTACCTGACAGAATTCTGAGCAAAGTTTGTGTCTTTCGAGTGAATGCGTGATACACAGCAAAAGTGTATCTTCTTCCAACTCATCAAAGCAACACTCGAGGGTTATCACTAACCCAAGATCATTCAGCAGGACTTTAAAGAGTGATGATGATGCTGACTATGCTGACATTCCCGAAGTTGTTATATATTACAAGAATGGAGAAACAGTGTGCTGTATAAACTATCATGAGGATGCTACTGCATATTACAAGAACATTGTAGAAAGTTGTTCAATGGATGAACTACCAGACACGAGTTGCACTGCACCCGAACCTCCTCTAATGGAGTCCGTCACTGAAATAGCACAAAATTTCAATCTTGTTGAACCAATTATCACGCTTGATGACCCTTTTTCAGATTCATTCTATGAAACGGAATTTTCGAGGTCTGTGTCTGAGTCAGAGTTGTTGGAGGCCACAATGGACACTGCTAATGTAACATCTTCCACTGCATCACTCATGTCAAGCACAAGTGTTGACCCATTTTCAGATCCCAATTCAAATTGTTGGCCTGAATTGTGGGCAACTTCGAATAATGAAACTAATACAACTCCTGCTTTTCCATCGCATGTGATATTGTATGAATCATCGCCAGCAAGTGAAAATAAAGAAGACATCCACACTCAGTCATCCTCATTGGGTGCATCTACAACAAGCATGAATGTAAGCTTCTTGTTTGAGCTTAGGCAAATTGAAAATAGCATGACGTACTAAACCCGAGTATGTTTCATTTAACTACTAAGAGAAGTGCAAGCTTTAGGAAGAGTAATTTGTAGCTTTCAATAGCATGAGAATACAAACACAAGTGCAGTTTTTAATACAAATCAGTTCAGTGATTTAGTGTTAAAGCTGTTCATATTGCATGTGGAACTGATCGTAAGCAGTATATATTCACCCCTGAATTGTAATTTATATGCAGGAGTTGGAACATTGCCCCTGCTTTTCAAATGAAACGTTGGCAGCTACCAATGAAGCACACCTATCAGACTTATCAAATCAAGTATCCATACAATTGACCAACTCTAACAAATCAGCAAGCACTTTAAAGTGTGCAGCTGAAGAACCTGATATTTATGAGGAAGACAACTGTGTTGAAGGTGTTATCAATCATGATGACCCATTTTCAACTCCCTATCATCGCATAGCAATTTCACACTCTCTGCCCGAGTTGGTGCTGCCATCAACTAAAACTCCTGCATTTTTATCAGTCCAATCGTGTGAGAAATTATCAGCACTTGAAAAGGAAGTAGAAATCTTGAGAGCCAAGACAAAGTATTTGCCCGTACGTTTTGCTTTAGATAGCATCAAATAATGTAATTTTAGCTCAGTATGTTGTTATTCAGAGTGAGTTGCATGGCCCTATAAAATGGCATAAAATGTGCCTGTAGTTGCGTATGCCTACACCCAATCTCGTTGAGAATTTTCCATATGTAGGTAATTACTTATTTGTACATGTAGCTATATACTGTGCAAGGGGAATGTGAAACTGTTTCCTGAATGTCCTATGAGCAGGCTAGAACTGTTTTGTCAGAGCTCAAACGCTGCATGCTTATTTGGACCAAATCATTGCAGAATGATATATATCTAGCCATAAATGTGGCATGCAGTCTTAAGAAGTGTCAGTATTGCCATGTGATACATGCATAATGATATTTACAGGTGTATAAACATACATCGTTCTTTGCAAAGAAACCAGTCACACCAGCCAGCCATGTCAAACCAAATATGGGACGATCCTCCAGCTGTGATAAATCAGCAAGCACTTTGAAACATGCACCAGAAAAACTTGAAATTCATGACAAGTTCCGTTCTGTTGAATGTGCTAATAGTTGTGAAGACGTTTACGATTCTCTTACTGAGTTAGTGTTGACATCATCTGCACACTTGTCACTACAATCAAGTGAGACAATCGTAAAGAAGGTAGAATTCTCGAGAGCTACTGGAAACAATTGTCCTGTAAGTTTACTTGTGTTTTGCAATGGATGGACTTTAGTTTCTTCATTCTTATATAGAGTAGCTATTGGTGATATGCATGCACCAAGAAAATGCATGCACCTAGAAAATTATAAATGCTTCCCTGTAATTGCAGATTTCTGATAATTCCCTAATATATATAATATGTTTTGGCTTACATCTGCAGCTTTAGCTAGCTCATAATTATATGTATAGGCATGGAATGATCATTGGGTCGAGTTGTGGCTGTGTTATATACCAAATAATTCTATGGAACAAGTTCTAACTCATGATATTTTATTTATTTTCACAGGATCAACCACGTCATAATAAAATGCGAGCCATTATTAGGAAGATCCCATCTTTTCTGATGAAATTATTCCAACAAACAATTTTGGAAGATTGACTCAACATAATAATAAATTACATGACTTGATTATATGTAACCTACCTATATATATGTTGCTCTAATGTCAACATTATAATTTTATGTAACCTCCAGATATTTTTCTTACTATCACATAATTAATTTGCCAGTATATATAACTATGAATTAAAAATCTTCATTTAAAGGGTATATATATAGCTGCAGTACATTCTGCAGTACATTCTCCCTCTCTCCCTAGTTCTAGATATAATAAAACAGCACGGGCATCTGACACTTTCCCAATAAAATATAATGTTTTTGTCTTGTCTTGTTCTACTTAGCTATATAATATATAATAAATATTTAAAAAAAATTTTTTTTAAATATAAAAAATTAACATGCAGAAGTGATTAGAGGAATGATTGGAGAGTTGTGTAACGAAGGTCTTTAGGTTGTGATGGCAGAGAGGTTAGGGAAGTTTTGTGAGGAACAAGTTTTCACGGCGGCACTTGGAGGTTCCAGAAGGAAGAGGAGATGCACAGACCAGTTGTTTATCCTAAGGGGTATATGTGAGATAAGGGAGAAGGGATCGTCTTCTAGGCTGACTTCCAATAGCTTCCACCCCGTTGTAGAGGCCTCACACATTCGTACAATTTCTCCTCCCCTCCTGTTTGTCTCATTGTATACCACAAAATATCCCTCCACACACTGTCGTAAGCCTTACTGATGTAGTCGAGGCGGTTTGGGATAGAGAAGGGACTTAGGCAGGCATGTCCTATGTCACTAACATTATTCAATATATATATGTTGGGAATGGTGGATGAACTAGGAGCTGAGCTGGCACTGAAGGTGCATGCTACATGGTGTGGTGCGTTGCCTCTATGCTGATGATATTGTGATTTTGGTGAGCACTGGAGTGGAGTTGCAAGAGATGTTGGATATGGTGCAGAACTATGCGATAAGATGGAAGTTGAAGTTTGATTAGAAGAAGAGTAAGGTAATGGTCATTGGGAAAGGGAGGAAAGGGAGGAATAATGTGAAGTGGAATATTGATGGAGAGGAGCTGGAAGTAGTGAAGCATTCAGATACCTGGGTGTGTGAAACTGGGAGGGAATGTGCACTTGGAAGATTGAAGCAGAGGAATGGATTGGAAAGGTGGTGTGGATGAGTCGAGTGAATGGAAAAACTGAAGTGGATAGAGGTAGGATGGTGTGGGAGCTGTTGGCTAGGCCAAGCCTGGAAATGCTGCTGAAGTGTGGCTGACAGGAGGACAGACTGCTTGTAGGAAATTATAGTCAGCTCAGTTGAGAGTAAGGGGTTAGCAACAGTGTGGCAGCAGTGCTGGGGGACTTGGGATGGAGGAAGTTGGCAGAGAGGAGGGAGAAGAAAATTCTCTATGGTAGGAGTCTTGCACAGGTGGAGGAGGGTAGACTGATCAAAATTGTGGCAGACAAGCTAAGAATGGATGGAGGGATAGGATGGCGGGAAGAATATATACTGTTGATGAGGAAATATGATCTAATTGTTGAGCTAGAGTCAGTGAGACAATGGAAGGTGAAGATGAAAAAGAGAGAATTGGGAGATGTCGAAAGTATGAGCAGTTTGAAGTGGTATAGGTTGGCAAAAGGTGATGGAGCAGAAAGATATACAAGGTCATTACAGGGATATATGTTGATGTTTAGGATGAAGACAGGATCAGCAGGTCTAAGGACAAGAAGCGGTGTAGACTGTGTAGTGATGATAGATGCATCTGGTGTGATAGATGTGGGGCACTTTCTAATAGTCTGATGAATTTGGAAGGAAACGGAAAATGTTAATGAAATGACTGGATGGAATTGAGGGAGCTGGAATATGGTTGGAGGAGTTTGAGATGGTGGGCACTGAGGGGAAGGTGGCATTGTTGCTTTGGAAGGAGGTGGAGAGTGTGAGTAATCAGGTGATGGTGGAAGTGTGCAGGTGCATTTTGCAGTGCGTAGTGAAGTGTTGGCAGAGGAAGGGACTTATTTATGGCCTCCCCCCGCTCCACCGTAACCAAGTAGTACAACTCATTAAACATAGAACATTAACAGTACTTAATGGGGGAATATATGAGGGGAAAAGTTGGGTTTAAAAAAAAATTGTAGCTAGCTAGCTATATCAATGGAGAAGTTATATTCCAAATTTTAGATCAATTGAAGGCTCCATTATGAAGTTACAGGCACACACATGAAGTAATTTTAAGTACTTTTACTATTTATAACAAACCAAACAGATGACGAGAAAAATCAAGATTCTTCCCATAGAGTCATAGCTTTGTGACCGTTCACGTATTTGGCTGTGCTCTGAGGCAGACATGAAGCTGCGCTTTACAACCCTCATCAGTGATGGGGATTCCAAGACCTTTGCTGTACTTACTGAGCTTAAGCCTTATGGTCCTGATATACAAATAGTTAAGCATGAGTGTCTTTGTGCAAAAGTGAATGGGGACGGCACTTTGTAAATTAGGTGCAAAGGTTGCGTGGTAAAATTTAAAGCTGATAAATCTATCAAGGCACTGAATATCTATTATGGAGGAGCCATTCGGAATAATGCTGGCAATATTGATGAGATAAAGGCAATAGATGTGTCATTCTTACACTCTATGTCAACAGATATAATCATATATAGCCATCCAGTGTGTCCTGAACACAAACCACCCAATCAGATCAGCTGGCGCAAGTTTAAGGTTGCTTCTTATGAAAAGAAAATACCACCTCCTCATGATCCCACGTGATTTGTCAAATTATATAGTTCCTGCCATGATAACTTTCCCATTTAAAAAAAAATCGTGTAACTCTCTTATTATCCAGTCAATTTTCTAAATTTTTATGCCAGATTTCACGTGCAGCAAAATGAAATAACTCTACGGCACACGTGACCATCGCGGCGTAAAAGAAGCCCATGCTTTGGAAACCGTTCTAGCAGAGTTTTAGCATCCTAGCTACGATGAGAGACCGTCCTACACCTAGCGATAGGTGAGAGAAGAAGAGGAAAGACTCATCTAAAGCTGAACTGATGAGAAAAGCCAAGCGCACGAAACAACAGGAACAGCTAGATGACAACAACGGCTACAGCAACGTCCTAACCGAGCAACTTACAGAGTCTTCAACGGTAGATCCTGAAGTGCCTACGCCTGTAAGTCCAGCAGAAGCTTCAACCAGAGTTGTGGGAGTGCAGGATATTGATGAAGAGCATGAAGAGAGTGGAGAAGGAATCCTGATGGAGATAAACAAGATGATGAATACTCTGATCCTCAAGATGCTTTAGATGATTTTATGCTGACTCTAACTAGAGAGCAGCGTAAAATGCTGTCTGTACTGTATGAAAGCTTCAGGACCCGACAGAAGATGAGCAAGATGGATGCTGCACAGGAGTCGGCAAGTATTATGTCACTCTTTACAGGTCAGTTTGTCACTCTGGTTATAATTTAAGCTAATATTGCTTTGCTTAGTGTAGTGTTTGGATATGGCCATAATCCCTGCCTCCTTTTTAATTCATGTTTTGATGTCATATTTTAGAGTTTAGTGACAAGAGTGTCAGAAGTTACCGGAAGGAATTCTTCGATAACAATTTCAAGATGAAGGAGAGTCTGCAAGGGAAGCAAGAGCGTCTTCTGGTATTGAGTGATGAAGACTTGAGAAAGAGTGCAACTGAGTGGGTCCGGGAGAATGCGTTCAAGAAGGGACAACCAAACATGACTGCACTAGACTTCTGTGAGCACGTCAATTCGACCCTTCTTCCTGGCCATCACTTGCCGCCACATTTCCCTCGCTCCATCCCACTTCATACTGCTGTGCGCTGGTTGCATCGTTTGGGCTTTAAGCCTATGTCACATAAGAAGGGAACCTACATGAGGATAATTTTGTCGAACCACGAAGACTTCAAGACAGAGAAGACGATTATTGAGAATTTTCTCGTTGGTCGAGGTCATCATGTTCACTTTATTCCCAAATTACATTGTGAGATGAACCCCATTGAGCGAGTTTGGGGCCAAGCTAAGCGTCACACATGGATGTACACAAACTTCACCTTAACAGGGCTTAGGAACATCATTCCAGCAGCTCTCGACTCTGTGACTGTGGAGAACATACGAAAATACTTTCGTACTCGTGATTATGAGACGGCTTATAGGGAAGGACACACTGCTGGAAAAATGGTTGAACTGGCAGTAAAAAAATATCAATCACACCGCAGTATTTTTTTTGAAGACAAGACATGAAGTTCACTACATGTATAATATATCTATACCTGTGAACAGTTTATGTAATAACTTCTGTATACAGCTTGTGGTATTGTGAGGTACTTGAACTGGCTGAGTCAATTGGTGTGTGTGAGAGTGTTCCAAGAAAGACAAGCATTCAACGGAATCGAAGCAACACTCCAAGTCAATCAGCAAAAGAGCATTACAAGAGAGTCATTGCTATACCAGTGCTGGATTCATTCATTAACTTTTTTTCTCAAAATTTTGTCTTAGTCAATTATTTGTCTCTATTTATTAGTGATTATAGTGATTTTAGTGATTTTTTCATAATCCGTAATAGGTCTGTAATAGGTACATATATTATATATAATAGTGATAGGATCTGCGAAAACGTGCCTTATGACCAAATATATAGTACTTTTCTCAATAATACAAGTTTTAGAGCCTATTGTCATACACTATGAAATTTGACTTTTTTTGGTATTTGTTATCTAGGGTCTTTCTCCTAACTGGTCAGAAAATTTCAAGCCTTGAATCCCTCTCACTCAGAAGTTACAGCAGTTAGAACTGGACTGACCAAACGTTAGCCAATGTGCCTGTAAAAAGAAAAGTCTGCCATTTCTGAACATGCATGGGACAATGGACATCCTATCTTCTGGGAGAAAATCACTACATTAGATCAGCCAAGAACACAGAAGGAACTGCCAGTGAAAGAGGCATACATCAGCCAAGCGCACCAGAATGTATTGTCTACGTACGCGAAGAATAATAATTATTACGTAATAGGTACTTTCCCTTTTTATAATAACAGTCATAGTTTGTAGTTGGAAAGGGTCAACAATGCAATTTTCCAAAGGTTTGATAATGTCCACAGAACAAGCTAATGAGATAGCTTTGACTATCAATCGGGTCATGAAACTGGATGCACAGGACCAGGCATCTATGCTGGAGGTTATTGCAGACTACTTCACTCTCCCCACTCTTGATGATGAGCTTGATGAAGAGAATTTTGATGAGTTGGAATGTTGCAGTAAGAAGACATACAAAATACAATTCTTATAATTACAATCACATGGACATTACAATCACAACATACATTAGCAAGCTTGGAGGAAGATTGGGGCTGCCACATGGAGGATGAAGGTCACCATACTGAGGATTGTGGCATGATGGGAATGGGGGTTATGAAGATCATCGTATAATACACTGACTTTATTATTCAAATAAAAGCTTTACATGGCCATGTTCAGTGTATACCTAGTTAGTACCTATGAATTAACTGCCATCTGCCTTACAGCTAGTAATGTATGGTAGTTATTGCTTGCTATCTACTAGACTGCTTGCTAGCTAATTTTCTAGTTAGATGACCAGTTGCTTGCTAGAGGACTAGCTAGCTATTTTTCTAGCTAGTTGCTTTTGCTAGTTACTAACCAATGACAATCATGTAAGCTATAGATGCTAGTCTCTATCCCAAAGCTTATAGCAACCTAGGGAAAAGGTTTAGCTAGCTAGCCTTGTTTTTCTTGAATTTTTTTTAAAAGTTACGACCACAGCTAGTAGCTATCTAGCTATGCATACTAAGACTTACATCAGCTACATGCAGAGTTTCAAGACCCTTCTCCTCACTTTAGCAGTCGTTTGAGTAGCGCTTTCACCCGAAGCGCTCGAAGTAAACTTGCACCAAAACATCTCTTTTCCAAAAAAAAATTTATTATGACGTCATTAAATAACATTTTTTAAAATAATAAATACCTATCATACAGAAATAACTAAATTAATCTAAATTAATCAGTCAAGTTTTTAAATGACGCCATCGACGTCAGGTACACGGAGATACGCGCGGAAGTATACGGAAGTTAATTGAAAAACATGCAGACAATACAATGCAGTATAGAGTACAACGTCCTTTTAAGTAAGTAAGTAAGAACAATAAATAATTAAATGAATTTTGTTTGAGGCACAATCAGCGTCAATCAGCGTCACTGACGGGATGAAAGAAAAGCCCCTGTAACTTCCAAGTCATAATGTTTTACTAAGTCACTTCAAGATTTTTAAAAGTATTTTTTATAGCTCTTTCACATAAAAGAATAAAATGAAAACAAAAAATAATGTCATAAGGCACGTTTTCGCAGATTCTGTCATTATATATAAATTGTAAAAATTTGGTGGAGCGAAAATTAAAAAAAGTGTCTTACAAATTTCATTGACACTATATGTTAGGTGATCATATTTATCCTATTGGCAACTACTACTGAGTTGATGATTTTACACTGATGTTGACATAGACGGCCATTTTTAATTAGTTAGGTTGCTATGGTAAACGCCCCCCCCCCCTATAAGAACATACATGCCAAATTTTAAGTAAATCTACTGCAGTAATCAATGTTCGCTGCAAGAGAAGTCAAATTGGAAAGTTAATGTGGCAAGCCCTATAATATATATAAGGCCCGTTTATATAGGGGGGGGGGGTATCTAGGGCTAGGTGTACACTAGGTGCCACAACAAATCAGAATGAAAGCTTTGACAATGTCATCTGGTTACATGCTATGTATAATACACAAAATTAATGTTAAGCCTTTCCACTGTTGCTGTCATTGTTTTTAATGAGGGTAAGGAGAGGGGCATGAAACGCTTGTTCACGGCACTCAAACTGAAGGTTACCCCACGTGCAACTCAATACTACAAACAAGTTGATAGGTTACGTGTCTATAAGAGTGAGAGGAGGTCAGATACAGTGGAAAAGACAAGGACGAAGATGAAAAACAAGAATTCGGAAGCTACAGAGGAGAGTGCCATAGCAGCAGAAGGATGTACTTATGCCTCTGGAGAATTTTAGCTCAAAATATTGAGTCTCACGTTTGACTACTCTTTTAAACATTCACTACTTAGTAAAAATATTTTTCAGTTATTTTTCACTCAAACTCCATAATTTATATATCGTTAGAAAGCCCATTCCCTGCTCTTTAACCTAGTCTATTTATTTTTCATTCATATATATGTATGTATAAAATTTGAATATGTCTGTGTGATTTTTTCCGTTTTGGACTGAATTTTTTTTTACTGTAGTTTTGTACATTTTCAGATCTGTCTAGATAGACTAGGGTGAGCTAATGCTATTGACCTAAGCACAGACCACTTATATAGCAGCCACTCAGCATTAGCATAATATTTTGACTTGCCCTTTTTGTGGGTTCCGATCATTATATATAATATTAAATAGCAAAAAGGTATAATTATACCAAAATGGAGTTGTTAGGTTATAGTGAAATGAAGTTATAATTTGTTTAGTCCAAGTAAAAAATTACCATTTATTCCCCCCTTAATTAATAATATCCATAATAACGAGTGTCCCGCTGCTCAAGGAGTAGATAGGGAGGGGACCAAAGATCATCAGCTCACCACGCAACAGAACAGTTCCTTTCTCCTCTGCCACCACTTCCCCACCCAATACATAACACACTCACCTCCTCCTCTATCATTGCATCATTTACTTCCTCCACACCTTTCAACAGCAATGCCACCTTCCCACTTTCTATATTCATCCAGCCACTGTTCAGCCCCTACAATTCTGTGCAGTACAGCCAACCCCTTAAATTACCAAGTAATGTCCCACATCTTAGCCTGCTCTATCCACCATACCTCTATCCCACATCACTTCTTATCCTCAATAACCAAGCTGAGAGTCCCATTTAAATTGCAACCACATTGACCCTCACATATATACCCCTCCACCATGCATCATTCTTTGCCAATTTATAAACTTCAGATCAACTTCCTCCACCCAATCCTTATTTCTTCCTTCATTTCCCCTTCCACTTACGTACCGACCCAACCTCATTGTTTATTTTTAAGTTATATAGCTCAGTGTAACAACAGACCTAATCAATCATATAAATTATATTATAAGTATATATAGGGCATATTATTATTATTTTTTTTTAGTAGCTTAATTTTATTTTTTCCACATCTGTTGCTGGACGCGGGTGCCTAGGTGTGGTTTTGTATCCCGATGAAGGCCCCAAGGGGACCCTCTTTGCTGCAGTTTTTCTACTGAACATAAGAAAACATGGACGTCAAAGTTGCCACATAAACAATTTTTTGATAAAGAGTGAAATAATCATGGGGGGGAAAAAGCAATGCATTCAGTCTATGGCAGAAGTCTTGGGCTACCGCAGTCATCTTGCTTCTCGTTCACTTTCCAAAAGGCAAAGAACATCACCCTCACGAACCGGACCTTTCACATTTCGGATGATAGCCCGTCCATCATCTAGAAACTCCACACGTACCTAAATTGCAAAAAAAGGGGGGGGAGGGGGGGGGGGGGGATGAAATTAAAGGTTAAAATATGCTTTGTTCTTGGGGAGGGGGAGCAAATCTTGGATGTGACTCGAACGAATTGATGTCAAACTAGTCTGTAGGTACAAACTTGGATATTATTCACACACAATATATATATTAGGTTGGGGGCAAGTACTCAAGTACACATTTGGCAATACTTGACCTGTTGAAAATAAAGAGCACTTGAACTTGAACAAAAGTAGTTGGTAAATATCAAGTACTTTAGGTAGAGCATTATGGTGTTGATTGATGTACCTGGATGTCCAGTATATACATAAGACACCTGGTTTGTGAGTGCCTCAATACATTGGTCATTGCTGCTGCAGGACAGTCTGTCTGTCACCTGCTGTGATGCTGACATTGTGGATTTTATCATCTTCATCTGTTATTATTGGTGTCTGGATGTTAGTTGGTAAGAAACATCTCACTCGGAGCTTGCAAGATCTGGCTTGCTGTTGCACAGGCTTGCATCCTCTGAGGCAGTGTGCAAGAACTTTGCTGTCTATAAAAAGACTGTTGAATGTGTTCATGACAATTCTGATCTGCTATTGCTGTAATAATTTAACTACACTACTTGACCTTCATGTGTGCTACCTTGGAATCACTGGCACTGCTGTGTTTTACTGGCTGTAACTTTGTAAAGATGGCATCTACTGTTTGGAAACATTTCATTCCCGCTGATAGTAAAGTTGGCAATTTTAAGGCCAAGTGCAGTCGTGATTATTCGTGTTCTAAAACTGCTCCATAGAAACTCATCAAGCACTTGAAGGGAGGTAATTTATATTGCTAGTCTAAGCTATCATGGATTATTCAGATGATTGTGTAATTATGTTCCATTATTTTGGGGGGTCAGAGGGAACACCCTTCAGTTCACCAAGACATGATCTCTACCAATGCTACACCTGGAGATCAGTGTCATCTAGTAGGGGCTTCATCACTGAAGCCAAGAAATACAGTGCAACTGATTTGCGACAGAAGACTATATCACCAACACCCTACTAAAATATGTTTCATAGGTTAAGGGGGGGCATGATGTCAAGCACTTATCGACATCATTAAGAATTTTAATAATACAATTTCCAAGGGGGGGGGGCAAAAAGGATCCTCGTTTCAAGCTGCAATGGTGCCAGGATGCCAACCAACGGGAAGCTGTTACAACAGAGCTATCTATGATGGTTGTTGAACATGCTCATCCTCCAGAGGCCTCTGCAGTGTGAGCCAAGAAACGGAGCAAGCTGTTCAGCTTTATGACTGCACCAGCTCAACCAGCATCAGTCTCATGGCTGAGGTGAATCAGTATCTTGGCGAACCATCCATGGCTAAAGAGAGTAACCCTCTTGCATACTGGAAAGGACATTCACACATGTACTCGGCCCTATCCAAGCTTGCTGTCAAGTACCTGACAGTCGTGGCTTCATCAGCATCAGTAGAGAGGACATTTAGCATTGCTGGGAAGGTGTTCCGGCCAGATAGGTGTCGACTCACTGACAAAAACTTTGAGATGATCATGATGATCAAGTGCAATCACCATTTATAATTGATGTATGAACTGAACACTGAAGTGCTTGGACTGTTACCTTGTACATGTATCAAGACATAAAATATATACGATGTATCAAATGGTTTCAATTAAAAGAAAATATAAAATGTCCGTGGTTATATTTGTGTACTTGAGTACTTGATCAACTGTACTTAACCCCAACCCTGCTGCATATATATATATGTACTGCACATATATATATATATATATGTACAACATCTTATCTTCCTTGATAAGTGCATCATTCAATATCTCACATGAAATAGAACGCAGCATCGATTAGACCACACACACACACACAAGCAGGAAATATGAAAAACCTCCAGAGAAGATGGCCAAACTCCGCAGAAAAGAGGCGGGAGAGAAACGACGAGGACGATGATTCCTTTACAGTCTGACTAAGAAGACAACACTAGAACCAAGGAAGGAACAATAGCTGCCTAGCTAGAGCACAAACACTCCATCACAATAACTACCACCTGTTCAAGCTCTGGTGATCTCTGATCTCCTGCAACTATTCTGTGCATGCCTGTTAGTACTACATGATAGAGCTCGCCCTTGAATGGTACATCGAGGATAGAACACAAGTCTAGCCTAATTGAACACATGCATTCTAATCCAGGCTGGAAATACCGTACAGTATATATTGAATTATGCGTGCTAGATCCAAGGCTTAAAAATAAATTTAAAAATGATAATCTGCACATGGCAAATAGACCACTCTATTATTATATAAGTGTTTAAACTTTACACTGGCTTGAGGGAGTAAGTGGGGGGAATGGGGAAAAGGTAAGTAATAATGAATGGCCAATTCTGCTGTAACAAACCAATGAAAAAGTACACAAAAGTAGCTAGCATTGCTGTGGGTGTGGCTAGCATTGCTGTGGGTGCAGCTAGCATTGGTTGTGGGTGCAGCTAGCATTGCTGTGGGTGCGGCTAGCGTTGCTGTGGGTGCGGCTAGCATTTCTGTGGGCGTGGCTAGCATTGGCTGTGGGTGCAGCTAGCATTAGCTGTGGGTGCAGCTAGCATTGCTGTGGGTGTGGCTAGCATTGGCTGTGGGCATGGCTTCTCGTAGTATTCAGTTGACTGGTGTGTTCAGATAAGTAACGTTCGAATAAGCTGCAGTAGAACTCCTCTTCATCAACCTCCTGTACTGGATCTCTGCGGCCATTATCTTGGTTGAGATGTATTGTTTGTGGTGTATACCGTAAAAGCTCTAATTATGTGTCTTGGGGGAAATAATTATCAAATCTGCTATGACCCACAAATAGCAATGCTAGCTGCACCCACAGCAATGCTAGCTTACTTTGGTGTACATTTTCATTGGTTTGTTACAGCAGAATCAGCCATTCATTATTAATATCTTTTCCGGCCATTTTCCCCGCTTACTCCTTCAAAAAAATAAAAATGTATAAAAAAAACTCACTTATTCGGTTGCATGTAGTTGGTGAATCCGAGGGTAAACTCAGATTCAGATGAGCCCAAATAACTACTTCGCTGTTTCCCCAAAGAGAGTCTTATAGTAGTGACTTGGAAGCCAAGCCAGCTACAAAAACCTAAGGTGGTGAAAAGAGGACCTGGAAGGCCACAGAAAGTTGTTGCAGTTCCTCCTCTTCTAGCAGCAGCGGCTACAGACTTACACGAGCCTTGACAACGATGCTGAGCTTCACGCTTTTCTGTTGTTAGAGCTAGCAGGAGTGCTACAAAATGTTGCAGTACATAATCTAGAGTAGAGCAAGCTACACTATATGTGTTGTGAAGATTGTGTTCTGAAACCGTTGTAGTTACTTCAGCCGTAGATTTGATGGCGATGTTAGAAAGGAGTCGATAGAAAAACCAAACGTAAAAATAGAATTGCTCGACGTCATTCATTAGAAATCGAGCTTAAAAATAAATTATCTTTGACACATAATTAGAAGGAAGCATAATCGGTAAGTCAATAAGTCAATAATAAACTTCAACTCAATTATTACATGTGCATTGCAATATGATAATCGATGGGTGGGAGCTAATCCATGGTTACAATTAGAAGGGAATAACCTAAGCTATGCAGTTACAATTGGAGGGGTCAGGGATGGGGTTTATAACAGGAGCCTAATGGAGGATACATGACGAGTGTTAAAAATATATATTTTAGGATTTCAATATTTAGGATTTCAAGTGTCGAGTATTGCTGTAACCAAATTATTTCGCGGAATAATTTTCGAGGTTTTCACAAACCCTTTACCAGACATTATTGTAACATAACTGGAGGGCACAATTTTCGTGTCTAGGACAAGTTCGTTAAAACCTCAAAACTTTAGGTACAAAGGAGGGGGGAGGGGGGGGGGGGGGGAGGGTAAAGCACTGTACGGTAGGCAATGTCCGGTAACCATACACAGGTTTCCATGCGCACCAGTGAAATTTGCTATAACACCTCAAGCTAGCACGTGCCCAGGCGTCATTCGTGCAACCAAATATAAAACACCTGCCAAGAAAGTGGAGTAGCTTTTCACATGCATACTAGACAATCTATTACGCCGACCAATGGATTGCATGTTTCGATATCCTTTACCTGGCAACACAGCATCACGAACAACAGGCTGACTATAAATAGTCAGCAGATGTATATACCACTCTGTCTGGCTAGGAAGTCCAAAGGCTACCCATCACTACACTTCCAGAGCACCAGGCTGCTCCAGTAGATCCTGCTGGCGAGTCTAGGCTACCCATCAACTACACTTCCAGAGCACCAGGCTGCTCCAGTAGATCCTGCTGGCGAGGCAGCTCAACCCGACCTGCAAGTTTTGACTGTGAGTGAGCCCCCCGAGTGCGCCAACATTGCCATAGGATCCTGGGAAGTAGTTTGCATTGGAGAAGGTGGGTTTCCCTCCACAGATTCAGAGAAGAGGTCGTCATCTAGGCATGGGCGCATGTCCATCGGCAAGTCTTCCCCTCCTAGTCGGGCTGAAGGTTGGGAAGCAGCAGCCATCTCCCCTGCACTTGGCTCCTCTTGCTGTCCAGATCTAGAGTTGTACGGTTGGCTGGTTCATGGCTGTGAAATAGCGGTTGATATGATGATGGCTGATTGAAATTCTTGAGCACCGCTGCCACCATGTGTTGGGGTTCAACTTCTGCCTAGTCCCAATATGGTAGGTATTGCTGCCACCAGAGCCTAACAGCTAGGAGTAAGTCGCCTAGTCTACCCAGAGAAATTTAGGGTATAAAGTTAGACTAAGTTTTATTACTCAAAGCAACAACAGTAGACTAAAACAGTTTGGCTGGCAGGGTTTTTTATAACCACTCCCAGCCTCACACAGTAAGTGACATATGGCTAACACCATACAATGCACAGTCCAAAGTTAAACATACAGATGACAGGTAGAGACACATAAGCCTGTATAAATCCAGGTGTGAACCACATCAATTAACAGTAATTATCCATGGTTAGCTAATTAGAACTAACAGATATAAGCTACCTCTAGCTACAGGTTATGGCCAGGCTTGGCCATGTCAGGCGGCCCCTGACAAGTCAGTCCAACTGAGTTCCGTTCTGTGTTCATTGCTACAGTATATAATAATAATTTGTCTACATTATTGGAGATTCATTGCACTACCTTTGAAACCTTGGCGACGATCCATCACACACACACATACAAACACACACACACACATACACACACAAATGGCACCTGGACCAAGTCAAGGTCAACAACTCAAGCCTGACCTGAATCAATGAAAGAGGAGCTTTCACAAGGAAAAAACTACAATGTTGACATGGCTCTAATTTTAGGGGATCCCAAAAGCAATGATTGATTACCTTTGCGCAATCATGACTCAATCAAATTGTTCTGATTACTAACTTTTTATTGTAGCTCTATCTTCTACTCTCCAAAATGAGTGAGTGAAATATTTAGCATAGCATTCTCAGGCTATGAAGTTATTGAGTTCAAATTAAGATCAAATTTTAAATATGAGCCCACCGTGATAGGTGGGGTTTTTTTAATTAAAAAAAAGAAAGATTTCCATCATATAAGAGTGGTTACTTGAGGTTGTGATAGTATAGAAACATTTTTTTACATGAAGGTTGACGCATAATCATTCCTTTTTCTTTGTACTGGGGGTACAACCAACTGTACAACATAATGAGCTAGCTGGTTGTACTGTGTGTGGAGGTGAGAAATATTGCTGAGACACTTAATACTGAAGATCAGAATGCAGGATGAAAAACAACAACTTCGGATACTATATACGGTGTGGTCAAGAAAAGGGAATTATCAGTGTACATAAGGGATGAGAGTTTAATAGTTGAGATTTGGGTTTATATATTATAATAATTATTATACTTTATTTTTTATCTGTTTCAGATTTCATAAGATTATTGTGATGAGAATCCAATTTACCTCCAGCTACTATGGATGCAGCTTTCACCACTCTAGTGGTACTGGTTGTCTGCCTCGATCTCGAAATTGGCTGAAGAGTGGTCTTTAATTACCCAACCACTACTACCCAACCACTACTACCCAACCACTACTAAGCTAAGTATAAAATCCCACCCTTTTTATACTCCTATATTTTAAGTCTATTAGAGGTAAGAGCATATGTCCCGCTGCCCTCTTCCTTCGTGTGACTGTGTGCTTCCGTTTGGATGTCTTGGGATCAAGCCAGTCCAAAATCAAATTGGCCCAAATTTTATCAAACACCATCTTCAATCACTCACCGTTTTCAACTCACTCTACATCTATGATTCAAATCTTAATCTACTCGAGATTTTGTACAGTGCATCTCTATTGTTTCCTAACCTCATTCGTCCATGTAACTACTTATCCAAGATATTTCATCAGGTGAAATAATAATAAGGAGTAAATGAACACTGCCCACTGAACATCGCAAGAACAACATTCAGCAGAGACGTGGGGACAGCAAGTCGAGTTTGCGCATGTACACATTGCGCATGCGTATTTACAGCGTGTACGCTATCGTTAGACGCTATCAGGTATTGAACGAGGAATAATGAATTTTGATACCGCCGAAAAAAGTTATATTGACAAAGTGCTTGACCTTGTCGAGCAAACTTCTTTTGATGTAGAGCTTGATATAGTCAAGCAAACTTCCTTTGAGGTAAACCATATATAGTCGCAATGGAATATTGGCAGTAGCTGTGAGTCAACTATTTGATTTATTCTTATTTTTATGTTACATTTTTTTCTTATTGCATTGTAGAAAAGCTGTTGGGCTCCTCTTCCTCAAGGAACATATTCTTTTTCAGACTTCATTAAAGTTGTTGATGAATACATTTTAAAGGTTTGCAATGGAGTCTAGTTCATGTATATATATATATATATACACACTATTTACTCTACTTAAGTAAATTTCTATATATTCATCTCAGATTCACAATATTTTCAATGATTCAAAGGACAATAAAGTAAGTTTGATGCTCCAAGCTTGTGTTTTAAGAACTGTTCTTGACTAATCTCTGGGTTAACTTATCATAAGTTTCACAATGTGGACTTTATTGAGCCACTTCTCTTGGTTAAGAAATAGTGAAGAGACAAAATATGTTTATGCAAAACTAAGCATCATTAGTGGGATGACATTTAAATATACCTGTGACTTCAAGTTATTGTGTGAAATATATTGTATTTAGCTAGAGAAATAATTTATAGGAAATATTTATTGTTATAACAGAGACATTCTAAATGAAGTTAGACATAATTGCCTTGCTGGAACAACTGACGACTTACTCTATTTATAACTTACTAATTTCTCCATAATCTTTACAAATTCTTCATACTAGTTTGTTTCAATTTTACCTGACAGAATTCTGAGCAAAGTTTGTGTCTTTCGAGTGAATGTGTGATACACAGCAAAAGTGTATCTTCTTCCAACTCATCAAAGCAACACTCGAGGGTTATCACTAACCCAAGATCATTCAGCAGGACTTTAAAGAGTGATGATGATGCTGACTATGCTGACATTCCCGAAGTTGTTATATATTACAAGAATGGAGAAACAGTGTGCTGTATAAACTATCATGAGGATGCTACTGCATATTACAAGAACATTGTAGAAAGTTGTTCAATGGATGAACTACCAGACATGAGTTGCACTGTACCCGAACCTCCTCTAATGGAGTCCGTCACTGAAATAGCACAAAATTTCAATCTTGTTGAACCAATTATCACGCTTGATGACCCTTTTTCAGATTCATTCTATGAAACGGAATTTTCGAGGTCTGTGTCTGAGTCAGAGTTGTTGGAGGCCACAATGGACACTGCTAATGTTACATCATCCACTGCATCACTCATGTCAAGCACAAGTGTTGACCCATTTTCAGATCCCAATTCAAATTGTTGGCCTGAATTGTGGGCAACTTCGAATAATGAAACTAATACAACTCCTGCTTTTCCATCGCATGTGATATTGTATGAATCATCGCCAGCAAGTGAAAATAAAGAAGACATCCACACTCAGTCATCCTCATTGGGTGCATCTACAACAAGCATGAATGTAAGCTTCTTGTTTGAGCTTAGGCAAATTGAAAATAGCATGACGTATTAAACCCGAGTATGTTTCATTTAACTACTAAGAGAAGTGCAAGCTTTAGGAAGAGTAATTTGTAGCTTTCAATAGCATGAGAATACAAACACAAGCGCAGTTTTTAATACAAATCAGTTCAGTGATTTAGTGTTAAAGCTGTTCATATTGCATGTGGAACTGATCGTAAGCAATATATATTCACCCCTGTATTGTAATTTATATGCAGGAGTTGGAACATTGCCCCTGCTTTTCAAATGAAACGTTGGCAGCTACCAATGAAGCACACCTTTCAGACTTATCAAATCAAGTATCCATACAATTGACCAACTCTAACAAATCAGCAATAAAGTGTGCAGCTGAAGAACCTGATATTTATGAGGAAGAGAACTGTGTTGAAGGTGTTATCAATCATGATGACCCATTTTCAACTCCCTATCATCGCATAGCAATTTCACACTCTCTGCCTGAGTTGGTGCTGCCATCAACTAAAACTCCTGCATTTTTATCAGTCCAATCATGTGAGAAATTATCAGCACTTGAAAAGGAAGTAGAAATCTTGAGAGCCAAGACAAAGTATTTGCCCGTACGTTTTGCTTTAGATAGCATCAAATAATGTAATTTTAGCTCAGTATGTTTTTATTCAGAGTGAGTTGCATGGCCCTATAAAATGGCATAAAATGTGCCTGTAGCTGCGTATGCCTACACCCAATCTCGTTGAGAATTTTCCATATGTAGGTAATTACTCATTTGTACATGTAGCTATATACTGTGCAAGGGGAATGTGAAACTGTTTCCTGGATGTCCTATGAGCAGGCTAGAACTGTTTTGTCAGAGCTCAAACGCTGCATGCTTATTTGGACCAAATCATTGCAGAATGATATATATCTAGCCATAAATGTGGCATGCAGTCTTAAGAAGTGTCAGTATTGCCATGTGATACATGCATAATGATATTTACAGGTGTATAAACATACATCGTTCTTTGCAAAGAAACCAGTCACACCAGCCAGCCATGTCAAACCAAATATGGGACGATTCTCCAGCTGTGATAAATCAGCAAGCACTTTGAAACATGCACCAGAAAAACTTGAAATTCATGACAAGTTCCGTTCTGTTGAATGTGCTAATAGTTGTGAAGACGTTTACGATTCTCTTACTGAGTTAGTGTTGACATCATCTGCACACTTGTCACTACAATCAAGTGAGACAATCGTAAAGAAGGTAGAATTCTCGAGAGCTACTGGAAACAATTGTCCTGTAAGTTTACTTGTGTTTTGCAATGGATGGACTTTAGTTTCTTCATTCTTATATAGAGTAGCTATTGGTGATATGCATGCACCAAGAAAATGCATGCACCTAGAAAATTATAAATACTTCCCTGTAATTGCAGATTTCTGATAATTCCCTAATATATATTATATGTTTTGGCTTACATCTGCAGCTTTAGCTAGCTCATATATGTATAGGCATGGAATGATCATTGGGTCGAGTTGTGGCTGTGTTATATACCAAATAATTCTATGGAACAAGTTTTAACTCATGATATTTTATTTATTTTCACAGGATCAACCACGTCATAATAAAATGCGAGCCATTATTAGGAAGATCCCATCTTTTCTGATGAAATTATTCCAACAAACAATTTTGGAAGATTGACTCAACATAATAATAAATTACATGACTTGATTATATGTAACCTACCTATATATATGTTGCTCTAATGTCAACATTATAATTTTATGTAACCTCCACATATTTTTCTTACTATATTATATCACATAATTAATTTGCCAGTATAACTATGAATTGGGTATATATATAGCTGCAGTACATTCTGCAGTACATTCTCCCTCTCTCCCTAGTTCTAGATATAATAACACATTATAACATTTTTAATTGCAGGAGATACAAGCCATTGTAAGAATAGATCTGGTTAGGGTGTGGCTTGTTAATGACATGTTTTTAGGGAATCCTACCACTTGCACTGCCAGTATATTTTCTCAGATAGTTCAGCTGTAGAAGTCAATTATTATATATATTATATGGATGACAAAGACAGTGATGCAGAAGTGATTGGGAATTATAGAGGAATCATTGGAGAGTTGTGTAACGAAGGTCTTTAGGTTGTGATGGCAGAGAGGTTAAGGAAGTTTTGTGAGGAACAAGTTTTCACGGCGGCACTTGGAGGTTCCAGAAGGAAGAGGAGATGCACAGACCAGTTGTTTATCCTAAGGGGTATATGTGAGATTCGGAAAAGGGAGAAGGGATCGTCTTCTAGGCTGACTTCCAATAGCTTCCACCCCGTTGTAGAGGCCTCACACATTCGTACAATTTCTCCTCCCCTCCTGTTTGTCTCATTGTATACCACAAAATATCCCTCCACACACTGTCGTAAGCCTTACTGATGTAGTCGAGGTGGTTTGGGATAGAGAAGGGACTTAGGCAGGCGTGTCCTATGTCACTAACATTATTCAATATATATATGTTGGGAATGGTGGATGAGAGCTGAGCTGGCACTGAAGGTGCATGCTACATGGTGTGGTGCGTTGCCTCTATGCTGATGATATTGTGATTTTGGTGGGCACTGGAGTGGAGTTGCAAGAGATGTTGGATATGGTGCAGAACTATGCGATAAGATGGAAGTTGAAGTTTGATTAGAAGAAGAGTAAGGTAATGGTCATTGGGAAAGGGAGGAAAGGGAGGAATAGTGTGAAGTGGAATATTGATGGAGAGGAGCTGGAAGTAGTGAAGCATTCAGATACCTGGGTGTGTGAAACTGGGAGGGAATGTGCACTTGGAAGATTGAAGCAGAGGAATGGATTGGAAAGGTGGTATGGATGAGTCGAGTGAATGGAAAAACTGGAGGTAGGATGGTGTGGGAGCTGTTGGCTAGGCCAAGCCTGGAAATGCTGCTGAAGTGTGGCTGACAGGAGGACAGACTGCTTGTAGGAAATTATAGTCAGCTCAGTTGAGAGTAAGGGGTTAGCAACAGTGTGGCAGCAGTGCTGCGGGACTTGGGATGGAGGAAGTTGGCAGAGAGGAGGGAGAAGAAAATTCTCTATGGTAGGAGTCTTGCACAGGTGGAGGAGGGTAGACTGATCAAAATTGTGGCAAACAAGCTAAGAATGGATGGAGGGATAGGATGGCGGGAAGAATATATACTGTTGATGAGGAAATATGATCTAATTGTTGAGCTAGAGTCAGTGAGACAATGGAAGGTGAAGATGAAAAAGAGAGAATTGGGAGATGTCGAAAGTATGAGCAGTTTGAAGTGGTATAGGTTGGCAAAAGGTGATGGAGCAGAAAGATATACAAGGTCATTACAGGGATATAAGTTGATGTTTAGGATGAAGACAGGATCAGCAGGTCTAAGGACAAGAAGCGGTGTAGACTGTGTAGTGATGATAGATGCATCTGGTGTGATAGATGTGGGGCACTTTCTAATAGTCTGATGAATTTGGAAGGAAACGGAAAATGTTAATGAAATGACTGGATGGAATTGAGGGAGCTGGAATATGGTTGGAGGAGTTTGAGATGGTGGGCACTGAGGGGAAGGTGGCATTGTTGCTTGGGAAGGAGGTGGAGAGTGTGAGTAATAAGGTGATGGTGGAAGTGTGCAGGCAGTGCGTAGTGAAGTGTTGGCAGAGGAAGGTACTTATTTATGGCCTCCCCCCACTCCACCGTAACCAAGCAGTACAACTCATTAAACATAGAACATTAACAGTACTTAAGGGGGGAATATATGAGGGGAAAAAGTTGGGTTTTTTTAAAAATTGTAGCTAGCTAATGGAGAAGTTATATTCCAAATTTTAGATAAATTGAAGGCTCCATTATGAAGTTACAGGCACACACATGAAGTAATTTTAAGTACTTTTACTATTTATAACAAACCAAACAGATGACGAGAAAAATCAAGATTCTTCCCATAGAGCCATAGCTTTGTGACCGTTCACGTATTTGGCTGTGCTCTGAGGCAGACATGAAGCTGCGCTTTACAACCTTCATCAGTGATGGGGATTCCAAGACCTTTGCTGTACTTACTGAGCTTAAGCCTTATGGTCCTGATATACAAATAGTTAAGCATGAGTGTCTTCGACACGTGCAAAAGCGAATGGGGACGGCACTTTGTAAATTAGGTGCAAAGGTTGTGTGGTAAAATTTAAAGCTAAACTAACTGATAAATCTATCAAGGCACTGAATATCTATTATGGAGGAGCCATTCGGAATAATGCTGGCAATATTGATGAGATAAAGGCAATAGATGCGTCATTCTTACACTCTATGTCAACAGATATATAGCCATCCAGTTCACATTGAGTGTCCTGAACACAGACCACCCAATCAGATCAGCTGGCGCAAGTTTAAGGTTGAAAAGAAAATAACACCTCCTCATGATCCCACGTGATTTGGCAAATTATATAGTGCCTGCCATGATAACTTTCCAATTAAAAAAAAAATCGTGTAACTCTCTTATTAACCAGTCAATTTTCAAATTTTTTATGCCAACCGAAAATGAAATAACTCTACGGCAGACGTGACCATCGCGACATTATATTGGCGCAATTTCTTTGGAAACCGTTCTAGCAGAGTTTTAGCATCCTAGCTACGATGAGAGACCGTCCTACACCTAGCGATAGGTGAGAGAAGAAGAGGAAAGACTCATCTAAAGCTGAGCTGATGAGAAAAGCCAAGCGCACGAAACAACAGGAACAGCTAGATGACAACAACGGCTACAGCAACGTCCTAACCGAGCAACTTACAGAGTCTTCAACGGTAGATCCTGAAGTGCCTACGCCTGTAAGTCCAGCAGAAGCTTCAACCAGAGTTGTGGGAGTGCAGGATATTGATGAAGAGCATGAAGAGAGTGGAGAAGGATCCTGATGGAGATAAACAAGATGATGAATACTCTGATCCTCAAGATGCTTTAGATGATTTTATGCTGACTCTAACTAGAGAGCAGCGTAAAATGCTGTCTGTACTGCTCTATGAAAGCTTCAGGACCCGACAGAAGATGAGCAAGATGGATGCTGCACAGGAGTCGGCAAGTATTACAGGTCAGTTTGTCACTCTGGTTATAATTTAAGCTATTGCTTTGCTTAGTGGTAGTGTTGGGAGATGGTCATAATCCCTGCCTCCTTTTTAATTCATGTTTTGATGTGATATTTTAGGGTTTAGTGACGAGTGTCAGAAGTTATCGGAAGGAATTCTTCGATAACAATTTCAAGATGAAGGAGAGTCGGCAAGGGAAGTGAGAGCGTCTTCTGGTATTGAGTGATGAAGACTTGAGAAAGAGTGCAACTGAGTGGGTCCGGGAGAATGCATTCAAGAAGGGACAACCAAACATGACTGCACTAGACTTCTGTGAGCACGTCTATTCCGGGAGAATGCGTTCAAGAAGGGACAACCAAACATGACTGCACTAGACTTCTGTGAGCACGTCTATTCGACCCTTCTTCTTCCTGGCCATCACTTGCCACCACATTTCCATCACTCCATCTCACTTCGTACTGCTGTGCGCTGGTTGCATCGTTTGGGCTTTAAGCCTCACATAAGAAGGGGATCTACATGAGGATAATTTTGTCGAACCACCACGAAGACTTCAAGACAGAGAAGACGATTATTGAGAACTTTCTCGTTAGTCGAGGTCATCATGTTCACTTTATTCCCAAATTACATTGTGAGATGAACCCCATTGAGCGAGTTGGGGGCAAGCTATATAAGCGTCACACGCTAATGTACACGAACTTCACCTTAACAGGGCTTAGGAACATCATTCCAGCAGCTCTCGACTCTGTGACTGTGGAGAACATACGAAAATACTTTCGTACTCGTGATTATGAGACGGCTTATAGGGAAGGACACACTGCTGGAAAAATGGTTGAACTGGCAGTAAAAAAATATAAATCACACCGCAGGATTTTTTTTGAAGACAAGACATGAAGTTCACTACATGTATAATATATCTATACCTGTGAACAGTTTATGTAATAACTTCTGTATACTTTTTTTCTGATGGCCTTAACAGGCTCAGCAATAGCAACATTAAATCATAGGTATTATATATTATATATATATATAAATTGTAAAAATTTGGTGGAGCGAAAATTAAAAAAGTGTCTTACAAATTTCATTGACACTATATGTTAGGTTGTGGCGGCGCAATTACGGAACAGTAATCGGGACATAACTCCCTTGACTAATAATATGTATTCGAATTGATGATCACCTTTTGTTCGTTATTGATACTCTCTGTCTTTCTCTATCGGATAGAAGAGATACAACGGTGACACAGAACCGCGCAGGGAATCCTAAACATAGACTTCCCTACATTGGTGACCCCGACGTCCACGTCCACAGCGTTCCCGCTCAACAGCGTCAATTCCTTCCTCTTCGGCATTATGGCTGAAGCACAAGCACTTGCAGATGCTTTAATGGCAGCTACAGTCAATGCAGTCTCCCTCAAACTACCAGAGTTCTCGCCTGACAGGATCGAATACTGGTTTATAGCCATCGAAGCGGAATTCAACCTCCGCGTTCCTGCCATTACCCAGGACCAGACCAAATACAGCTACGTGGTGGCAGCACTCAAGGGCCAGGTCATGGACAGGGTGATCGACATCATCAGGAACCCCCCTGCTGATGGCACTCGCTACCAAGCTATCAAAGATCGCCTCCTTTCCGCGTTTGGTTGAACGCCCTTGGAGAGGAGCAAGTCTTCTAGACTGGCCTGGGATGGGTGATGGAACACTATGAGCAAGCCGATGCCTACTTCATGCTCTCCGGTGCCCGCCTGAACCAACCATCATCACTTGTTGGCAACGTCGATGTTGCAGCCATCGATCACAAACGCCAAAAGCACAGGACTAAGACCAACACCAGTCTGTGTTTCTACCATGGGCGGTATGGAACGGAGGCAAGGAGATGCACCCAGAACAACTGCCAGATGGCCCATATTCCCCTAGCTAAGACACCGTCAGTGGGAAACGCCAACGCCGGCCACCAGTAGCCGTGGTGGCTGGCGCAACAACTTCAAGGCTTCTACATGTCCAGGATAGGGCCTCGGGACGCTCCTTCCTCATCGACACTGGTGCAGAAGTCTCTCTCGTCCCGGCTTCTCCTGCTGACCACCGCGCAGCCGCTTCCTCTGTCCATTCTGCCCCACTAGTGGCAGCCAATGGGACAGAAATTAAAACCTATGGCATACGTCGCATTCCACTCCAGTTTGGGAGCAAGCGCTTCCAAGGGTCTTTCATTGTCGCTGACGTGAACCAGGCCATCCTCGGGGCAGACTTCTTACGTGACAACGGACTGCTAGTCGACCTGGGAGGACAACGCCTCGTTCACTCTGCCACGCATGCCACCATCGCCGCACCTAGCATTGTATGTCAACCAGTACCTTTGACCGTAATCAAACCTCCTCAGGTAAACAATGTCTATGCCAACCTACTCGCCTCTAGGCCCAAACTCACTGAGTTGTCTTTTCGCAAGGACAGGGTCCCCCATGGGGTCGAGCTTTGTATCGATATGGTCAGTCTCCTCTCCGCAGCGTCGCCAGCCCGGCGTTTGTCCCCCGACAAACTCGCTGTCGCAAAGGCTGCATTCAAAGAGATGGAAGACCTTGGGATCGTCCGGCGCTCCTCCAGTCAATGGGCGTCCCCACTTCACATTGCACCCAAACCTGGTGGTGGTTGGCGCCCATGCGGGGACTTTAGACGTCTCAATGGCAGCATCAAGACTGACTGCTACCCGGTGCCTCACATCCAAGACTTCGCCGGCCAACTCGCTGGTATGACCATTTTCTCATCGATTGACCTGATTAAGGGCTATCACCAGATTCCGGTACGTGCTATGGACATCCCCAAGACAGTAGTGATTACTCCTTTTGGCCTTTTCGAGTTTTTGCGAACACCTTTCGGCCTTGCAAACGCAGCCCAAGCATTTCAGAGACTGATGGACACGGTCTTGCGGGTCTGCAGGGCGTATTCATTTACCTAGATGACATCCTGGTAGCCAGTTCCTCCCCCGATGAGCATCTTCGGGATCTCACTGCCGTTTTCGATCGCCTTGAACAGCACGGCCTCGTCATTCACCCAGGCAAGTGTGTCTTCGGTGTCAATGAGATAACCTTCCTCGGCCATGTGGTCAACGCCGAGGGTATACGACCCATGCCAACTCGGGTGATAGCCATACAACATTTCCCCTGCCCGACAGTAATCAAGGAATTGCAAGCCTTCCTCGGAGTAATTAACTTTTACCACAGGTTTGTACCTGCCGCTGCCCAGCTACTTCATCCTCTCTACACTGCTTTGGTTGGCCGTCCCGCCAGGACCTCTCCGGTGAAATGGTCAACCACCATGGACAAAGCATTCCGTGATGCAAAGACTGCTCTGGCCTCTGCTGCCCTCCTGGTCCATCCCCGTGCAGATGCTCCCACGGCTGTAACCGTTGATGCTTCAGATATGGCCATTGGAGGCACTCTTGAGCAATTCACAGATGGCCTCTGGCGACCGCTGGCCTTCTTCAGCCGCAACCCAGACCAGATATAGTGCATTCGACAGAGAATTGCTTGCTGCCCACGCTGCTATCCGTCACTTCAGGTATTTCCTGGAAGGACGCCAGTTCTCACTGTTTACCGACCACAAACCACTCACGTTTGCCCTCAGTAAGATCTCGGATGCCTGGTCTGCACGACAACAGCGCCAGCTCTCAGCGATCTCAGAATTCACCGTGAACATTAGACACGTGGCAGGCAAGGACAACGTGGTAGCAGACGCTCTTTCCCGTGCTGCCATTTCGGCCATCAGTGGAGGCATTGATTTCTCCGCCCTTGCAACCGCACAGCTCGCAGACCCAGTCGATATGGCTGCCTGCCGGACAGCAATCACCAGCCTTCAACTTAAGAACATTCCCTTTGGACCCAATCACACAACCCTGTTGTGTGATGTGTCTCTTGGTCGACCACGTCCCCTCGTACCTGTCTCTTTCCGCCGTCGCATTTTCGACACCCTTCATGGCCTCAGCCATCCAGGCATACGGGCAACCCGCAGCCCGCAAGTATGTCTGGCACGGCCTTGGTCGACAGGTCGGAGAATGGGCCAGGACATGCATCGCTTGCCAACGAGCCAAAGTCAACCGCCACCACCGTGCCTCACTATCTGAGTATAACGAGCCCATACTCCGATTCGACCATGTGAATGTGGATCTCGTAGGGCCACTCCCACTCTCTAAAGGTTTCACCCACCTCCTCACAGTAGTGGACAGAGTCACTCGCTGGCCAGAAGCAATTCCTGGCTAGCACAAGTACCAAAGACGTGGCTGATGCCTTCTTGAGTGGATGGATTACTCGTTACGGCCTTCCCTCCGATGTCTCCTCTGACAGAGGACCCCAGTTCACATCTCAACCCTGGCAAGATCTCTCCAACCTCCTCGGAACCAAACTGCATCAGACTACGGCTTACCACCCCCAGGCGAATGGCCTTGTGGAAAGGTTCCATCGAAGCATGAAAGCGTCCCTTAAAGCACGTTGTCAATCGCCCTCGTGGACATCAGACCTTCATTGGGTCATGCTAGGACTCCGGACTATGCCGAAGGAGGACCTAGGTACATCCCCAGCAGAGCTAGTGTTTGGATCGCCACTCACTGTCCCCGGGGAATTTGTGGGCCATGGACAGGGCGAACCAGTTCTGGAACTTCTCCACCGCCTCCGTGACAATGTGGCAGAACTCAGACCGGTCCCCCCAGTGCACCATAGCTCTCCCACAACCTCAATTCCGGCCTCCCTCTCTTTGGCCAAATTTGTCTTCATTCGTCACGACAGCCACACGTCGCCCCTACAGCCACCTTACGATGGCCCATTTCGTGTATTGACCACAGGGGACAAATTCTTCAAAGTACAGGTCGACCATCGCGAGGAGACCATCTCGATCGATAGGCTGAAAATTGCACATGTCGATGAGTCTGCCGAGGTCCAAGTGGCACAGCCACCATGCCGTGGTCGCCCCCCTCAATGTCCCCTAGCACAGCCCACTGTCCTGCCAACTCAACACTCCCCGGACACATCACACGGGATACGAAGTACCCCAATCCTAGGAACTACACGCTCCGGACGAAGATTTAAGAACACTGACAAGGTTTTTGGACTGAGCTACCCATGGACGATACATCTTCATTAAGATCAAGTCAGTTCTGGTAGGAGCTGTGTGGCGGCGCAATTACGGAACAGTAATCGGGACATAACTCCCTTGACTAATAATAATATGTATTCGAATTGATGATCACCTTTTGTTCGTTATTGATACTCTCTGTCTTTCTCTATCGGATAGAAGAGATACAACGGTGACACAGAACCTCGCAGGGAATCCTAAACATAGACTTCCCTACAAGGTGATCATATTTATCCTATTGGCAACTACTACTGAGTTTTTTTAATGATTTTACACTGATGTTGACATAGACGGCCATTTTTAATTAGTTAGGTTGCTATGGTAACCCCCCCCCCCCCCCCCCCCCCCCCCTATAAGAACATACATGCCAAATTTTAAGTAAATCTACTGCAGTAATCAATGTTCGCTGCAAGAGAAGTCAAATTGGAAAGTTAATGTGGCAAGCCCTATATTATATATATGACCCGTTTATATATGGGGGGGGGAGTATATAGGGACCTTTTAGCTAGGTGTACACTAGGTGCCACAACAAATCAGAATGAAAGCTTTAACAATATCATCTGGTTACATGCTATGTATATAGTAAAACACAAAATTAATGTTAAGCCTTTCCACTGTTGCTAGTATAGATGTCATTGTTTTTAATGAGGGTAAGGAGAGGGGCATGAAATGCTTGTTCACGGCACTCAAACTGAAGGTTACCCCACGTGCAACTCAATACTACAAACAAGTTGATAGGTTACGTGTCTATAAGAGTGAGAGGAGGTCAGATGCAGTGGAAAAGACAAGGACGAAGATGAAAAACAAGAATTGGGAAGCTACAGAGGAGAGTGCCATAGCAGCAGAAGGGTGTACTTATGCCTCTGGAGAATTTTAGCTCAAAATATTGAGTCTCGCGTTTGACTACTCTTTTAAACATTCACTACTTAGTAAAAATATTTTTCAGTTATTTTTCACTCAAACTCCATAATTTATATATCGTTAGAAAGCCCATTCCCTGCTCTTTAACCTAGTCTATTTATTTTTCATTCATATATATGTATAAAATTATAGTGTATATCTTTGAATATGTCTGTGATATTTTCCGTTTTGGACTGAATTTTTTTTTACTGTAGTTTTGTACATTTTCAGATCTGTCTAGATAGACTAGGGTGAGCTAACCTAAGCACAGACCACTTATATAGCAGCCACTCAGCATTAGCATAATATTTTTACTTGTCCTTTTTGTGGGTTTTAATCATTATATATAATATTAAATAGCAAAAAGGTATACCAAAATGGAGTTGTTAGGTTATAGTGAAATGAAGTTATAATTTGTTTAGTCCAAGTAAAAATTACCATTTATTCCCCCCTTAATTAATAATATCCATAATAACGAGTGTCCCGCTGCTCAAGGAGTATATAGGGAGGGGACCAAAGATCATCAGCTCACCACGCAACAGAACAGTTCCTTTCTCCTCTGCCACCACTTCCCCACCCAATACATAACACACTCACCTCCCTATCATCGCATCATTTACTTCCTCCACACCTTTCAACAGCAATGCCACCTTCTATATTCATCTAGCCACTGTCCAGCCCCTACAATTCTGTGCAGCCAACCCCTTAAATTACCAAGTAATGTCCCACATCTTAGCCTGCTCTATCACACCATATATAACTCTATCCCACATCACTTCTTATCCTCAATAACCCAGCCGAGTCCCATTTAAATTGCAACCACATTGACCCTCACATATATACCCCTCCACCCATGCATCATTCTTTGCCAATTTATAAACTTCAGATCAACTTCCTCCACCCAATCCTTATTTCTTCCTTCATTTCCCCTTCCACTTACGTACCGACCCAACCTCATTGTTTATTTTTAAGTGATATAGCTCAGTGTAACAACAGACCTAATCAATCATATAAATTATTATTATAAGTATATATAGGGCATATTATTATTATTTAGTAGCTTAATTTTATTTTTTCAACATCTGTGCTGGACGCGGGTGCCTAGGTGTGGTTTTGTATCCCGATGAGGGCCCCAAGGGGACCATCTTTGCTGCAGTTTTTCTACTGAACATAAGAAAACATGGACGTCAAAGTTGCCACAAAAACAATTTTTCGATAAAGACTGAAATAATCATGGGGGAAAAAAGCAATGCATTCAGTCTATGGCAGAAGTCTTGGGCTACCGCAGTCGTCTTGCTTCTCGTTCACTTTCCAAAAGGCAAAGAACATCACCCTCACGAACCGGACCTTTCACATTTCGGATGATAGCCCGTCCATCATCTAGAAACTCCACACGTACCTAAATTGCAAAAAAGGGGGGGGGGGGGGGAATGAAATTAAAGGTTAAAATATGCTTTGTTCTTGGGGAGGGGGAGCAAATCTTGGATGTGACTCGAACCAATTGATGTCAAAATAGTCTGTAGGTACAAACTTGGATATTATTCACACACAATATATATATTAGGTTGGGGGCAAGTACTCAAGTGCACATTTGGCAATACTTGACCTGTTGAAATAAAGAGCACTTGAACTTGAACAAAAGTAGTTGGTAAATATCAAGTACTTTAGGTAGAGCATTATGGTGTTGATTGATGTACCTGGATGTCCAGTATATACATAAGACACCTGGTTTGTGAGTGCCTCAATACATTGGTCATTGCTGCTGCAGGACAGTCTGTCTGTCACCTGCTGTGATGCTGACATTGTGGATTTTATCATCTTCATCTGTTATTATTGGTGTCTGGTGTGTGGTAATGTTAGTTGGTAAGAAACATCTCACTCGGAGCTTGCAAGATCTGGCTTGCTGTTGCACAGGCTTGCATCCTCTGAGGGAGTGTGCAAGAACTTTGCTGTCTATAAAAAGACTGTTGAATGTGTTCATGACAGTTCTGATATGCTATTGCTGTAATAATTTAACTACACTACTTGACCTTCATGTGTGCTACCTTGGAATCACTGGCACTGCTGTGTTTTACTGGCTGTAACTTTGTAAAGATGGCATCTACTGTTTGGAAACATTTCATTCCCGCTGATAGTAAAGTTGGCAATTTTAAGGCCAAGTACAAACATTGCAGTCGTGATTATTCGTGTTCTAAACCTGCTCCATAGAAACTCATCAAGCACTTGAAGGGAGGTAATTTATATTGCTAGTCTAAGCTATCATGGATTATTCAGATGATTGTGTAATTATGTTCCATTATTTTGGGGGGTCAGAGGGAACACCCTTCAGTTCACCAAGACATGATCTCTACCAATGCTACACCTGGAGATCAGTGTCATCTAGTAGGGGCTTCATCAATGAAGCCAAGAAATACAGTGCAACTGATTTGCGACAGAAGACTATATCACCAACACCCTTGTCTCACACATCGCATGCGATCTCGTGCCGTTCTCCCGACTGGATAGTCAGTACTTCAGGGGTTTTGTGCACGCCATAGACCAATGCTATCAGGTGCCCAGTCGCAAACACCTAGTTGGCTCACTTCTCCCAGAGAAGGCTGCCAGTGTGCATCCGAGATCTCCTAGCAACTGAACTGTGCACAGAGTGTGTGCGTCACACTGGACATCTGGTCCAGTCGACAGATGCAGTCATACCGTGGAATGACTGGCCATTTCATCGCGGACTGGAGCATGAAGTTTGTGGTACTCACATGCAAGCGGTTCAGGGGTGGACACACTGCTGCCACCATAGTGCAGCAGTACGAGGAAACAATCCAGTTGTACAACATTGCATCAAAGATTTCAACTATTGTGACCGACAATGCTTCAAACATGTTGAAGGCCTTCTCACTGCCTGATTTTCAGACCATCACCGAAGATCAGCACTGGCAACTCTGACGAGGAAGATGACCTTGAATCCACCATCACTGTCGCACCAGATGAGTATGAGCAGATCACCACAGCCCATGTTTCTGTCATAGCACCCAGCCCCGTCATAAGTGATGGGTTCAAGGCGGCAGGTCAGCTAAACTATGTTCTCGGAAAAGTCTGAAAAGTCGTTAACCACGTGCACAAGCCAGGGTTTCATCTAGAAAATTGTCCAAGGGGGGGGGGGCAACTGGAGTAATCTGGATATTAAGGGGGTACTTTAGGTCAGATTTAAATTTTGCATTTAATTTTATTCTCACCCAACAATGCTTCAACATACTGGAAAGGTGGATTCCAAGTTACAGAGGATATGGATGCTCTATTCTGGACTTACAGTGGCTTTTTGCACACACCTTCTACCCGGGAAGGCGATCAAGAAGCCTTATCTGAATTCAGGGGGGACAATGGCATTTAATATATATATATATTTTTTTTAACTTATGGATACCACTTTAGAGCTCCGTAGATTCTGTAACTTCATGGTATGGACTTGATATATAGCTAAAAAGATAGGTCTCTCTCTGTGCTCTCTTTTGATACTAAAATATGTTTCATAGGTTAAGGGGGGGCATGATGTCAAGCACTTATCAACATCAATAAGAATTTTAATAATACAATTTCCAAGGGGGGGCAAAAAGGATCCTCGTTTCAAGCTGCAATGGTGCCAGGATGCCAACCAACAGGAAGCTGTTACAACAGAGCTATCTATGATGGTTGTTGAACATGCTCATCCTCCGGAGGCCTCTGCAGTGAGCCAAGAAACGGAGCAAGCTGTTCAGCTTTATGACTGCACCAGCTCAACCAGCATCAGTCATGGCTGAGGTGAATCAGTATCTTGGCGAACCATCCATGGCTAAAGAGAGTAACCCTCTTGCATACTGGAAAGGACATTCACACATGTACTCAGCCCTATCCAAGCTTGCTGTCAAGTACCTGACAGTCGTGGCTTCATCAGCATCAGTAGAGAGGACATTTAGCATTGCTGGGAAGGTGTTCCGGCCAGATAGGTGTCGACTCACTGACAAAAACTTTGAGATGATCACGATGATCAAGTGCAATCACCATTTATAATTGATGTATGAACTGAACACTGAAGTGCTTGGACTGTTACCTGGTACATGTATCAAGATATAAAATATATACGATGTATCAAATGGTTTCAATTAAAAGAAAATATAAAATGTCCGTGGTTATATTTGTGTACTTGAGTACTTGATCAACTGTACTTAACCCCAACCCTGCTGCATATATAATATATATATGTACTGCACACATATATATATATATATGTACAACATCTTATCTTCCTTGATAAGTGCATCATTTAATATCTCACATGAAATAGAACGCAGCATCGATTAGACCACACACACACACAAGCAGGAAATATGAAAACCTCCAGAGAAGATGGCCAAACTCCGCAGAAAAGAGGCAGGAGAGAAACGACGAGGACGATGTTCCTTTACAGTCTGACTAAGAAGACAACACTAGAACCAAGGAACAACAGCTAGCTAGAGCACAAACACTCCATCACAATAACTACCACCTGTTCAAGCTCTGGTGATCTCTGATCTCCTGCAACTATTCTGTGCATGCCTGTTAGTACTACATGATAGAGCTCGCCCTTGAATGGTACATCGAGGATAGAACACAAGTCTAGCCTAATCGGACACATGCATTCTAATCCAGGCTGGAAATACCGTACAGTATATATTGAATTATGCGTGCTAGATCCAAGGCTTAAAAATAAATTTTAAAATGATAATCTGTGCATGGCAAATAGACCACTCTATTATTATATAAGTGTTTAAACTTTACATTGGCTTGAGGGAGTAAGTGGGGGGAACGGGGAAAAGGTAAGTAATAATGAATGGCCGATTCTGCTGTAACAAACCAATGAAGAAAAAGTACACAAAAGTAGCCAGCATTGTTGTGGATGCTGCAAGCATTGCTGTGGGTAGCATTGCTGTGGGTGCGGCTAGCATTGCTGTGGGTGTGGCTAGCATTGCTGTGGTTAGCATTGCTGTGGGTGCGGCTAGCATTGGCTGTGGGTGCAGCTAGCATTGCTGTGGGTGTGGCTAGCATTGGCCGTGGGCATGGCTTCTCGTAGTATTCAGTTGACTGGCGTGTTCAGATAAGTGACGTTCGAATAAGCTGCAGTAGAACTCCTCTTCATCGACCTCCTGTACTGGATCTCTGTGGCCATTATCTTGGTCGAGATGTATTGTTTGTGGTATATACCGTAAACGCTCTAATTATGTGTCTTGGGGGAAATAATTATCTAATCTGCTATGACCCACAAATAGAATTTTTTTCCCCACCGTAAATGTGATGCGCAGCAATAAAAAAAAAATTTAAATGTAAAAAAAACTCACTTATTCGGTTGCATGTAGTTGGTGAATCCGAGGGTAAACTCAGATGAGCCCAAATAACTACTTTGCTGTTTCCTCAAAGAGAGTCTTACATATGGTATTGACTTGGAAGCCAAGCCAGCTACAAAAACCTAAGGTGGTGAAAATAGGACCTGGAAGGCCACAGAAAGTTGTTGCAGTTCCTCCTCTTCTAGCAGCAGCGGCTACAGACTTACACGAGCCTTGACAACGGTACTGCTTTTCTGTTGATAGAGCTAACAGGAGTGCTACAAAATGTTGCAGTACATAATCTAGAGTAGAGCAAGCTACACTATACCTGTTGTGAAGATTGTGGTGTTCTGAAACCGTTGTAGTTACTTCACCAGTCCACGTACTATGACACACGTGGTGGCCTGTAACTACTGAAGTAAAAGGGAAGGAAGCTCCTGCAGCAACAGCCGTAGATTTGATGGCGACGTTAGAAAGGAGAGGGTCGATAGGCAAACCAAACGTAAAAATAGAATTGCTCGACGTCATTCACTAGAAATTGAGCTTAAAAATAAATTATCTTTGACTCATAATTAGAACAAAGCATAATCGCTAAGTCAATAATAAACTTCACCTCAATTATGCGTTGCAATATGTTAATCGATGGGTGGGACCAAACACATATTTGTTTCCATGGTTACAATTAGAAGGGTGGTTTCTATAACCTAAGCAGTTACAATTGGAGGGGTGTGGTTTATAACAGGAGGAGCCTAATGGAGTAATGAAGGATACACGATGGGTGTTTTTTTAATTTTTTTTTAAACATCTTTTTTAGGAGCTCAAGTTTCGAGGATTGCTGTTACCAAATTATTTCGCGGAATAATTTTTCGAGGTTCACAAACCCTTTACCAGACCTTATTATTGTAACATAACTGGATGGCACAATTTTCGTGTCTAGGATCAAGTTCGTGAAAACCTCAAAACTTTAGGTACAAAGGGGGGGGGGGGGGGGGGGGGGGGGGTAAAGCACTGTACGGCAGGCAGTAACCATACACAGGTTTCCATGCACCAGTGAAATTTGCTATAACGCCTCAAGCTCGCACATGCCCAGGCGTCATTCGTGCGACCAAATATAAAACACCTGCCAAGGAAGTGGAGTAGCTTTTCACATGCATTGTAGCTAATAATGACAATCGATTACGCTGACCAATGGATTGCGTGTTTCGATATCCCTTACCTGGCAACACAGCATCACGAACAACAGGCTGACTATATATAGTCAGCAGATGTATATACCACTCTGTCTGGCTAGGAAGTCCAAAGGCTACCCATCACTACACTTCCAGAGCACCAGGCTGCTCCAGTAGATCCTGCTGGGAGTCAAGGCTACCCATCATCACTATACTTCCAGAGCACCAGGCTACTCCAGTAGATCCTGCTGGCGAGTCAGCTCAACCCGACCTGCAAGTTTTGACTGTGAGTGAGCCCCCCGAGTCAGAACTTAACAGTAACAAAAAAGGCAGAGAGAACTGGAAGGTTAGCTATAATGGTCGATTATCTATCCGCCACACATTGTACAAAGATCCAGTAGCCCAGTCATTTTCCGCTTCATTTTTCCATTCCAAATATTCCATTCCAAGCTAGCTTTTTTTGTTGGTAGTCCTACTGAGACAGATCACAGTGTTGGCAGTCCCACTGTGATAGATCACAGTGTTGGCAGTGCTAGATCACAGTGTTGGTAGTCCCACTGTGATAGATCACAGTGTTGGTTGTGCTACTGTGATAGATCACAGTGTTGGCAGTGCTACTGGGATAGATCACAGTGTTGGCAGTGCTACTGGGATAGATCACAGTGTTGGCAGTGCTACTGGGATAGATCACAGTGTTGGCAGTCCCACTGGGATAGATCACAGTGTTGGCAAGTGCTACTGTGATAGATCACAGTGTTGGCAGTGCTACTGGGATAGATCACAGTGTTGGCAGTCCCACTGGGATAGATCACAGTGTTGGCAGTGCTACTGTGATAGATCACAGTGTTGGTAGTCCCACTGTGATAGATCACAGTGTTGGTTGTGCTACTGTGATAGATCACAGTGTTGGCAGTGCTACTGGGATAGATCACAGTGTTGGCAGTGCTACTGCGATAGATCACAGTGTTGGCAGTGCTACTGGGATAGATCACAGTGTTGGCAGTCCCACTGGGATAGATCACAGTGTTGGCAAGTGCTACTGTGATAGATCACAGTGTTGGTAGTGCTACTGGGATAGATCACAGTGTTGGTAGTCCCACTGGGATAGATCACAGTGTTGGCAGTCCCACTGGGATAGATCACAGTGTTGGCAGTGCTACTGTGATAGATCACAGTGTTGGCAGTGCTACTGTGATAGATCACAGTGTTGGCAGTCCCACTGGGATAGATCGGTTGGTAGTCCCACTGGGATAGATAACAGTGTTGACAGTGCTACTGTGATAGATCACAGTGTTGGCAGTCCCACTGGGATAGATCACAGTGTTGGCAGTGCTACTGTGATAGATCACAGTGTTGGCAGTCCCACTGGGATAGATCACAGTGTTGGCAGTGCTACTGTGATAGATCACAGTGTTGGCAGTCCCACTGGGATAGATCACAGTGTTGGTTGTGCTACTGTGATAGATCACAGTGTTGGCAGTGCTACTGGGATAGATCACAGTGTTGGCAGTGCTACTGTGATAGATCACAGTGTTGGCAGTGCTACTGTGATAGATCACAGTGTTGGCAGTCCAGGGATGTTTTTGTAATTTTACCATTTTCATTGCTCGATGACAAGAGCTATAGTTAGAAAATTTGTCAGGGGAGGAACACAATCATTTATAATTAAAACAATAACCAGATTCCAAGAGAAGGACGAGGGCTAACTGACTTCTAAGGAGAGACCCTATAATAACTTACAACACTCCAGAATCAAATCTTGAGTGGCTAGAAGCACTGTGATGGCTGGCACTAGAAGGTGGCATCTTGGGTGTATTTTTTGAAAACAGGTTTTATAAGTCGACTTATGTTTATACAAACGCTAACAAAACCTTTGTGGCTATGACTTTAGAGCTCATGGATGCTACACACTAACTGTGTCAACTATTTCAGCTCCTTCAAATAAAAATGGCAATGCAGGTTTTCATTTAGGGGGAGGGCTGCCCCCCATTGGAACCTTCCCCTCCCCACTTGGAAATTGTATTATTAAAATTCATTAGAAACTTTTGTCACATCTTTAACCATCATGCCCTTAATATCGAGATTCCTCCAGTTGCCCCCCCCCCCCCCCCCCCCTTGGACAATTTTCTAAATGAAACCCTGCAATGTCATCACCCCAGCTCAAAAGATAGATCTCCCTCTGTGCTCTATTTTAATATAAAAATATGTTGCATAGGTACAGCCATGCGTAAGTTACCTGCTGCAAAGTTGTACCTCAGTACCTGGACTGACAGCAGTTGTGGTTCCAGATTTGGAAGGTGCTAGCCCATTGAAATTAGTACGTTGCAAAAGGAAGACGTACTGGACAAAATGAGTGTTTTCATTCGCTAAAACATGTCAAAGTATCCGAGCATGTGCACTGGTAATCAATCACTACTTAAGGGGGGAAGAGGGCTGAAAACACATATTTTTTCACTTTTTTTTTTATGGGCCCAAAAGGGTTCATAATATGTCTGGAGTTTGAGTTTCAAGTTTCAGAGCAAGTGAATACTTGCATCAGAAGATATAGCCATTTTTATACAGTGCATTATTATTCCATTTCATTTCATTTCACTTCACATTGGAAGAGGTTCTCTCCCAGTCTTACCTGGCTACAATCGGGCGGGCGGCGATGATCGCCTACCCAAAATACAGTTTTTATATATCAAAATGTTGCCAATTTCATGGAGACCCTTACCAGTCGTTTGCGCAATGAATTGGCCAGGTGGGGGGGTAGTGCGCAACCGCTAAGATGAGCACGTTTTTTTAGGTCAAGGTTCACTTGAAACTTTTACACTGTTGAGTTATGGGGAAGAGAACAGAGAAGCATTTTAAACAGAAAGGCCAAGGATTCAAGAAGAGTGAAGACAAGAAGAAGAAAGCCCTACAGGCGGCTGTTGTTGAGCCTGTCACAGTAGCCGCGCAAGGCAAGTTTTAATGTTTATCTCCATACTAAAAAGTTACTAGCTGTTTCCTTTCCTTTGTTAGTGAGTCTCTTGGATCCTGTGGGTGGGGTAGCGCCTTCTGTGAACCTTCACTTACCTGGCAATCAATTGCAAATGTCTGAAGAGAGGCCAGTTCCATTGGTGACTATGACAAGTGACTATAACCAGGAAGAAGTTGGCTCTCATGGATAGTTCAGCTGCTTCTGTGGCTGTTGCTACTGGATCTACTGGCTCTACCTCTTTGGACTCGGGTGGTGTTGGAGAACTAGGTAAGGGTAATCGTATAATAAACTTAGATAAGCTTAGAGAGGTCATAGAAAGGTGTAATAAGTTGGTAACTGAGCTCCCTTGCAACTGAAGCCCGTAGGGCAGGCATGGTTTACTTTTTGTTCAAATTGTAGTAACACTCGAGACATCTCAAACCCTGTATCTGTAGAAGCATTCTTTGAACATCCAGTCAGTACTGGGTGCTCGCATTGCTGGAATTAGTCATTCTGGTCTGGAAGACATCACTGCAGTCATGGATATGTTGCCCCCTCTTAGTTCCACTTGTTTTTTAAAAAATATACTAGGTCAATAGGGAGTGACGCAAATGCAGTAACAGAGTATTATGTTGGATGCCGCTCATAGGTTACATGATTTTTATAGGGTTAGGCATGAAGACATCATTGATGTTAGTATTACTGTTGACGGCACATGGCTTAGACAGGGCCACAAATCAAATTATGGCTTGGTTGCGGTGATGTCTTGGGACACTGGAGAGGTTTTAGATTATTATCTTATGTCTAATTTCAAGCTTGTGCTCGAAGACCTGAAGATGAAACAGAAGCAAGTTACACAGAATGGTTTGAGGGTCACAAGGTAAATTGTGAAGCCAATTTTGAAGGCTCTTCGGTTTCTATGGAAGTTGTAGGAACACAAAAACTTTTTTAGCGTTCAGTGGAGAGACTGAAGCTTAGGTACACACACATTAATTAGTGATGGGTATACAAATGCACATAAACGGGAGTGCAACAAGTGTCGGGCTTGCCATCGAGAGGCAGCAGAGTTTCAATGGAGGGCGGAGCATTGTATGGTCCTGGCAAGGGGGACCTGTAACATTTTTATTTTGTTTGTGTCTTGCTTTCTATTGTCAAATAGAGATTTCAAACAAAGATTACTGGAAGATACTTTTGTTTATGTGTATTTTTGTCAAGCTTAGAAATTACTGGAGGATGACTTTTGTTTGTGTTCTATTGTTTTTCAGGGATTACTGGAGGGTGTCGGAAGACATGTGTGGAGGGCGACGATGGATGGACCTGGGCATGGGAGCCCTGCAAATGATGACGTGTTTATGTTTGCTAATTCAATATTAGCAAAGCAACGTAACAAGTCTGATGCGTCTTTAATTTATGTGTATGTATATATATATAATTATTGTTGGTTTTGAAGTTGTAGTTAGGATGTAGGATACTGCTGTTGTTGAAAAAATAAAGGACTGTGAAAGTCAATTGGTTGCTTTCAACATTTTGTTTGTACACACACAATTCTAGTAATGAGGGGATGTATTCTAGTGAAGCAGGGGCAGCTGGGATGTGATTACAAACTGCTTGGACTTCAAGGCTCAATATCTCTGAAGTGATTTTTGAAAAACCGTTCAAATGATAACTTGAATATTTTTTATCCTTTCATAAAAAAAATTATTTCATTTGAAAGCAAATTTTATATTCTACAACTTGCACGAGAGTTTTTGTTTGATAGGATTACTAAAAAAGACCTATATATGGAAATTTAACGTGATGTCATAAATCTATGTTCAGAAAATGCAACAAAAAAACTTTTTTTCAAAATTTCAAGACGCGCAGTTTGTAGTGCTCATTATGATTGACTAATAGACCGAATAAGAGCCTCGCAAAGGTCGTTACTGCAACGTGGTTTACTTAACGGCTTACGGTCCGCACTGGAAGAGCCTATAATGAGCCAGGAAAAAATTATGGCGAAACTAAATGACAAAAGAGACTTACCATTAGAAAGCACAGACTGCAAGCTATAATTTGATATATAAATTGGGAAACTAGAGTGAATGCGAGCAAAGATATGGTACTTTATATGAGACTACGCGATACGCAGCCTTCTTTCCCCCTTAAGACACATTTTAGCATCCAATGAAAACACTCATTTTGTGTGAGTAGAGCCTTCCTCTTGCCTCAGATAACCAGTTCAGACAGTCAGATTTTCACGGTTTCCCCAATTTGGCTGGAGGTATCTTTGTACCCATGCAACATTTTTAGTATATTAAAAAAAAAAGCACACAGAGAAATCTAGTCCACACAGTGAAGTGCACAACATCTATGGAGCTCCAAAGTCGTAGCCACAAGCTCTTGTGTGTGTGCGCGTTTAGTCCCTCCCCCTTCATATGATATGACTTACAACACATATTTTCAACAACAAAAAAGACACTGCTCTCTAGTGCGTGCATTGCACAGTTGTTATAGCCACTCAAGGCTTGAGCTGGACTAGCAATAGGAAAGCATTTTTTTTTGCAGTTTGATTGACGTTACATTCCAACCTGCAGTTCCAAAAAAACACCTGTATGGCAAAAGAAAGTCACACCTGGTCGTATCCTTCCCCCTCCTCCTCCCCCTTTTACTCATTTCTGGCTAATTCTAACTCCTTTTCTTCCGAGATTTCCCTCTGCACATGCAACCAAATCCCAGAGTGAGAGAACTTACATACCATCATGTTAAAATGTATTTGGGAATGTGTTTATGCTAAGCAGGCACCTGTAATACACACTTATGTCACTCTGCCATTAGGTAAAGGGTCTAGGAATTAGCTGCTGTTTCTATCTGAGTCATGCAGAGCACAAAATTAACCAGCAATGTTCGAAACCAGCAATGTTCGAGTCCTTGTTATAATTACGGGCGCAATCCATGTTTGACAATGACCTCACAGAAACCATCCATTAAAAAATAAATACCATATTTCCCACGCCCTAGATTAGACTGAGCACTACTTGCTAATCTCGGAAGAATAGAATGCACCCTCATTAGACCACGCACCAGCAGGACGTATGAAAGCTGCAGAGAAAATGCTGTCTGGAGTGGGTGATGAAAGCTCGGCAAACTGTCACTCAAGTGATGATCAAATCACTCCAAAGTTGCAGACATGACAGCATTCCCTGTTTAAATCCTGGGTAAGAAGCAGAAAGTGCTCCAGCAAACATTGCCAGCAAGACGGCCAAACTCCACAGAAAAGGTGGGAGAGTTACAATGACAATCCCTAGGAAGACGAACTAGAAGAGGGTATGAATTTTGGTCTCTCTCCTTGCCTGGCTCTGGGAATACTGTTGGCAGGGTTTCATTTAGAAAATTGTCCAAGGGGAGGGAGGGGCAACTGGAGGAATCTGGATTTTAAGGGGGGGGGGGGGCATGATGGTTAAAGAGGTGACAGAGTTTATCAACATCAATAATGAATTTTAATAATACAATTTCCAAGGGGGCAAAAAGGTTCCAAGGGGGGAAGCCCCACCTCTATGAAACCCTGGTTGGTCGATACCTAGCCCCATCTTCATGGGAAGCTCTGGCCATGGGTGACCAGATATAATAAATGGGAGGTGGAATAATAATAGATTGCGAGACTATTGTCACATCATTCTAAAAAATTCTAAAAAACAAGGAAAAGCCTCCTCTTGTCCAGAAAATCAGTTATTGATGTACACCATATTAATGGTCCTAAAGCATTAATGGTCCTAAAGTCCTAAAGCCCTAGATTTATTTAGACTCAATCTCGTCTAAAAATAATAATAATAATAATCAAGTCTTTTTACTCACTTGAGTGGCCTGGCCCTGACTCCCCGTCCTACCCAAGACCTTCAAAACCTTTTTAAAAACATCAACAGCGCATAATACCCAATGTATTCAGACGGCATAAACTGGGGTAGTCCTTACTTTAGCATATCTTGGCTTGTCCATAAGGGTTTTTGGGTTCTTTGTTACGCAGTGAGCACTACTTGGAAAAAGAAAGCACGTGTTATTTGCGCATGCCCAAACACCATTGATCTTCGTGGCATCTTTCGAGCGTCTTTATAAGCACGGTTCTGTATAAGCACGGTTCTGTATAAGCACGGTTCTGTATGACGCGTCGCCCTGTATGTCGCTAGCCCTGCGTGCGTCATAATGGCATTAAGTCTTTATTTGTATTTCGCTACGCTGCGATAAACACGTGACGTGCTTTGTGTTTCGTGCAGGTGCGACACTTTACCTATGAAAAATGAAAATCTTGTTAAGTAAGAGTCACGCAAAACATTATGGTCCGCATTTTTTTTGGCATCTCTCTGTTTATCTATGTTGTTCTGCACATAAACTTACGACTAATTCGTTTACTAATCGAGATTTCAGTTTATCAAAACATGAAGTAAGTAAAGGATCATTAGGCCATACCAATTTGATTACTTGTTTCTCAGATTCCTGGGCACAAATTTAGACCAGGCAACCAGGGGAAGAAGAGAAAAAAGGAAAAAAACTTTCAAGAAAAATGGTAGCTACATGGTACATACAATTAACAACATATTCAAAAACTATTATATTTTATATAGGTCCAAGCTGAAAAATTAAACCAAAATTATTTTTAAAAAATCCATTTCATTACTGTTTTTTGGCGTCTTAACAACATTGGAAGATTGTTTGCAGAAAGCATGTTTCCCCTCACTCTTGCAAAGGAAGCATATGGGCAACACTGTTGCATATGATTCACGAAGTTCACGGACCTCTTCATCATCAACTAGTGTTTCAGCCCCCATTCCACAGTAGTAGCAGACATCAGGGAAACTCACAAGTGTGGATTTGTAGTACTGCATTTCAACAGATGATTTGCAGGTAAGAGCCTCTCTAACTTGACTACAGTAACTCAGCCAAGTGAAAGTGAAGGAAGAGGCCATTGCATTCTAACCAGCTTCAGATTTGGATCACGTGATTTCCCCCTCCCCCCCCCCCCCATCTGCTAAAATTTGGACCTCCGGATCTGTAATTAAATTGCAGTGGCCTTAGTACCATAAAACCGCATGTGCATGTGCAAACCGAGTCTAGCGTTGGCTGAGAAGCCACACTTTTTTTTTAACCAAGAGAGATCTACTCTTACGACAATAGTTAACAGCAAACTAGTTGTAATGCAATTGGTTTCCTCAGAAGCTTATTTAAAAAAAACTTAAAAAAACACAAGAGGTGTAGACCATTCTTGTGGGGTTTTTTAAATTAAATTTTCCCTCTTAAAAAAAAATAGATTGGTCTTAAAAAGTATCCCATTCTGTGTACTTTCCAATGCTGTTACACAACAACGGTCTGCAATAACGGTCTGCAATTAACTATGGCTGAAATATGGGCAAAACCACAACGGTCATTATAAAAAAATGATCTTGCACCCCAACCATAAACCATAGGCACTTGGTGATATCAAAGTTACAACTTATGATTAAAAATATAACTCTCAATGAACCCTCAGTTGGCATAATAACATTACAACAACCCATTGCAACAACCTTCTCAATAATTCTCTCGACATTTCGACCAGATGCTCTAGCCTTCATCAGGATATTCCTCTAGAGCATCTAGTCGAAACGTGGAGCGAGTACAATTTGAAGTTGATTATTGAGATTGTTGTAAAACAATTCCCAATTTCATTTTTTGCAGTCGGGTGACCAACACAGACTGGACTACTCCCATCAGAAAATGACTGTTGGAAAAGTGATCATTCAAAACTCAGAGCAATGCAAGAATTATTTTCAGACTTTATAAAAAAGGGTAAAAACACCTTGGCAAATAGCTCACAGACCAGTTAGAGGAGCCCAGGTCACAGTCCTTTCTGCTGCAGCATGTGGCCATCGATGTTCAGCAGGGTAATTCTGCGGCAACTTTGCTTGTTTTTCATTAGTTGGTTTATTTATTTATTTGTGTTTTGGTGTGCTACTTTCTCTGATACTTCTAATATAAATGTATGTAGTAATTAATGATTTGCATGGTGTTGATTAGGTGTTAATGGGTTCTGATATTGCCTGTTTACAATGTTTACAATATTAATAGGACAAAAACTGGATATACTTGTGATGTAACGCATGAAAATTACACTTTCGTGGTAAATCAGTTTGACACTAAAACCACATGGGTTTTCTCTTAAAAAATAATGAACTGTGGTTACGACTTTGGAGCTCCATAAATTCTGCATACTTCACTACTCTATGAACTTGATATATATATAGCTCAAAAGATAGATTTCTCGTGTGCTCTCTTTTGATACTAAAAAACTGTTGCCATACAAGTTACATGCAGTCAAAATTGGGAGCCTCAAAACAAGCCTGCCTGCATTTCTAACTCCTAATTGGAAAGTGCAAGACAGTTGCTATATAGACCACTATACAACGAGTGTTATAATTAGGCGCTAAAACGTAAGTAGGTGGCCTAGACACTGGTACTAATTTCAACTCTTGCAATTTTCAATTAGGAATTAGAAATGCAGGTTTTGAGGCCTGTGCCTGCAGCGTATGGTTGTACCTATATATATATATATATATGCAACAGTTTTTATCAAAAGAGAGCACACTGAGAGACCTATCTTTTGAGTTATATGCTAAGTTCATAGAGTGAAGTATGCAGAACTTATGGAAGTATGCAGAACTAATTGAGCTCCAAAGTTGTAATAACAGTTCTTAACACTTTGTTATTATCCCCACTTATTCATTTATCATGAGGTTACAATGAAATGGGTGGCTAAAAAGTATCATAACTCATGGCTGACAATGTTGAGTTGAAACTTGAATATTGTAAGTATTGAATGGTGCAGGAAAAATGGATTTTTTTGAGGGATAAGAAAAGGTCTACTCCCCCCCCCAAAGACAATCGTAAACAGGACATAACTGGGCGGAGTTCATCCAGTAGCTGCATGATCTTGTGCCAAATAGTGACCAGATGGTTTCCTCACGTTTACTTGCCAACCTTGAACAAAACCAAGTAATTATACACTTAGGATTATACACTTAGGATGCAAGCATCGCTCTGTATAGCTTAATACACATGAATCCATAGACCGTGTATAATCATCATGGTAAATAATTAAGATAATCATTGGTTAGTTCTGGTGTTATACCAAGTGACTTCCTGTAGGTAGCTGCTCGACTATAAAAACAAAAGCACACTAATTTAAAAACCAAATATATACATTGGCATGTCAAAAATGAAAAATTAAATTAAGGATTTTGTATAATAGGTAAAGGGTAGCTACTGTAAATGATTGTAGTCATTTCTTGTTCCGTTTCCATTCGTTTGTTGTAATCTTTTACTCGTTTACTAAGATAGCTTTTTTAATAGCCAACATACACTCTGCACGATTTTGTATAATAGGTAAAGGGTAGCTACTGTAAATGATTGTAGTCATTTCTTGTTCCGTTTCCATTAGTTTGTTGTAATCTTTTACTCGTTACTAAGATAGCCTTTTTAATAGCCAACATACACTCTGCACACAACATAAGATGGACAAGGACAGTTCTGTCACAAGAAGTAACTTCTAGTGACCCGTGTTCATTTAGAAGCGGTACTCTATATACTAGTATTTAAAACCCTTCCACCGCTGGATTTACACAGCATTTTTAAAAATAGTGACGTTATTTTACATAATATTTTATACTCAACCAAGAGTGCACAAATGTCCCTAGCAACCATGGTTGATGTTATAGCATTGGTGTTGACAAACATTGTGGTCAACTGTAGGTTTCCTAGCAACTGACCAGATACAATGAATTTCATTATAACATTTGATTGTTTGTTTTGATTGTATTTTTAGGCAGAATATGGACAAAGATTACATCATGATGTAAATATAATAAAATGACAGCGTTATATTTTACTAGATCAGATAATTAGAAACCATAGCTAACTAACTACCTACTAGCTTTATATTATTATAGCTATATAGATGGATAGCTAGTTCCCGCGAAGTACCCAGGTAAATGCTATTTTTTATACAAGTCAGAAAAAAAGCAGTAATGCTAAGGATCTTACATGTATGGCTATTTATTTTCCTGGGACATCTTGTTCCTGTTCTTCACCATCGTCAGTCTCAAGACCTGGATCCCTACGCAAATCAGCGCTACTATCTCTGGACTGGCAAAAAAAGGTTCTGAATCTACGATGTCATTCAGAGTTGCTAGCTCTTCAGGATCTCTAGTCTGTTCTCCATGGTAGGCCCTTCTCCTTCCTCATCACTGCTTTCAACCTCAGACAGACCGAATTCGTCGTCATCCAGCATTGCCAAAACATCGTCCAATTTTAGTCTAGAAGCCATTTTTTAATCGATCAGCTGAGTTTAACGTCACGAATACCTTGGTTACCTAGGCACTATACCTCAGCTATTTTAATTCCAGCTCTAGCAAAGCAAGGGACATCCCCAGGTATATTTAGCACATGCGTAGCTAAAACTAACGATTTTATATATTTGTTTTTGTCGCGGTCATTTACAACTCCGCCATATGGCGGATACGGCGGTGAGACGGTTAACCACAAACAAGTGTTTAACTACAGTAGTGTATAAAGGGGACAGGAGGGAGGAACTGGCTGGTTTCCCATAGCAGAGGTATGTGACAAGAAGCCCTAGCATTACATCATGATGACATCATCATCATGATGGCATTGTTTTTGTTTAAATATACATAGCCCTAACCCTAGTCACTGTTCTAAATCCATAAGCCAGTACTGACGATGTCATTATGATGATGTAGATTCAGGCCACGAAGAAGCAAGTCATCTGAGCGAATGTTAAGTATGTATACAAAGTTGTGTTGTGTCAAGAATCAGGTCAGGAAACCTCCTGAACCTGAACGGAACTGAAGTAGACAATGTATATGTTTAAAGGGAAAGGAGTGTGGAGTACTTATAATTATTCATTATTAGTAAATCCCATAACAACAACAATAATAAAAATGTTCATGACATCATACTACATCATACTACATCATATACTACATCATACTATATACATCATACTACATTATCATACTACATCATCTTATTACATAATATACTAGATCATACTACATCATATGCTAAATCATATACTCTAAAAATAATCTTGTATATATTCCTTTGGAATCACATGAATAATTCTTACTGGCACAACAAACACCTACTGGAATAAAATCCTTCTAAAGGCATGAGAAATAGCATGCTATGGTATATATTGGGTAGTGTTAGCTGCTCTTGTCACTCAAGCCAGCTTCTATGAAGCGACACACTAATTCTTGTGGGCGCAGCTGGTAGTCATGGTAATCCTCAGGAGAAAGTTCCACCTAGTGCATGAGAGCATTAATACAATCATGGGAACACACATAGGTAGTGTTGGTACGTTATAAGGGCATTCTTTCCCCCATCTCCCCCTGCTAATCCCCCCTCTCCCCATACATGATGATCTCATTGAGGTTAAGGAACATACCACCTCCTCTCCTTCCAACACATCCCACCCTTGTCCATACCTGACCCCACCCCCTCATCCATACCAGATCCCACCCCCTCATCCATACCTGATCCCACCCCCTCATCCATTCCTGATCCCACCCCCTCATCCATTCCTGATCCCACCCCCTCGTCCATACCTGACCCCACCCCCTCATCCATACCTGATCCCACCCCCTCATCCATACCTGATCCCACCCCCTCGTCCATGCCTGACCCCACCCCCTCATCCATACCTGATCCCACCCCCTCATCCATACCTGATCCTACCCCCTCGTCCATACCTGACCCCACCCCCTCATCCATACCTGATCCCACCCCCTCGTCCATACCTGACCCCACCCCCCTCGTCCATACCTGACCCCACCCCCCTCGTCCATACCTGACCCCACTCCCCTCGTCCATACCTGATCCCACCCCCTGGTCTATACCTGACCCCAACCCCTGGTCCATACCTGACCCCACCCCCTGGTCCATACCTGACCCAACCCCCCTCGTCCATACCTGACCCCACTCCCCTCGTCCATACCTGATCCCACCCCCTGGTCTATACCTGACCCCACCCCCTGGTCCATACCTGATCCCACCCCCTCATCCATACCTGATCCCACCCCCCTCGTCCATACCTGACCCCACCCCCTTTGTCCATACCTGACCCCACCCCCTTTGTCCATACCTGACCCCACCCCCCTCGTCCATACCTGACCCCACCCCCCTCGCCATACCTGACCCCACTCCCCTCGTCCATACCTGATCCCAACCCCCTGGTCTATACCTGACCACACCCCCATCATCCATACCTGACCACACACCCCTCGTCCATACCTGACCCCACCCCCTTCGTCCATACCTGATCCCACCCCCTCGTCCATACCTGACCCCACCCCCCTCGTCCATACCTGACCCCACCCCCCTCGTCCATACCTGACCCCACCCCCTCATCCATACCTGACCCCACCCCCCTCGCCCATACCTGATCCCACCCCCTCGTCCATACCTGATCCCACCCCCTCGTCCATACCTGATCCCACCCCCTCGTCCATATGTGACCACACCCCCTCGGCATACCTGACCCCACCCCCCTCGTCCATACCTGACCACACCCCCTCGTCCATACCTGACCCCACCCCCCTCGTCCATACCTGACCACACACCCCTCGTCCATACCTGACCCCACACCCCTCGTCCATACCTGATCCCACCCCCTCGTCCATACCTGATCCCATCCCCTCGTCCATACCTGACCCCACACCCCTCGTCCATACCTGATCCCACACCCCCTCGGCCATACCTGACCCCACCCCCCTCGTCCATACCTGACCCCACCCCCTCATCCATACCTGACCCCACCCCCCTTGTCCATACCTGACCACACACCCCTCGTCCATACCTGACCCCACACCCCTCGTCCATACCTGATCCCACCCCCTCGTCCATACCTGATCCCATCCCCTCGTCCATACCTGACCCCACACCCCTCGTCCATACCTGATCCCACCCCCTCGTCCATACCTGATCCCACCCCCTCGTCCATACCTGACCCAGGGTTGTATACAGAAATTTTGCCAAGGGGGGGCGAACTTGAGATATGGAAAAATAAGGGGGGGCGAGAATGATACAATGATGGTGTATGTAATGTATAAGGGTGGTGTCTAATTTCAAGGGGGGGGGCGAGAATGATACAAGGGGGGGCGAATGCCCCCCCCCCCGCCCCCCCCTAAATACACCCCTGCCTGACCCCACCCCCTCGTCCATACCTGATCCCACCCCCCTTGTCCATACTTCTTTATCTTTGTACTTAATCTCCAATATGGTAATTTCTCACATGCAACACACATTCCTCCCCCCCCCCCCCCCCCCCCCCCCCCCAACACACCTGGTCTCCATTGAGTCTGTTCAACAGTGTCACACACACTTCAGCACACTTTATCTTGGCGCTGTGGCAGAGAGATGCGAGAGCTGTGCATTCCATCTCTATGTTACACACTCCTTGATCTCTCAATGACTGCAAGTAGGCTATCTTTTCCTCTTCAGAATGGACACACATCACCCCATCCGTTCTGGCCTGACCTGTGAACAGAGCAATTATTATAAAACTGGGCTGAAAATGGGTTCCTGCATGAGTGGGCTCAAAAGTGGGTCCCTGTAAAGATCGGCTCAAAAATGGGTCCCTGTAAGAGTGGGCAAAAATGGGTCCCGGTAAGAGTGTGCTAAAAAATGGGTCCCCTGTAAGAGTGTGCTAAAAAATGGGTCCCCTGTAAGAGTGTGCTCAAAAATGGGTCCCTGTAAGAGTGTGCTCAAAAATGGGTTCCTGTAAGAGTGTGCTCAAAAATGGGTCCCTGTAAGAGTGTGCTCAAAAGTGGGTCCCTGTAAGAGTGTGCTCAAAAATGGGTCCCCTGTATGAGTGTGCTCAAAAATGGGTCCCTGTAAGAGTGTGCTCAAAAATGGGTCCCTGTAAGAGTGTGCTAAAAATGGGTCCCCTGTAAGAGTGTGCTCAAAAATGGGTCCCTGTAAGAGTGTGCTCAAAAATGGGTCCCTGTAAGAGTGTGCTCAAAAATGGGTTCCTGTAAGAGTGTGCTCAAAAATGGGTCCCTGTAAGAGTGTGCTCAAAAGTGGGTCCCTGTAAGAGTGTGCTCAAAAATGGGTCCCCTGTAAGAGTGTGCTAAAAAATGGGTCCCTGTAAGAGTTTGCTAAAAAATGGGTCCCTGTAAGAGTGTGCTCAAAAATGGGTCCCTGTAAGAGTGTGCTCAAAAATGGGTCCCTGTAAGAGTGTGCTCAAAAATGGGTCCCCTGTAAGAGTGTGCTCAAAAATGGGTCCCTGTGTGCTCAAAAATGGGTTCCTGTAAGAGTGTGCTCAAAAATGGGTCCCTGTAAGAGTGTGCTCGAAAATGGGTCCCTGTAAGAGTGTGCTAAAAATGGGTCCCCTGTAAGAGTGTGCTCAAAAATGGGTCCCTGTAAGAGTGTGCTCAAAAATGGGTCCCTGTAAGAGTGTGCTCAAAAATGGGTTCCTGTAAGAGTGTGCTCAAAAATGGGTCCCTGTAAGAGTGTGCTCAAAAGTGGGTCCCTGTAAGAGTGTGCTCAAAAATGGGTCCCCTGTAAGAGTGTGCTAAAAAATGGGTCCCTGTAAGAGTTTGCTAAAAAATGGGTCCCTGTAAGAGTGTGCTCAAAAATGGGTCCCTGTAAGAGTGTGCTCAAAAATGGGTCCCTGTAAGAGTGTGCTCAAAAATGGGTCCCCTGTAAGAGTGTGCTCAAAAATGGGTCCCTGTAAGAGTGTGCTCAAAAATGGGTCCCTGTAAGAGTGTGCTCAAAAATGGGTTCCTGTAAGAGTGTGCTCAAAAATGGGTCCCTGTAAGAGTGTGCTCAAAAATGGGTCCTGTAAGAGTGTGCTCAAAAATGGGTCCCCTGTAAGAGTGTGCTCAAAAATGGGTCCCTGTAAGGGTGTGCTCAAAAATGGGTCCCTGTAAGAGTGTGCTCAAAAGTGGGTCCCTGTAAGAGTGTGCTCAAAAATGGGTCCCCTGTAAGAGTGTGCTCAAAAATGGGTCCCTGTAAGTGTGCTCAAAAACGTCCCTGTAAGAATGTGCTCAAAAATGGGTCCCCTGTAAGAGTGTGCTCAAAAATGGGTACCTGTAAGAGTGTGCTCAAAAATGGGTCCCTGTAAGAGTGTGCTCAAAAATGGTTCCATGTAAGAGTGTGCTCAAAAATGGGTCCCCTGTAAGAGTGGACTGAAAAATGGGTCCCCTGTAAGAGTGTGCTCAAAAATGGTTCCCTGTAAGAGTGTGCTCAAAAATGGGTCCCTGTAAGAGTGTGCTCAAAAATGGGTCCCCTGTAAGAGTGTGCTCAAAAATGGTTCCCTGTAAGAGTGTGCTCAAAAATGGGTCCCCTGTAAGAGTGGACTGAAAAATGGGTCCCCTGTAAGAGTGTGCTCAAAAATGGGTCCCCTGTAAGAGTGTGCTCAAAAATGGTTCCCTGTAAGAGTGTGCTAAAAAATGGGTCCCTGTAAGAGTGTGCTAAAAAATGGGTCCCTTGTAAGAGTGTGCTCAAAAATGGGTCCCTGTAAGAGTGTGCTCAAAAATGTGTCCCTGTAAGAGTGTGCTAAAAAATGGGTCCCCTGTAAGAGTGTGCTCAAAAATGGTTCCCTGTAAGAGTGTGCCCAAAAATGGGTCCCTGTAAGAGTGTGCTAAAAAATGGGTCCCCTGTAAGAGTGTGCTCAAAAATGGGTCCCTGTAAGAGTGTGCTCAAAAATGGTTCCCTGTAAGAATGTGCTCAAAAATGGGTCCCCTGTAAGAGTGTGCTCAAAAATGGGTCCCTGTAAGAGTGTGCTCAAAAATGGGTCCCTGTAAGAGTGTGCTCAAAAATGGGTCCCCTGTAAGAGTGTGCTCAAAAATGGTTCCCTGTAAGAGTGTGCTCAAAAATGGGTCCCCTGTAAGAGTGTGCTCAAAAATGGGTCCCTGTAAGAGTGGACTGAAAAATGGGTCCCCTGTAAGAGTGTGCTCAAAAATGGGTCCCTGTAAGAGTGTGCTCAAAAATGGGTCCCCTGTAAGAGTGTGCTCAAAAATGGGTCCCTGTAAGAGTGTGCTCAAAAATGGGTCCCTGTAAGAGTTGGGTCCCTGTAAGAATGTGCTCAAAAATGGGTCCCCTGTAAGAGTGTGCTCAAAAATGGGTCCCTGTAAGAGTGTGCTCAAAAATGGGTCCCTGTACGAGTGTGCTCAAAAATGGGTCCCTGTAAGAAAGAGTGTGCTCAAAAATGGGTCCCCTGTAAGAAAAATGGGTCCCCTGTAAGAGTGGACTGAAAAATGGGTCCCTGTAAAGTGAGTTGTCAAGTGCGTCCTATAAGAGCGGGCTCTGCAAGAGGGCACACTAAAATGACCCACAATGACTTGCAGTGTTAAAGATTAAGCGAACATGAACTCTACGATGGACGTTACTTCGGCTTGGCAGGAATGAGAGGAATGCCGACTTTTGAATATCCCTGCCACATTCCTTATCATGTGGAAATCGTACCAATGGTGAATTACCATGCCAAAAAAAATGCATTTTGCAAAGGGGTGTAGTTAACCACTCGTGTCTACGGTATTACCAACTCCGAAAGAGACTGTTAAGTTGTACCTTCATAAAAGTCATCCGCACAGAAGGTGCCTCCCAGCACAGTAGGATAGCCATCTTCCTCACCTCTGTGGGAAAACACTTCCTTGGCCAAGTCCTGGTCCAGAAGTGCATCACGAAACACTCGCTTGCCAAGTATCACCTACGTACGGGATGACAGACATATATATATGTACATGCATGCATACTTGCAACGTCGGAACTTTGAGCCCAATTGCTCGTAAATATTTCTCTCCCAAATCCCACACTAAGATTTCACACGTCCTCTCCCACGTCCACCCAAGGATATATGTAATACAGACAATTATGTGCAGAATAACTTTATGCACACCCAACATCCCCCCCCCCCCCTACAAATCCTACATTCATCCCTGAACATGCTCTCACTTACAGCCAGTGTCCAGATGTGCGCACTAAATAGAGCAAGCAAAAGTGACCACCCACATCTAATTATATCACATACATATACTACACCAGGCTTTAACAAGGAGTAGTTGGTGTACTTTAACTCTTTCACGGCTGGATTTAGGAGAGAATTATTAAAATATTGTCCCACATGAAATTGTCCTACATAAACAAAAAAAATTATATTAATTCACAGGATCACCAAACTCCATAGCAACCATATATCATGTTGGGTTAGCCTCACATCTTGATAATGATTAGTTGTCATAGAAACTAACCACGATGTTATTGTAACTAACCAAACTGACCATTGTAATAATGATAGAAATTTCATGCCTTTATGACTATGAACCATGATTATTATTATGATTGTTCTACTCCTTTTAGTGTAGCTACAGTTTGGGGAACCATACCAGAGACAGCCATATGCATATTTGACTTAGATAAATCATATTCATGAACATTTATGATTTTACAGCAAGATAATATATTTTTATACTACAAGACAAACAACCAACACATTCTAAGAGATAGTTCAGTTTAACCCTTAGACCGCTTTAGCTGTTATTGTTAAAAATACCCCAGACGCCATGGCTGTTTCCTCCCCAATAACGCCGTTTTTTAATTAATCAAAAAACCACCGATTTTTAATCAACGCCTTTTTTTGTCGGTCGGCTGATTTATCACCAGATCTAGGCAGGATGCAAGTCGATCATTACCATTTACAGAACACGAAGGTAAACCGCCCTAAAGAAGTAAAGCTTCTCCAAAGTAAGTTGAGTACTTTGATATTAGTTATTGGGTCAGTTTAGCTTGTGTATAGGCTTCTGCCAACTAGCTAGCTAGCAATGGAGAATTAGCGCTATCTCTGGGATGAACTAAAGGTTCCTAGTTACAGATACTGTGTAGTGTAGATAGCTATGCTAAGCTAGACACGCTAATTATAGGCTTCTGCCAACTAGCTAGATAGCTATGGAGTATTAGCGCTATCTCTGGGATGAACTAAAGTGTTCCTAGTTACAGATACTGTTTAGTGTAGATAGCTATGCTAAGCTAGACACGCTAATTATAGGCTTCTGCCAACTAGCTAGATAGCTATGGAGTATTAGCGCTATCTCTGGGATGAACTAAAGTGTTCCTAGTTACAGATACTGTTTAGTGTAGATAGCTATGCTAAGCTAGACACGCTAATTATAGGCTTCTGCCAACTAGCTAGATAGCTATGGAGTATTAGCGCTATCTCTGGGATGAACTAAAGGTTCCTAGTTACAGATACTGTGTAGTGTAGATAGCTATGCTAAGCTAGACACGCTAATTATAGGCTTCTGCCAACTAGCTAGATAGCTATGGAGTATTAGCGCTATCTCTGGGATGAACTAAAGGTTCCTAGTTACAGATGCTGTGTAGTGTAGATAGCTAAGCTAGACACAATAAGCGCTGGCCATATTTTAGCTCCTTCTAGTATTTAGAACTGTTGTACAGAGATAGAAACACTAGCTTGTCTATAGGTTTCTGGCATCTAGCTAGCTAGCTATGGAATATTAGCGCTATCTCTGACATAAACAAAGGGTTCAGCGCTATCTCTGACATAAACAAAGGGTTCCTAGCTACAGCTGCTGTGTAGTGTAGATAGCTACGCTAAGCTAGATACGCTAAGCTAGATACACTAAGGGCTGGCTGTATGTTAGCTCCTCTGGTCTGTTTTACGTAGAGAGAAACACTAAGCGCTGGCATTTTCTTATCTCCTACTGATAGTTTGTGCTCTAGCACTGCTAAATACCAGCAGAAGCTATATAGGAAAATGCCAGATCATAGTTTAGCTCATGAACTAACCTATCATTATTACTTCATTGTATACTTTGTGGATATCATTATAGTGATGAAGATATAGTCTGATTAGACTGCTTGAGCTGGAAGAGGTCTGGCTGACAGTTGCACTGCTGGAACTGGAAGAGATACTGCTAGCGGCACTACAAACCCTAACACAACCAACACCACCCTCCACCAACACCACCACTATCAACACCACCATCCACAGCACCAATAGCATCATCGTCACTACCACTATAACCTTCTTCATCATATCCATCAAAATCTTCATCGGTGTCTTCAGCATCTAATAATCTTATAACATCATCTCTATTAGCCATAATTATCTGTCCATCATTTGTAACTTACTTCAGGGTACTTGCCTACTTCAAAGAATATCTAAAAACAAAACACAACAGCCAACTAGCTGTCTGTATCCTATGTCAAAAGAAGAATAACAGATCTCTCAGATCAACTACAGCTGTAAGAATAAGCAGCTGCGCAATAAACCAATAAACGCTAATCTAAATCAATTACAACGCTCTTCAATGTACTTGCCTACTTAAAAAAATGTTTTTAAAAAACATACAACAGCCAGCTAGCTATCGGTATACTTTCTCAAAAGAACAAGAACAGATCTCTCAGATAAAATACAAAGTGCAGCTGTAAGAATAAGCAGCTACGCAACAAACGCTAATAAAAATTTACATATTTAGGAGCGTGTATATACGCCACCGGCGTGTGAGAGTAGATTTCAATTGGCGTGTATAGACGCCACCGGCGGTCTAAGAGTTAAAGACCTAGGAAGTGTAATCCACCAGTGTAATCCACCAGTGTATGCTAAGAATAAAAACAATTTCTTTCCTTTAGAGAAATATATACTTTGCAATGCCTACAATGCATTTTTGTCTCATGCCGATTGGTAATTCCACGCTTCCTACCAATTGCTGAGCACACCACACACCTCCTGGAGTTGACTGCATGCTGTGGCCATTGTCCCAGAGAAATGTTCAGTCTGTCCAGCCGATCATACACTCAGAAGAGCGTGGACGACCAGCATGCTACCTGGAGCAAAGAGTTCCAACTAACTCTCTGGCTAACTCCAATCTGAAAGCAAGGTAATCCCTCTTCCTTGACCCTGTACTCTGGACTAAGAGTACAGCATGTAGCTGCCAACCTGGGCTAGTCTATACCCTAATAACTTTTTTTTAGCCCTAACCTGTGCCCTAGCCTAGAACTACACTTACTGTCAGAGCTTTCTTCCTCACTGGTATCCTCCTCATCAGCCATAAACTCAGAGAGAATCGGAACATTGGCCTCTCTAGAATGTTGGTCAGGCGCTACCACTTTTCCCATTGACAGTACTGTCTTTTGTTGCTCAATGCTGTGTCCAAGGTATGAACAGATCTAGCCTTCTCCTTCTTCATCTCTAGTTTCTTCCTCAGATAGGCCGAAATTGTCATCTATAAACTCGGGAAAGAACATCGTCTAAACTTAGTCGAGCCGACATCGCGTACGGATCGCACTCTGAGTGAACCGTCTGAATTAGTAGGCTTGGCTAGCTTGGTTACCGGAACTCAAACTATCCAATTCTTTGCATATGCGTAGAGGAAGGACTAAGCTTTCTTAATATGTGCGTAGTTTGTTATATAACTCAACGATCGATTTGTTATGAATATTCAAAGTGCGTGGACGTATATATACGCTTACGGCCATTAAATAGCTAACAAGGAGTAGTTGGTGTGCTTTAACAAGGAGTAGTTGGTATACATGTACTAGTGTGCTTTAACAAGGAGTAGTTGGTATTCATGTACTAGTGTGCTTTAACAAGGAGTAGTTGGTATTCATGTACTAGTGTGCTTTAACAAGAAGTAGTTGGTATTCATGTACTAGTGTGCTTTAACAAGGAATAGTTGGTATACATGTACTAGTGTGCTTTAACAAGGAGTAGTTGGTATACATGTACTAGTGTGCTTTAACAAGGAGTAGTTGGTATTCATGTACTAGTGTGCTTTAACAAGGAGTAGTTGGTATACATGTACTAGTGTGCTTTAACAAGGAGTAGTTGGTATTCATGTACTAGTGTGCTTTAACAAGGAGTAGTTGGTATTCATGTACTAGTGTGCTTTAACAAGGAATAGTTGGTATACATGTACTAGTGTGCTTTAACAAGGAGTAGTTGGTATACATGTACTAGTGTGCTTTAACAAGGAGTAGTTGGTATTCATGTACTAGTGTGCTTTAACAAGGAGTAGTTGGTATACATGTACTAGTGTGCTTTAACAAGGAGTAGTTGGTATTCATGTACTAGTGGGCTTTAACAAGGAGTAGTTGGTATTCATGTACTAGTGTGCTTTAACAAGGAGTAGTTGGTATTCATGTACTAGTGTGCTTTAACAAGGAGTAGTTGGTATACATGTACTAGTGTGCTTTAACAAGGAGTAGTTGGTATTCATGTACTAGTGTGCTTTAACAAGGAGTAGTTGGTATTCATGTACTAGTGTGCTTTAACAAGGAGTAGTTGGTATTCATGTACTAGTGTGCTTTAACAAGGAGTAGTTGGTATTCATGTACTAGTGTGCTTTAACAAGGAGTAGTTGGTATTCATGTACTAGTGTGCTTTAACAAGGAGTAGTTGGTATTCATGTACTAGTGTGCTTTAACAAGGAGTAGTTGGTATACATGTACTAGTGTGCTTTAACAAGGAGTAGTTGGTGCTTTGACAGAGTAGTTGGGATATGAAGTGACTATACCTTACACTGTTTTATCACGATTCTCACCAATCCAAGCACATTATCCCCCCCTCCCCCCTCCCCTTTGTTTGTTAGTTTGTTTTGCAGAGGAAATTCAGGGAGGGGGGAGTAGGAGGTGAATAAAATTCTGAACATTTGTAGTGTTGGCTTACCACTTCCTGCTTCTCCTCCAAGAAGGCATTGAATGACTTGTCAGTTACCACTACAGTACCAGGCTCCACTCCTACAAATAATAGTAGGAACATTTACTACTGCTAGTCAGTTACACTACAGTACCAGGCTCCACTCCTACAAATAATAGTAGGAACATTTACTATTGCTAGTCAGTTACACTACAGTACCAGGCTCCACTCCTACAAATAATAGTAGGAACACTTTCTATTGCTATAATGTTCGCTAAATAAAATTCTTGTAAGGATATTAATAAAATAGTAACTGTATAAGGTCAAGGAAAACATGGAAGACCTCCTCCTTTAAACTACTACTACTACTACTACTACTACTACTACTATTGGTAATAAAACTCAGGTTGTGAAGGTCTGGATGTTTAGCGCACATCAAGTTGCTAAGCAATCACTTCATTGTTGTTACAAGCTTTGATGAGGTCATTAAAAAAATACCAATTATGCGCATGTGTATTAGCTGCATCGCCTAGGCAACATATTTCAACAAAACATTAGGCAAGAATTTGACTAAGACGAGCAGGTCCATTGTTAGCTTCAATGGTCTACAGTTGTTATTAATATTCCGATGAGCTTATTTTCAGATGGACTTCTAGTCCTTTTCCTGATTTTCTAGTAGCGCAGTAACTCCTCCACGGCCTATGAAGTTCCAACACACTTTCTGACATACATACCCAATGATTGTACTTGTGACTTGTCAAGGATGCCAACAGTGAGCCTGTCACACGAGTTGTTCTCATCATTGGCTAAAAGGAGCTTTTCGCCATGTGGGATGTTCAAATACAGTTCTGTAGCGAACCTTGTTTCCAAGGAAAAGTCAAACACTTGAATGGTAATCGTTAGTTCCTTCTTAGTTCACCTCGTGACACTTGCTCCTACATAGCCTGCCTTACACTTGCTCCTACATAGCCTGCCTTACACTTGCTCCTACATAGCTTGCCTTACACTTGCTCCTACATAGCCTGCCTTACACTTGCTCCTACATAGCCTGCCTTATTACACTTGCTCCTATGTAACTTGCCTTGAGGGACTTGCTCCTATGTAACTTGCCTTGAGGGACTTGCTTCTATGTAACTTGCCTTGAGGGACTTGTTCCTATGTAAGTTGCCTTGAGGGACTTGCTCCTATGTAACTTGCCTTGAGGGACTTGCTCCTATGTAACTTGCCTTGAGGGACTTGCTCCTACGTAACCTGCCTTGAGAGACTTGCTCCTATGTAACTTGCCTTGAGGGACTTGCTCCTATGTAACTTGCCTTGAGGGACTTGCTCCTATGTAAGTTGCCTTGAGGGACTTGCTCCTATGTAACTTGCCTTGAGGGACTTGCTCCTATGTAAGTTGCCTTGAGGGACTTGCTCCTATGTAACTTGCCTTGAGGGACTTGCTCCTATGTAACCTGCCTTGAGGTACTACTGGGTCTTTCTTAGTCTGGTTTGAGAAATTAGCTCCTTCTTTGACTGCCTTGCTAGATTAGGTACTCAGTTCTCTGCCTAAAAAATATATAAATAAAAATCCATTTAACTTTCTGTGGGTGTGCATTATTTAGAGATTCTAAAGTATCGCCAATTCTCAGTTAAGTGCACAGGTTGGGGTTAGAAGTGAGGTGGGGCTAAACACACGGTAGTGTTAGAAATAATATAACAATTGTAGTAGTATTAGTAATAAGACCAACAGTAACAATAATAATCTTACAATAACCTTCTTAACACTTAGCGGACCGTACACGTTAATTGAAATGTCAACGCGAGATTATTCAATTCGAACGCGCATCTATTCCCAGAGACCGGGCGTTTAACGGTGGGCAATATATTTAGTTTTCCTCGTGTTCCAAGAAGTGGATGCTTGATAGACAACTGCTAGGTGCTACTCCTCTCTATGGTACTTCATTACTCAAATCTCAAAAGGTTTTTCAAGTATATGAGCTGATAATAATTTTTTAAAGTAAAGCGAAGAACTCTTGTTACCAAGGTGAGTAAGTAACTTTACTTCAGCTAATATAAACCTAGTGGTTTCTTTTATGACTGTTAGATCAAGCTAAATAGTGTATGAATAGTAAATAGTTTAGCTAGCGCATCTAAATAGTGTAGGAATAGTAGCTAGCGTAGCTAAATAGCTAGCTAGCCCACCCTTGTAGCTAACGAGCTAGCGCTTCATGTAGCTAGCTAGCTAGTAGCTAACCAGCTATCGCTCCCATATCATCAATACCTCTCTAGTAGTAGAGTCTGGGTATCATAACCACAGGCCATTCATAGCTAACAACCACGAACCATAGTAAAAAACCCTTCGTGGTCAAAATGAAGTGGCTGTCACGATATCGTGATGGTGGTCTACAGGTGACAATTACTACTGTCACGAATACGTGACAACAGTCGCTAAGTGTTAATAATCAACTTCAAATTGACGTTTTGTTTTTTAGATGCTAGAGTCTAGCCTTCCTCAGAAATTCTCTTGATGAAGGCTAGAGCAGCTACTCGAAACCCGAGAGAGTACAATTTAAAGTTGATTATTGATAAGGTTATTGTAATATTATTATGTCAACTGAGAGTTCATTGAGAGTAATAAAAGTAATAGTAGTAGTAGTTGTGGTAATAAAAATGGTAATAATAATAGTAATAATAATAATAATTATTACTACTACTACTACTACTAATAATAATAATAATAATAGTGATAGTGATTATAAAAATGGTAATAATAATAACAACAACAACAGTAGTGATAATAAAATGGTAATAATAATAATAATAATATATAATAATAATAACAACAACAACAACAACAACAACAATAATAATAAAATAATTAAAAAATATATATAAATAAAAATTAAAAATAAAATAAAAAAAATAATAATAATAACAACAACAATAATAATAATAGCAGGGATAAATAATAATAGTAATAATAGTAGTAGTTGTGATAATAAAAATAGTAAGAATAACAGAAATAATAATAATAGTAGTGGCAATAAAATAAAATTAAAATAATAATAGTGATAATAATAATAGTTTAATAGTAGTAGTAATTTAATAGTAGTAGTGACAATAATAATAATAATAACAATAGTAGTATGATAATAACAACAATAGTAGTAGTAATAGCAATATTGTATAATAATAATAATAAATAAACCTCCCAGTTATTAAAGCAGGACGTTAACTTGATGATGAAAGCACATACTTCGGAGGATGGAAAATATGGAAGATAAATTTTTATTTATTTAATTGCTGAATCATGCAGGTACACTCACCTACTCCTCATGCAGTGTGTCAGTTATGAATCATGCAGGCACACTCACCCACTCCTCATGCAGTGTGTCAGTTATGAATCATGCAGGCACACTCACCCACTCCTCATGCAGTCTGTCAGTTATGAATCATGCAGGCACACTCACCCACTCCTCATGCAGTGTGTCAGTTATGAATCATGCAGGTACACTCACCCACTCCTCATGCAGTCTGTCAGTTATGAATCATGCAGGCACACTCACCCACTCCTCATGCAGTGTGTCAGTTATGAATCATGCAGGTACACTCACCCACTCCTCATGCAGTCTGTCAGTTATGAATCATGCAGGCACACTCACCCACTCCTCATGCAGTGTGGCAGTTATGAATCATGCAGGCACACTCACCCACTCCTCATGCAGTGTGTCAGTTATGAATCATGCAGGCACACTCACCCACTCCTCATGCAGTGTGTCAGTTATGAGGCAGTTATGAATCATGCAGGCACACTCACCCACTCCTCATGCAGTGTGGCAGTTATGAATCATGCAGGCACACTCACCCACTCCTCATGCAGTGTGTCAGTTATGAATCATGCAGGCACACTCACCCACTCCTCATGCAGTGTGGCAGTTATGAATCATGCAGGCACACTCACCCACTCCTCATGCAGTGTGTCAGTTATGAATCATGCAGGCACACTCACCCACTCCTCATGCAGTGTGTCAGTTATGAATCATGCAGGCACACTCACTCACTCCTCATGCAGTGTGGCAGTTATGAATCATGCAGGCACACTCACCCACTCCTCATGCAGTGTGGCAGTTATGAATCATGCAGGCACACTCACCCACTCCTCATGCAGTGTGGCAGTTATGAATCATGCAGGTACACTCACCCACTCCTCATGCAGTGTGTCAGTTATGAATCATGCAGGCACACTCACCCACTCCTCATGCAGTGTGGCAGTTATGAATCATGCAGGCACACTCACCCACTCCTCATGCAGTGTGGCAGTTATGAATCATGCAGGCACACTCACCCACTCCTCATGCAGTGTGGCAGTTATGAATCATGCAGGCACACTCACCCACTCCTCATGCAGTGTGGCAGTTATGAATCATGCAGGTACACTCACCCACTCCTCATGCAGTGTGTCAGTTATGAATCATGCAGGCACACTCACTCACTCCTCATGCAGTGTGTCAGTTATGAATCATGCAGGTACACTCACCCACTCCTCATGCAGTGTGGCAGTTATGAATCATGCAGGCACACTCACCCACTCCTCATGCAGTGTGTCAGTTATGAATCATGCAGGCACACTCACCCACTCCTCATGCAGTGTGGCAGTTATGAATCATGCAGGCACACTCACCCACTCCTCATGCAGTGTGGCAGTTATGAATCATGCAGGCACACTCACCCACTCCTCATGCAGTGTGTCAGTTATGAATCATGCAGGCACACTAACTCACTCCTCATGCAGTGTGGCAGTTATGAATCATGCAGGCACACTCACCCACTCCTCATGCAGTGTGTCAGTTATGAATCATGCAGGCACACTCACCCACTCCTCATGCAGTGTGTCAGTTATGAATCATGCAGGCACACTCACCCACTCCTCATGCAGTGTGTGAGTTATGAATCATGCAGGCACACTCACCCACTCCTCATGCAGTGTGGCAGTTATGAATCATGCAGGTACACTCACCCACTCCACATGCAGTGTGTCAGTTATGAATCATGCAGGCACACTCACCCACTCCTCATGCAGTGTGGCAGTTATGAATCATGCAGGCACACTCACCCACTCCTCATGCAGTGTGTCAGTTATGAATCATGCAGGCACACTCACCCACTCCTCATGCAGTGTGTCAGTTATGAATCATGCAGGCACACTCACCCACTCCTCATGCAGTGTGGCAGTTATGAATCATGCAGGCACACTCACCCAATCCTCATGCAGTGTGGCAGTTATGAATCATGCAGGCACACTCACCCACTCCTCATGCAGTGTGTCAGTTATGAATCATGTAGGCACACTCACCCACTCCTCATGCAGTGTGGCAGTTATGAATCATGCAGGCACACTCACCCACTCCTCATGCAGTGTGTCAGTTATGAATCATGCAGGCACACTCACCCACTCCTCATGCAGTGTGTCAGTTATGAGGCAGTTATGAATCATGCAGGCACACTCACCCACTCCTCATGCAGTGTGGCAGTTATGAATCATGCAGGCACACTCACCCACTCCTCATGCAGTGTGGCAGTTATGAATCATGCAGGCACACTCGCCCACTCCTCATGCAGTGTGTCAGTTATGAATCATGCAGGCACACTCACCCACTCCTCATGCAGTGTGTCAGTTATGAATCATGCAGGCACACTCACCCACTCCTCATGCAGTGTGGCAGTTATGAATCATGCAGGTACACTCACCCACTCCTCCAGAGGTGCCTATCCTGAAAATGATGGGATCTACCGCTCCAGCGTAACGGAGGAGCTTGATCATCTCGTGCAGCATGATAGTGATGGACGGCACTCCCATGCCATGCTGAGTAATAAAACCAAAGAATAGATCTGGAGTAGGCGGAGCCTTAAATTTCCCATAATCTGAACAAATATGTATTACAGCCTTGGTCTGCTTAGCCGACATCCGAACTCTCGTGGCGACTGATAAAATTCCACAAATGTACAATATTTTTTTGTGAGTGCATAAAAGCCGACAGAGAAATAAACAGAAATTTCATAATTAATTAGACAACACACACATACACAGACACACACACACACACACACTGGTATCAGGTCGAACAAACCAAAAATTACCTACAGAATAAAATAAAACACCCTGCAAGAGCATGCACGTTCTAGCTTACTTATATAGATATGGGGCTGCATGGGAATATATGAATATCTCGAGGTGTATCTTAGCATGTCCTAGGAGGTGTTGCAACAGAGCCTAGCATCCCTCCGAGTCAGAACATCTGTGCAGATGACACAATGCTTTACTCAGTAAGGCCAGGGACACTCTCACCAAAAATGAAATATGGTTTGACTAACTGCCCATGAAACAATGTATGAGTCACAATATTTAGGGTGGAGTGGGGAGATAACTTACGCTGATAGAGAGGACTGGGCCAACCTTGAAGAATGTAAACCTGTCTGTCTTGGAGATATCCTCTGCAGTGAGGTGTAATCTCCCGGCAATAAGATTCGCGAACGTCTCCATCCGTTTACTACTTCCACCACTCACAACATACTACATGTGACGATAGAAAAGTTTCAAATCACTGTAGCACCTGCAGTGTGGTGTTGTCCAGTGAATGTCCAAAGAGAGCTATTGTCAGCCTACTTCACCCTGCCTCAACCCAGTGTGGTGTTGGTCCAGTGCATGTCCCCATAGAGCTATTGTCAGCCTACTTCAACCTACCTCAACCCAGTGTGGTGTTGGTCCAGTATATGTCCCCATAGAGCTATTGTCAACCTACTTCAACCTGCCTCAACCCAGTGTGGTGTTTGTCCAGTGCATGTCCCCATAGAGCTATTGTCAGCCTACTTCACCCTGCCTCAACCCAGTGTGGTGTTGGTTCAGTGCATGTCCCCATAGAGCTATTGTCAGCGTACTTCAACCTGCCTCAACCCAGTGTGGTGCTGGTCCAGTGTGTCCCCCCATAGAGCTATTGTCAGCGTACTTCAACCTGCCTCAACCCAGTGTGGTATTGGTCCAGTGTGTGTCCCCATAGAGCTATTGTCAACCTACTTCAACCTGCCTCAACCCACTGTGGTGTTGTCCAGTGTGTGTCCCCATAGAGCTATTGTCAACCTACTTCAACCTGCCTCAACCATCAGATATGTAGGTCACTGTGCATGTTGGTGATCAATACAATTAGCAACTCCTAGGAAGGAGTCATGTATAGCCATATCTCATTGGAGGCACTTAATACATGCATGTTGGTGATCAATACAATTAGCAACTCCTGGGAAGGAGTCATGTGATAGCCATATCTCATTGGAGGCACTTAATACATGCATGTTGGTGATCAATACAATTAGCAACTCCTACTAGGAGGGAGTGATGTGATAGCCACATCCTCATTGTAGGTACTTAACACATGCAAGGCAAGGTGGGATGAAAAGGGATACCACATAATGTTTAGTTGAAACCCTCGTGTTACACAACTCTTAGTCAACGTCCGCCCCAAGTATAGCTGAAGGCCTACTAATTAATACAGTGTCCTCATGATTGAAGTCATCGTTATTGCAATTTTGTGGACTGTGATGTGTGAAAGTGATTAAGAATTGGATATATTTATCAACAGATTCCAGAACTGGTAGGTTGGGACGAGATCCCGCTCAGATATTCTCCGGATTCACCGAGACGATTATTTCCAGTTTAGCAAACCTGTTTTATTTAAAGGTGTTGTCATATCCCCGCAGCTACAGTGTGCTGATGAGTTAAGTAGCTACGTCAGAATGACTCCAGCATCCTTTCCCGGCAGGAAATAAAACCACGCAGCAAATTCTCACTGGCATCCATTTTTGTTTCCTCTAGCATTGACTCGTGCTGCCATTTTCTCGATCTTTCTCTTCGTTACGACGACCATTCCCGCTATACATAAGCCCGCTATATTTAAGGTGGGTGTGGTTAACATACAGTGAATGCATAGATAGATACGCTATGTGCGACAATACCAAGCCTTCCATTAACTTCTCTCTGAGGGCTCGGCAATAATAATAAATTTAGAAAAATGGAGCCACCCTCCAATAGTAACCACACCTCCCACTCTAACTATGTCAAATTCATAGCTAGGCTGATCCGGCTAGCGAGACAATGGCTTGTTTTCCCCCCTCATTGTTAGCATGCTACTATAGGCTGAAGTTTGGTTCAATCAATCTCCATTGAAGTAAAGGGTGAATGCTACGTCGAGTCCACAATGATATATACAGCAAAGAAGTCCACCCCGAAGGCAAGGGGATTCACACGGTAGGCATAGGTGCCTGTGCAGTCTTGCTTAGCAATAGGCATAGGTGCCTGTGAGGCCTTGCTCAGCAATAGGCATAGGTGCCTGTGAGGCCTTGCTCAGCAATAGGCATAGCTGTCTGTGCAGCCTTGCTCAGCAATAGGCATAGGTGCCTGTGAGGCCTTGCTCAGCAATAGGCATAGGTGTCTGTGAAGTCTTGCTCAGCAATAGGCATAGCTGTCTGTGCAGCCTTGCTTAGCAATAGGCATAGCTGTCTGTGCAGCCTTGCTCAGCAATAGGCATAGCTGTCTGTGCAGCCTTGCTCACCAATAGGCATAGGTGCCTGTGAGGCCTTGCTCAGCAATAGGCATAGCTGTCTGTGCAGCCTTGCTCAGCAATAGGCATAGGTGCCTGTGAGGCCTTGCTCAGCAATAGGCATAGCTGTCTGTGCAGCCTTGCTTAGCAATAGGCATAGGTGCCTGTGAGGCCTTGCTCAGCAATAGGCATAGGTGTCTGTGCAGCCTTGCTTAGCAATAGGCATAGTTGTCTGTGCAGTCTTGCTCAGCAATAGGCATAGGTGTCTGTGAGGCCTTGCTCAGCAATAGGCATAGCTGTCTGTGCAGTCTTGCTCAGCAATAGGCATAGCTGTCTGTGCAGTCTTGCTCAGCAATAGGCATAGCTGTCTGCGAGGCCTTGCTTAGCAATAGGCATAGTTGTCTGTGAGGCCTTGCTCAGCAATAGGCATAGTTGTCTGTGCAGCCTTGCTCAGCAATAGGCATAGTTGTCTGTGCAGTCTTGCTCAGCAATAGGCATAGTTGTCTGTGCAGTCTTGCTCGGCAATAGGCATAGTTGTCTGTGCAGTCTTGCTCAGCAATAGGCATAGGTGTCTGTGAAGTCTTGCTCAGCAATAGGCATAGCTGTCTGTGAGGCCTTGCTCAGCAATAGGCATAGTTGTCTGTGAGGCCTTGCTCAGCAATAGGCATAGTTGTCTGTGCAGTCTTGCTTAGCAATAGGCATAGTTGTCTGTGAGGCCTTGCTCAGCAATAGGCATAGTTGTCTGTGCAGTCTTGCTTAGCAATAGGCATAGGTGTCTGTGAAGTCTTGCTCAGCAATAGGCATAGGTGTCTGTGAGGTCTTGCTCAGCAATAGGCATAGCAGCCTTGCTCAGCAATAGGCATAGTTGTCTGTGCAGCCTTGCTCAGCAATAGGCATAGATGTCTGTGCAGTCTTGCTCAGCAATAGGCATAGTTGTCTGTGCAGCCTTGCTCAGTTAAGTTGTTCAGCCTCCAGTTCAGAATCTGTAGATTATGTTGCAGGGTGAGGGTTAGAGATTCCCAACTGGTTCAAGGTTGAGCAACCTGATCCCCTGTAAAGTAATGGGATGGCAGATTCTAGAACAGAAATGTGCAAGTGTAAGTGTCATGGCTGTGAGAGGAGCTTTGTTAAGAGTACAGAAACACGTGCCAGCTACTGTGTCCTGCATACATGTTTGCAAATGACTAAAAATGCAATGCGTACAAAAGGAAATAGATGGTGGAAAACGGAAACTAACATCTAAATAGGTCCTGCAACACATATCAGTACATAGTGGTCCTGCTACACACAGCTGTCCTGCAACACGTAGAGGTCCTGCTACACACAGCTGTCCTGTAACACATAGCGGTCCTGCAACACATAGTGGTCCTGCTACACACAGCTGTCCTGCAACACATAGTGGTCCTGCGACACATAGTCGTCCTGCAACACATAGCGGTCCAGCTACACACAGCTGTCCTGCTACACACAGCTGTCCTGCAACACATAGCGGTCCTGCAACACATAGTGGTCCTGCAACACATAGCGGTCCTGCAACACATATAGTGGTCCTGCGACACACAGCTGTCCTGCAACACATAGTGGTCCTGCGACACATAGTCGTCCTGCAACACATAGCGGTCCAGCTACACACAGCTGTCCTGCTACACACAGCTGTCCTGCAACACATAGCGGTCCTGCAACACATAGTGGTCCTGCAACACATAGCGGTCCTGCAACACATATAGTGGTCCTGCGACACACAGCTGTCCTGCAACACATAGCGGTCCTGCGACACATACAAAGGTAACATAACCCTGCCCCTCCAAGTCCAGCACCAAGCACTTATAAGTCTCTTCCTCTTTCAGAGTGTTTTAGCTTTCCTTCTGCCATCGTGAAGTACTGCAGTCGAGCATCATTCTCCTGTCATGAAGCTATGAGTTTAGATTAACTCTGTTGTACTTGATAGTTCAAATACTGCTTCAGGGCCAGCACCTTACTCAGCTTAGCCCATCCAAGTAAGGCCAGCACAGTAAAGCTGACTAAAAGTAGAATTGGACACATAGCAACTTTAATGGTCACCGTTCCATTTGCATTTTGTTTTTGCCCACAGGTTGTTCATTATAGTAACAGTAGGAAATAGGAAGCATTCAAAATAAATGCGCATTACTTACTTGCACTTGGAAGCAGCTTCCCTTGAAGGAGGATACACACTACAGCACTAGCAGTGGGACCATAAGGCCACAGGAACTCGAGGAAGACTATGCTGAAGCTGAGAACTCATTATAAAGTAATGGCTTGCACCTTTTGACACTTCAGTATACTCCATCATTAGCACATCTCTTCATAAGTAACTCTCCAGTAGCACATCTCTCAGTAGCACATCTCCATCATTAGCATATCTCTCCATCATTAGCACATCTCTCTATCATTAGCACATCTTTCTATTGACCAATTGATCACCTTAAAAACTCCTATTATGCTTCGTTCTAATTATGCATCATAATATAATTCATACGCATGAATTCGTTTTCTTTCTAAGCTCAATTCGTCTTGGATGATGTCTATCTATAATTAGCATTTCGTTTGTCTATCGTCCCTTTCCATTCTAACCTCGCCATCAAATATACGGCTATTGTAGCAGGAGCTTCCTTGCTTTACTCCGAGGTTAAAGGCCACCACGTCCATCGTAGCACACAAGACTTCTCGAATCAGTTAAGTAGCTACAACGGCTTCAGAACGTGAACATCCTCATGACAACTATAGTCTAGCTTTCTCTACTCCAGCTAGATTCTATACTGCAATGTTTTGCACAACTCCTGCTTGCTTCATCAACAGAAGAGTTTGAAGCTCAGCTCAGCTACCAGAGGACACTCACTGGGAAAGGCCGTAAATAGTTTTTTAGGCTCATCTCGATTTACCTAACCACTTGCAGCGACCGAACATTCACATGTCATTTTCATCGTGTTCATGGTGGAATGTTTTCTATTTAAGGAGGTCACAGCAGATTGAGAATTATTTTTTCCCGTGACACATAATTAGAGCTTTTATGGTGTATGCATCAGTCATCCTTTCCTACATATATATGTCAACTATGTAGCCAGTTCTCTCTGTCCAGTGAGTGAGGCAGTACGTGTGTGCACCTTAACAAGATCACTATTAGTTTCCTGTGACAAAAGTGGTGCATCCCACGCCATGGCTATAGCATGTTGATAATTCAATGCAACTCCAGCAGCATCCAGCTATTAACCATGCAGCCCGTATTCACTACCTGTGCAGCCAGTTATCACTCCTCTATCTTCAAATATGCTATCATTTTCTCTTGACGACTATTTCCAGCTTAGATTTTGGGTGAATGTACACGGTGAATACCAACATGTATAGATGCATGCCAATGAAGACAATTCCCCACAATCCCCTCGTGAATGCTGAGATTCTTCAGCTCTTAAAATTTTTATTCTACAACACCAGAGACATTACAACCGCCCCCCACCTCCCCCCCCTCACACACACTCACACTCCCAGCCAAAATACCACGAGTAATCATACACACAACAAAGCCATGCTATCATTGTGGGCCTAAGCAGATAAAATAGGTCAGAGTTCTGGCATTGCACATTGTATGTACAACCCGAGAGACAAACCCATCCCCCACACACCCCACCCACACACACAAAACAACACCCTGAACATATAGGCAGCAGAAGCACAAAAAGTGTAGGGGGTTGGAGGGGAAGGGGCTCAAATTTAGTTACGCAGGCCTTGAGGAGACTTGACCAATCACTACCTGCATAATGAACGTGAAGGATGTTGAACTGATACTAGTACAGTAGTTTTGTGGAGCTAATTTGTACAATCACACACCTGCTAAAGTGTGGAGAATCCCCCCCCCCCCACCTGCTCCACCAGCACCACTGCTGGGAGTCTTAGATAGTGCTACAAAAGCACGGAGACAGATCCAGGGCCTCATAATCCAGGGCATCATAATAAGGGGGTGTTGAGGAGGAGGGAAATGGCCGCAAGGCAACTATATAGCAATCATGTGTCATACCTGCAGTTTTATAATTCATTAGCAGTTCTATAATATGTGACTGGATTTGCGAAACAGAACTAAAAACTCGGTGGAATAGTATAGGCAGTTTTATTTTTATTTTTGAAATAAATGATGATTTTTTTTGGTACCAACCACTAAAACTATCCTTCATGAACAAACCTGTGGCAGTGGGGCTAGTTGCGGAGCACAAAATAAGCCTTTACAAAATGAGGAAATTAGAAATTCTACACAGGATATGAATGCCAATGTAAAATTCTATACAGGATATGAATGCCAATGTAAAATTCTATACAGGATATGAATGCCAATGTAAAAATTCTATACAGGATATAAATGCCAATGTAAAATTCTATACAAGATATGAATGCCAATGTAAAATTCTATACCGGATATGAATGCCAATGTAAAATTCTATACAGGATATGAATGCCAATGTAAAATTCTATACAGGATATGAATGCCAATGTAAAATTCTATACCGGATATGAATGCCAATGTAAAATTCTATACAGGATCCAATTTAAAATTCTATACAGGATATGAATGCCAATGTAAAATTCTATACAGGATATAAATGCTAATGTAAAATTCTATACCGGATATGAATGCCAATGTAAAATTCTATACAGGATATGAATGCCAATGTAAAATTCTATACAGGATATAAATGCCAATGTAAAATTTTATACAGGATATAAATGCTAATGTAAAATTCTATACAGGATATAAATGCCAATGTAAAATTCTATACAGGATATGAATGCCAATGTAAAATTCTCAGGATATAAATGCCAATGTAAAATTCTATACAGGATATGAATGCCAATGTAAAATTCGATACAGGATATAAATGCCAATGTAAAATTCTATACAGGATATAAATGCCAATGTAAAATTCTATACAGGATATGAATGCCAATGTAAAATTCTATACAGGATATAAATGCCAATGTAAAATTCTATACAGGATATAAATGCCAATGTAAAATTCTATACAGGATATAAATGCCAATGTAAAATTCTATACAGGATATAAATGCCAATGTAAAATTCTATACAAGATATAAATGCCAATGTAAAATTCTATACAGGATATAAATGCCAATGTAAAATTCTCTACAGGATATAAATGCCAATGTAAAATTCGATACAGGATATAAATGCCAATGTAAAATTCGATACAGGATATAAATGCCAATGTAAAATTCTATACAGGATATAAATGCCAATGTAAAATTCTATACAGGATATGAGTGCCAATAGAATGTGAATGGTATATACCGTAAAGTACGCAGCAAGCGCCCTCCACGTAGCAAGCGCCCACTAGGCTGTTTTCAGAGATCTAGGATTTTGTAGGGTTCATGTAGCAAGCGCCCACTATATAGAAATTGATTGTAATATAAGCGCATGCGCCATTTTTTCCCCTTTTCCTATTCTTTTTTTATTTTATAGACAACACAATGACCGAGGTAACAAAGTTAAATATATAAAATAGACAAAGTTAATGCAGGCATGCCTTGCTTTCGAAATAGATTTATTCAACCGCACCGCATGTGCAATAATACGCACGCGTTCCGCTGTGGTCTGTTCAGAAAAAATCTTATTTTTAATTTTTTATAGTGCCACCTTGGCAGAACTGTTACCTGTAGTTGAAAATGGCACAAAGTCATGCAGGACAAAAAATAAGAAAAGAAGCTTTACTGTTTCTGCCTATGGATGTGTCCATAAATAAGCCCTTTAAAGAGAAAATGAAAGAGTTGTGGATGGAATGGCGTAGGACTTGCAACAGTAGAACATCCCATGGCAATCTCAAGCAGCCCTCAAGACAACAAGCCATTGATTGGGTCTCTGCTGCCTGGGAGTCAATTCCAGGAAATTTGATAGAGAGTTCCTTTCTCTCTTGTGGCATCTCCAACAGCTCTGAGGATAGTCTAATTAGAGATTGCATTCCGACGCTGAGAGAAGACAGAGAGGAGAGAGATAGCGACGAAGATCCATTCACTGATTTGGATGAAGATTCCGACGCTGAGCGAAGATAAGAGAGGAGAGAGATAGCGATGAAGATCCGTTCGCTGATTTGGATGAAGATGTGAACGACTTGGCGTCTTTCAGTGAACCTGAGGAATAGCACTAGCTAAATGTTAGTTTCCAGAACAAAATAACATTTTACCCTAGACTTACCCTAGACTAGAGACTAGAGATAGATATTTTTTGCTTGAACTCTTTCACTTTATTTGTTTCAAAACAGCCCGATGTGTGTTATTAAGAATTGTTTCACCAATATCACGAGGCAAGCGCCCACTACATGTAGCAAGCACCCACACCTACGATTTGGGGTTTGAAAGGTATTGGGGTTTGAAAGGTAAGTGCCCGTGGGCGCTTGCTGCGTACTTTACGGTAATAGGAAATGACATGAATGGTATAGTAGGCACCAAAACAACGCTCCGGTTCCGTACCGCATTCCAACGCTATTGTTATGATGTCTAAGGAAAACAGAAATGCGGAATCAATGCATAAAAACCAAACGAATAACGCTTAACAAACGCTGTTAAGTTTACGTTTCCATTTTTTAATCATAGCACTTTTTTTTTATAAATAAAAACGTGCACATGCATTCACAGGGCTGGTGCTCCAGTTGGATGCTAAATCTAGCGAGTGTTTTTTTGCTCCGCTTTGTTTTCAGATGTCATTTTCAAGTCTATTGCTGACTTGTGACAGCCAACCATAACACAAGCCTTGCATGATACCGTGTTAAGTTGTCATGAAACTTCACTGGTGATAGTCAAGTGCATGGCATGCTCATTGCTTAACTATTATGGTAGCCTTACTACCAGTAGAAATTTTGTATATATGCATGAACTAGCAGTGAATAAGTACAACATTCAATAGCCAGTTGCTGCTCCTTGTAGGTCAATAATCCTTGGAAGAATTGAGTGCAGTCTGTGGATCTCGAGTTAGACTGCATTCATCAATCCATATAACGTCCTCTACGCCACAAGTCATCTATCTCTCCAAGAAAATGCTCCAAAAGGTAAAGAAGGGAGGAGATATTATTGTAATATTACCTTGCCTTTAAGATTTGGAAATCACTGACTCAAGCTAAGCTTGCTAAAGAGTAAGCTAAGCAGTCAAGACTGTCTTAAAAGGTTTTAGCCTATGTTAAGCTGGTCCTTCAAGCCCCCCAAGCTAAACTCCAAGAGACAACCCAGGCAAAGCTATGCTCTTAAGCTTCCCTTCAAATCAAAAGCCAAGCCAAACCAGCTTATAAACTGCAAGCTACCAAGATGTCAGGATAAACTAAGCTTTAGAAATGATAGACAGATTACCTTGTTCCATGTGTCTGATGAACTGACAGTAGAGCTACCTCGGAAGGTCTATCCTAGAGTGGTCCTGCACCGCAGAATGGTATGCAGTGAAATGTTGTAACCCTAGCTTGGTCTGTAGCATATGCTGGAGCTAGTCGACAGTCGTTTCGTCAGTCAGCTTCATCAGCTCCTCTATTCCTTTGAGGCTGGCATTAATATCGTGGGCCTTCCGCTGAAGAACGACATTATGAAAGATACAAAAAGTGAGAGGCTGCCAATGATGAAGAAGCTGAAGCACGAAGCCGATTGTACTTGCATGAAGCTGATTGTACTTGAAGCACGAGGCAAGCGAATGGCCGTGCAAATGACGGCGAGCTAATTGAACCGTGAACGATGTTGAAACGCGAAGAAAAAAGATTCTTTGCCATGGAACGGAGTTGTTTTCTTCGTTACTAAACGGCGCTGGAACGACATTGCCCAGAAGGAACGACATTGCCCAGAAGCACCAAAGGAATATTAACGCAACGGAACCAGAACTTTTCGGGGGCTCCTACTGTAATAGGAAATTATATATAGGATGTGAATGGTAATATATAGGATGTGAATGGTAATAGGAAATTATATATAGGATGTGAATGGTAATAGGAAATTACACATAGGATGTGAATGGTAATAGGAAATTATATATAGGATGTGAATGGTAATAGGAAATCATATATAGGATGTGAATGGTAATAGGAATTATATATAGGATGTGAATGGTAATAGGAAATGATATATAGTTTGTGAATGGTAATAGGAAATTATATATAGGATGTGAATGGTAATAGGAAATTACACATAGGATGTGAATGGTAATAGGAAATTATACATAGGATGTGAATGGTAATAGGAAATTATATATAGGATGTGAATGGTAATAGGAAATCATATATAGGATGTGAATGGTAATATATAGGATGTGAATGGTAATAGGAAATCATATATAGGATGTGAATGGTAATAGGAAATCATATATAGGATGTGAATGGTAATAGGAAATCATATATAGGATGTGAATGGTAATATATAGGATGTGAATGGTAATAGGAAATCATATATAGGATGTGAATGGTAATAGGAAATCATATATAGGATGTGAATGGTAATAGGAAATTATATATAGGATGTGAATAGTAATAGGAAATTATATATAGGATGTGAATGGTAATAGGAAATTATATATAGGATGTGAATGGTAATAGGAAATTATATATAGGATGTGAATGGTAATAGGAAATTATATATAGGATGTGAATGGTAATAGGAAATTATATATAGGATGTGAATGGTAATAGGAAATTATATATAGGATGTGAATGGTAATAGGAAATTATATATAGGATGTGAATGGTAATAGGAAATTATATATAGGATGTGAATGGTAATAGGAAATTATATATAGGATGTGAATGGTAATAGGAAATTATATATAGGATGTGAATGGTAATAGGAAATTATATATAGGATGTGAATGGTAATAGGAAATTATATATAGGATGTGAATGGTAATAGGAAATTATATATAGGATGTGAATGGTAATAGGAAATTATATATAGGATGTGAATGGTAATAGGAAATTATATAGAGAGTACAAGCCAAAAAAACTTTACGTACCGTTTGTGTTGGAGGTTTGAGTCGCAGCATTGCTGTACCGTTCGCTAAACGTTCGCCGAGCATTAGCGAAACGTTCGCTAAATGTTCGCCAAAAAACATCAGGCAGGGATTGTTAAGCGTTGTAAAATTGAATTTCACTAGCGCATGCCAGATAGACGAAGGCGGGAGAAAGGCTAACTGTCGTTGCTCTAGCGGTTATTCTTTTTCAGTATCAAGATGCCATATTCTATTATAAGAAACAGAATTCTATTCTTTAGGATCTAGAGGATTCAAAGCTGCAGCTATCGTCTGTTTTTTTAAGGAGGGCGTGACAGCAACAAGGCAAAGCGTCCAGTTTTGTCAAGCACTGCGAGACTGGTATTGCCTTACAGCCGTGGAGCGGGAGATCTTCGTTTTTTATTGCTGGCCCAAAAGTCGTGGTGGAAAAGATGCTGGAAGATGATGAGAAGACAGCATACCAACTGCAGTTCTCCTTCACAGCGAAGGGAACCCAGTCTTGCTTTGCAGGACATTGCTTGTGTTGATATTTTGAGGCAGTGGTAATGTCAACTGATAAGAGAAGCCAACAAGGTTTGTGTTGAACTAGTTTTGGGATGGAACTATGTGAAAGTTAATATCTAGTGTAGAAGCTTTCTGTGTCACACTGAAGCTATGTTGGTTGCTAGTGGCTAATGATAATCTAGGCCTGGGTCTTGATGGTATTTTGGCTAGAGCCAATGTGCCGATTGGGATAAGCCATTGGATTTAAAAATATATATATATATATAGTTTAGGGACTTTGTAGATGTTATGCCTTAAGACTAGGGCAAGATATTGATATAGAACACTGGTGAATTGTGACTCATGTAATAGCCTATGATCAATAGCAGTATCATTTATCCTTGTCCTAGGTCAAGAGATTGGAGTGAGACAGGCAGAACTTTGAAGAGGCAGCCAATGGACAGACAAGTGCACAGTTCAATTGGAAACACATAGGTATAAGGCAGGCCTGAAAGAACAAGCCAAGATATGATTCATGTTGTATTATGGTTGTGTAATAAGGTGTAGATTTGGTATACTCGGGTGTTTTAAACCTTTTATATTTGATTATAGCGTGAAACATTTGGTGAAGGTGCATGTGTGGGCCGGTATTATGAGAGCCCCACTTTTTGTTCAAATTCTTCACCAGACCCTTTTACCCTTCGTAAAGGATGTTTGCTCCCATCACCGCTTCATGCAGGACACTGACCCCAAACGTACATCCAGGCTGGCTAATATAAATTGATGGAGGACGCCTCCTGAGTTTCCAGATGCCAACCCCATTGAAAACCTGTGACACGAGTTGAAAGAGTACATCAGGAGAGAAGTGGAGCCCAAGTCCAAAGCTGAATTGGTGGACAGCATAACACAATTTTGATTAACTAGATGTCAGAAGTAGAACAGACACTTGGAGGGTTGGGCCACGGGGAGGTTTATTTGGAAATCACTTGCCAAGCAATGCTTCTTGATATCAAGTTGGCAAAACTTTCGTGTGTTTGGGTGGTCTGGAGGTATTTTTCCCTTCAAATTATCAATAAGAAGATATAAATTTCAAAACAACTATATAGTTATCGAACAAGTCCAGCCCTGACCCCACCACCACAGATTTAGAGAGTGAAGAACTGTAATCCAGCCCTGGCTTGAATTCTTCCTCCAGGTCCTCCAGCCATGGTAACTGCATTTCAAAATAGTAAATCACACCTGAATTTGATTTAAAGAATCTGATCCAATAGCTGAAATCTTGCCTTTATATATCACCCTCACTGCCTTGACCTCCCACTCACACTGAGGAGCCCCTTAAAACATTGCTGCTTGGTACAGCCACCATTCTGCCAGAAGACCAAACAATAGTCTGTATAATTATCATTACTGAATCTACTGTTCTAGCTTTTATTTTGGGGGGTTTCGTTTTCTTGAACGTTACTAAATAACACTAACAACTAGACTGAAGTAAAGGCTGGACTACCACAGATAGGCGCTAGAGGTACAAGTCATTGGAGTTCTACCTAGTATTACACTTACTGCTTAGAGCGAAGGTAGCAGCGAGAGTTCTTCTGTAAGCCATTCCCAGGACAAATCAAAAGTAGAAGCTGCAACAAAACCCACATGATCAACAGTAGGCCGACTGACTTTATGCACTCTATCGAACACGTGGTGTAGGATACCGAATGTTGATTGCGCGTTTCGGCTAATTAAATAACGGTTTGTGCGTTGCATTCGCAATACGTTGCTTGAGCGTTGCCTGTGCGTTCCTTGAGCGTTGCTAGAGCATTTCTTATGAAAGGTTTCTGCGTTGAACGTAAACACAAAGCAATGGTACGTAAAGTTTTTTTGGCGTCTACTGTAGGATGTGGATGGTAATAGAAACCTATATATAGGATGTGAATGCTAATAGGAAATTATATATAGGATGTGAATGGTAATAGGAAATTATATATAGGATGTGAATGGTAATAGGAAATTATATATAGGATGTGAATGGTAATAGGAAATTATATATAGGATGTGAATGGTAATAGGAAATTATATATAGGATGTGAATGGTAATAGGAAATTATATATAGGATGTGAATGGTAATAGGAATTATATATAGTTTGTGAATGGTAATAGGAAATTATATATAGGATGTGAATGGTAATAGGAAATTATATATAGGATGTGAATGGTAATAGGAAATTATATATAGGATGTGAATGGTAATAGGAAATTATATATAGGATGTGAATGGTAATAGGAAATTATATATAGGATGTGAATGGTAATAGGAAATTATATATAGGATGTGAATGGTAATAGGAAATTATATATAGGATGTGAATGGTAATAGGAAATTATATATAGGATGTGAATGGTAATAGGAAATTGTAAACTACATACTAAGAAATTTTTGTGGCACGACAGGACAGTGTGGAATGCTATACAGTGGCAATCTTGCCCCCCCCCCCATTTTAAGGGCTGTGGTACTATATTATACTCTGGTTCCTGTTTGGGGGTGGGGGGTGGTGGGGATTCTCTGGTTATTATTAATTGTCTACATGGGTGCAGTCTCACACCACAGAGAGAGAGGGAGGGTCTGGTGCCGCTTTTGGCAGCTTTCACTTAATTAACTCCTGTATTTCTATGTGACAAGCCGAGATGAAATGGTTATTATGCCAATTAGATTCTGCGATCTTAGAAATCTATGGCTTTCAAAAGGTAGAGGAAACCATAGAGCTATATTCCGAAGATCTAGGCTGAAATGGACAGTAGTTTGGTTTCCCTGCCCAGCTCCAGGGTCTCGAGAATGCGCACGATTCACGAGTGAGAGGTGTGAGGGTGTAGCTCACGTCAAGAAAAAATTCTGGCGAGTGCCGTGTGCAGTATCATAACGACAAGTCATAGGGCATGATTGGACTATTGCAAGGCCCTCAAGTGCTGCATGCAATGAAAGTTGCACCAGCATGACCTGACACTCTCCGCGCTGGTAAAAGGGCGTGGCTCGTGAGACTCACTTCTGTAGCCTACATGAATAATTCATGAAAGTGACTGGTTAAGTCACGACTTGGAGTCACCAACTTGACAACCTTCCATCCCGGCCACTCAATGCTCTAGTATTTCAAGACTTGACTAGTACCATAGTAGTCAAGTAGAAAATACTGATCTGACAGGTGCTTAGGAATCCACAAATGCAACTTGGATGGAGAGAGCTTGCAGGTGGGTCGCTCATTTTGAACGCATCGTCAAATAGAAACCATTGGATTAATAACAGTGATTATGACTTAAAATGCAACTCAAACCTTACCCTCACCATCCATGCATACCAAGCTTCCAACAGAGCATTGTAAGCAACAACACAAAGTTACTCGTGCCAAGGCAACACAAAGTTACTCGTGTCTGCTTGAGGCAACACAAAGTTACTCGTGCCTGCTTGAGGCAACACAGAGTTACTCGTGCCAAGGCAACAAAAAGTTACTTGCGCCCGCTTGAGGCAACACAAAGTTACTCGTGCCAAGGCAACACAAAGTTACTCGTGCCTGCTTGAGGCAACACAAAGTTACTCGTGCCTGCTTGAGGCAACACAAAGTTACTCGTGCCAAGGCACCACAAAGTTACTCGTGTCTGCTTGAGGCAACACAGAGTTACTCGTGCCAAGGCAACACCTCGTGCCTGCTTGAGGCAACACAGAGTTACTCGTGCCAAGGCAACACAAAGTTACTCGTGCCTGCTTGAGGCAACACATACTCATGCCTGCTTGAGGCAACACAAAGTTAAGGCAACACAAAGTTACTCGTGCCTGCTTGAGACAACACAAAGTTACTCATGCCTGCTTGAGGCAACACAAAGTTACTCGTGCCCGCTTGAGGCAACACAGAGTTACTCGTGCCAAACAACACAAAGTTACTCGTGCCTGCTTGAGGCAACACAAAGTTACTCGTGCCCACTTGAGGCAACACAGAGTTACTCGTGCCAAGGCAACACAAAGTTACTCGTGCCTGCTTGAGGCAACACAAAGTTACTCGTGCCCGCTTGAGGCAACACAGAGTTACTCGTGCCAAACAACACAAAGTTACTCGTGCCTGCTTGAGGCAACAAAGTTACTCGTGCCTGCTTGAGGCAACACAAAGTTACTCGTGCCCGCTTGAGGCAACACAGAGTTCCTCGTGCCAAGGCAACACAAAGTTACTCGTGCCTGCTTGAGGCAACACAAAGTTACTTGTGCCCGCTTGAGGCAACAAAATTACTCGTGCCTGCTTGAGGCAACACAAAGTTAATTGTGCCTGCTTGAGGCAACACAAAGTTACTCGTACCTGCTTGAGACACAAAGTTACTCGTGCCTGCTTGAGGCAACACAAAGTTACTCGTGCCTGCATCAGGCAACACAAAGTTACTCGTGCCTGCTTGAGCAACACAAAGTTACTCGTACCTGCTTGAGCAACACAAAGTTACTCGTACCTGCTTGAGACACAAAGTTACTCGTGCCTGCTTGAGACAGAGTTACTCGTGCCTGCTTGAGGCAACACAAAGTTACTCATGCCTGCTTGAGGCAACACAAAGTTACTCGTGCCCGCTTGAGGCAACACAGAGTTACTCGTTCCAAACAACACAAAGTTACTCGTGCCTGCTTGAGGCAACAAAGTTACTCGTGCCTGCTTGAGGCAACAAAGTTACTCGTGCCTACTTGAGGCAACACAAAGTTACTCGTGCCTGCTTGAGGCAACAAAGTTACTCATGCCTGCTTGAGGCAACACAAAGTTACTCATGCCTGCTTGAGGCAACACAAAGTTACTCGTGCCCGCTTGAGGCAACACAGAGTTACTCGTTCCAAACAACACAAAGTTACTCGTGCCTGCTTGAGGCAACAAAGTTACTCGTGCCTGCTTGAGGCAACAAAGTTACTCGTGCCTACTTGAGGCAACACAAAGTTACTCGTGCCTGCTTGAGGCAACAAAGTTACTCGTGCCTACCTGTCAGTATATTTTCAAGGAACTACAATACTTCCGTGCGATTTACGCACCTTAGGAAACTGTGCAGAGTTCAAATCTAATCCAAAGGCACTTATTATGACCACACATGCTACATCTGAGTCCCATATGAATACTGTATATTCTTGTGAATGATCCGTGCTCACACTTATAGGACTTCAACAAAGACTTGAGACTGTAAACATTATACATCAAGTCGGACAGTGCCACGGAAGGTAAGTAAATAAAATAAAGAGGGGAGGGGAGGGGAGGGGAGGGGGGGGGGGGGGGGGGGGGGGGCGGCGACGGGGAGGGGGAAAAAACTTACCTTTACATCACTGAACTTCTCGGCGCAATCCTTCTTAAAGTACCCCAGGTGATAGAGGTTATCCGAGTCCAACTTATCTAAGTGAGGATTAGGTAGCAAGGAAGAGTTCTTGCCGGTTACTTTGGAAAGGCGAGGTATTTTAGAAGAAGGACATTTGGCTTCGGACTCCATAGCTACACAACCTCGCAGCTCTGGGAATTACGTCTCGACTGCTAAAGGGTATTGTGGGACGTTAACAAACCGCAGCACATTCGTCGCCTAGGAGGCTGGAGGGAATGGCCCGGGGGAACTACCAAGTGTTAGCTTGTTTGTCACGTCACCAGCCACAGGTCTTCTCGATGACATCATCAGGATTGGAAACTCCCCGCCCTTTCCCCCCTTTGCCCCCTCCCCCCCCCCCCCCCCCCCAAGGTAATACAAATAATTATGATGCTAGAAAACAACTTGAGCAAATAAGATACTGTAAAACCATACAACCTTTGACAACAAACTCACTTAATCTTCCTAGTAATGGTGCATGACTTTTCCTCACCAGGAAGATTCCACAAAAAGTGGTTGTTACAGACCACTTTTTACTTGAGATGTGGTTGAAGTCCACAGTACACATGGCGCTGTGTGAAATTACCATTTCAGGGTTTATACCATAATTTAGTTAAAGGGGCTGGTTCCTCATGGTCACATGAAGAATTTTATGGGGGGGGGGGGGAATAATCATTCATGATGACATCATGACCATTGCTCTCTATCCATTGCCCACTGCACACACTGGCTTTTGACCTGGCCCCAACCCTACCTATTGTCCTTGCCCATGCCCTGGCCCTAATCCTAGCCAGCCCAAATCCTAGCTACTGCCCTAGCCAGGGGCAGATCAAGGGGGGGGGGGGGGGGGGGGGGGGGCCCTTCAGTCTATAAATGTATATTTTCACATTACATGTGCTTAAGCTTAAATACTTTCTTGGTCTATTTAGTGTAGGGACAAAACATTTTTGCATGTAGGATTTAGCAAATCTGTATACATGTGGGTAGAGTGCAATGTGGTCTTAGGCTAGCAACCACGTGATGAATGTGCTGTGGCAATTGGCAACCACATGGTTTAATATGTGCTACAGTATCAGATCAGAACTCAGAGGCTAAAAATGAAGAGACTACGTCAGTGTTCCTTGTCATCCTTTGGAGTTACTTCTGGCTCTGAACATGACCATTCCATAAGTGATAGTTTGTCACCTAAGAGACTACATCAGTGCTCTTTCTCTTCTTCTGGAGATACTTCAGGACCACATCGAGAGGTAACAAAAAGTAACATTTCTGGCCCTGCTCATGCCAGTTCAGATATTGAATTGGCATGAGTGATAGTTTGTCACATCGAGAGGTAACAAAAAGTAGCATTTCTGGCCCTGCTCATGCCAGTTCAGATATTGAATTGGCATGAGTGATAGTTTGTCACCTAAGAGACTTACATCAGTGCTCTTTCTCTTCTTCTGGAGATACTTCAGGACCACATCGAGAGGTAACAAAAAGTAGCATTTCTGGCCCTGCTCATGCCAGTTCAGATATTGAATTGGATTTAGTGGGATGTGAGGTTATCATGAGACCTGAAGAAGGCGTTAAAGAAACTGACATTGTGTGCAAGTCCATTCCTTCAGATTCTAATGATGCTAGTTCTTTGCAAACAGCTTTCATGGAAACGGGAAGTAGAAGTGCAGGTATCAATGATATTGGACTTGTTGCTTCTGGTAGTATGCCAATCAGTTCCTTGTCAGATAGTGACAAACATGAATTTTTGAAGAGTGAAGGCAAACATTCAAAGTTTGCAACCTTTGAAGTGATAAAGAAGGGAAACAAACTATAGAAGTCATGGCTAAAAGAGTTCGAATGGTTGTCATATTCACCCTCACATGAAGGAGGTTACTGTAGATATTGTGTACTGTTTGGACAAATTACGAAGGATTATTTGGGAATTCTAGTGAAAAAACCTTTCAAAAATTTCAGCAAAACAAAGGGTAAAAATGATAGGTATTTAACTAATCATGGGAATTTTCAATATCACCAAGATGCTTTACATGCTGCAAAATTATTCCTGACGACATTCAAAAATCTAGAAACCAGAATAGATTGTCAAATCCAGAAAATGTCTAACACAACCTCCAACCGAAATAAACACATCCTCTCAGCTATTATTGATGCTGTTGAAATTTTGCAGCATGCAGCCTATGCAGGGCCATAGAGAGCATGACATCAAATCCTTCTGGAAAGAGAGGTAACTTTCTAGCTTTGCTCGAATATGTTGCCAAGTACGATCCAATAATACGGGATCATCTTCAACTAGGAGAGAAGAACCAGCTAAAGTAATACAAAATGAAATTATAAGTATTATGGCAGATTTATTGAGTGAAAAGCTTTTAAGTCCATTAAAAACCTCAGCGTTATGGCTGACGAGGTCACAGACACAAGCATGCAAATCAAGAAATTTTGTCTTTATGTATCCGATTTGTTGATCTTGGTCAAGCTCAGCCACATATCCATGAAATATTTTTGGACTTTCTCCACCTCTAAAGGGCTACTGGAGAAAACATTGCTGCTGGTATTATTGATCTTCTCAATAAGCATGGTATATTGAAGTTGACGATATGAGAGGACAGTCATATGATGGAGCTTCAGCAATAGAGGGCACAAGAAGAGGGACTCAGGGAAAAAGAATGCACTTGCTTTGTACACTCATTGTCACTCACATGTTTTAAATTTGGATATAGCAAAATCATGCTCTATGCCTGATATTTGAAATACAATTGATGTCATAAATGAAGTGTATCTCTATTTTAATCTGATTCTTGAGTTAATTTTGTACACTTTTGCTCCAGAAAATAGAGTGCATAAACTGAAGGCTCTATGTAAAACTAGGTGGACAGAAAGAAAGGTATGAATGTCTAGAACTATTTCTCTCTCTTTATTAATATATAGTGGATGCCATGTTACATTTTGATGAGTACCCTCAATTGCAAACTCATGTCCAAGAATAAACCCCCCCCCCCCCCTTACTAATACTCTAGATCTGCCCCTGCTAGCCCACACTATAACTTAGTTACTCACCTGGCACCAATAGCCACATCCCACTTAGCTACTGCACCAGTCCCAACCCTATCCATTGTCCTGGCCCAATTCCTAACTACTGCCCTGACCTCAACCTAACCAGCCCAAACCCTAGCTACTAGCCCAACTATAACCTAGTTACTCTCCTGGCCCCAATTCTAGCCACATCCCAAACCCTAGCTACTGCCCTGGCCGCTCTAGTTACTCCCCTGGCCCCAATTCTAGCCACATCCCAAACCCTAGCTACTACCCTAGCCCTTAACCCTACCCAGCCCAAACCATGACTCTGCCCTGGCCCCAATCCTAGTCAGCCAGCCCAACATAGCTACTGCCCTAGCCCTAACTCTAGCCAGCCCAAGCCCTAGCTGCACCGGCCCCAATCCTAGCTGCACCGGCCCCAATCCTAGCCAGTGCAAACCCTAGCAAATGGCCCCAACCCTAGCCAGTGCAAACTCTAGCTACTGCCCTAGTCTGAACTCTAGCCAGCACAAACCTTAGCTACTGACCTAGCCCTAACACTAAATACTGTTTTGAAGATAAATGTGCATGTCTGAAAAATGGTGTACACGGTGTGAAGAGAAATGTTTGCATCTCTTGGTGTGCGTACACTATTTCTCTGACATGCACATTTTTTGTGTGAAGCATAGACGAACTTGCCTTGTAGTAGTTTATTAAAAAGACATTTTCATATAGTAAAAGATGACAAAACTAACACTATAACATAATTTTCCATATCATTGCTTTATTTTGCAAGCATAACCACCTGCTGGATCTAACTTTCAGCTGGCGACATGATATGTTAACAGCTTTGATGTCAGTTTGAGAACTGACAAATTAAACAAATTAAACATTTCATCCACATAGTCTGACCTTCTTGATGCCACAGCATGTTAGCTGAATTTTTTTTCTTCCTAGGAATGATGATAATGATTGTTGTTGTTGTTGAATTTTACTTGGCAGATTTAATTTACCCTGATGAAGACTGAAGTATTTTGGTTGAAATGTTGGCAATAAAGAACAAAAACCTGATTGAGAGAAATCTGGTGATGTCAGCTGAAAATAATGGTACAAGTTTGAATTATTGATGTTATAACTATTATTATTACTACTACTATGATTACTACTACTGCTACTATTATTGTTGTTTTTGTTGTTGTTTTTGTTTTTATTGATTTTATTATTATTTTTGTTGCTGTTGTTGTTATTAATAATCATTCATTATTATTATTATTATTATTATTATTATTATTATTATTATTATTATTATTATTATTACTATTACATTATCATTATCGTCATCATATTATTATTATTACTAATATTATTATTGTTATTATTATTACTACTATTATTACTATTATATTATTACTATTATTACTATTATTATTATTATTATTATTATTATTATTATTATTATTATTATTATTATTATTATTATCATTATTATTATTATCATTATCATTATCGTTATCATTAATAATATTATTATTACTATTATTACTAATATTATTATTGTTGTTGTTGTTATTATTATTACTATTATTATTATTATTATTATTATTATTATTATTATTGTTATTATATTATTATTATTATTATTACTATTATTACTATTATTACTGTTATCATCATCATCATCATCATCATCATCATCATCATCATCATCATCATCATCATCATCATTAGGTCATGTTAATACTACTGTGCATTTGACCTCTCGCACAGCAATCATCTGAGCGAATGAATGCATGACCCTTGCAGTTACATGTCTAAATATGGTGTCAGACATTCAGCAGATGAACAGTAAGTTGCCTCTTGTTGGCCCAGATTTCTTCTCTTCACAGGATTGTGGCCTTGCCATGTTGTGTGTCCTTGTTTATACACATGTCCTTCTACCAGCAGAGTTTGGGATTCGGTTTCTGCCGCTATGTTTTGATGTACAATCTCCAAATCAAAACTAAGTCCCCGCTCACTCTGATGATGGCAATAACAGTCCATCAAACTGACCACACTGAGAAGAACTTCCTGAGTATGAACTCGGAGTCTACTCCAAAAAAAGGAGAGAGAATTGACTACAGCAGTGGAACAAGTATTTGCTTGTGCCCGTGTATTTATTGTGTGTGCTTATTATTGTTGTTGTTGTTGTTGTTATTATTATTATTGAAATTGAAAATGAAATGTCCGAGGTATCTACTAAACACATTTGTAAAACTCAGCCTGTCTCTGCATGGTCTGGAAGGGAAAAGAGAGAGAGAACAAAACGCATAATGGTTCACCTGCAAGGTCTTGCCAATCTCATCTTTATTAGGTGTAGGAATACTTTCTTTTCTTGGGATGCCCCTGACTGAACATGTAAGTTTTAGTGCAAATTCACAAGATACACCATCTAACTTTAAGAGACATTTTTTTTTATGCCAAGAATGTAGCTCTTCAATAGGCAGGATAAACACGAACTAAAGACCTATTCACAGGAAAACTACGTGAACCCAGTAACCAGTACCTGCTGCACTACAGAACTAGTACTTGCAGCCCTACATGTCTAGTACCTGAAGCACTACAGGACCAGTGCCTGCAGCCCTACATGTCTAGTACCTGAAGCACTACAGGACCAGTGTCTGCAGCACTACAGGCCCATTACCTGCAGCACTACAGGACCAGTGCTGCAGTACTACATGACTGGTACCTGCTGTACTACAGGACCATTACCTGCAGCACTCAGGACCAGTGCCTGCAGCACTACAGGACCAGTGCCTGCAGCACTACAGGACCAGTGCCTGCAGCCCTACAGGACCATTACCTGCAGCACTACAGGACCAGTACTGCAGCACTACAGGACCATTACCTGCAGCACTACAGAACCAGTGCTGCAGCACTACACAACTGGTACCTGCTGCACTACAGGACCAGGACCTGCTTCACTACAGGACCAGTACCCGCTGCACTAGAGGTTGTTACATGCAGCACTAGAGGTTGTTTTTACATGCAGCACTACAGGTCAGTACCTCAGGGCTGCCAACTCCCTTGTCGCATTAATCCTAATACATGTTATTCAACTCTGAATTTTATACCAGTTAAAACTCCAAATATATCCAAAGTATTATTAAAAAATAAAAATACAATACTGATATTTAAGAATGTTAGAGTAATAAGTTAACTGAGTTCATAAATAGCATTCTTGCATCTTTGAAGCATTCTTGCTGTTGGTTTGAAGTCGAAACAAGGTTCCTTTGTGTTCACTTGCAATCGAAGCAATGCAGATAAAGTATCCACACTCAAACTATTTCGTACCTTGGTTTTATTCAGCCCAATATGACTAAATGTCCTCTCCAAATCTGCATTGCCATGGGGAATTATAACGAAATTCTCCAGAAACATCTTTGACTTGCCCAACTTGATGCCAGTAGCAATCACTGTCTTTTGTAGCAACAATTTCAGGAGGGAGCTCAGCAGTACAGTAGTTAATAAATTATTCATTAAGCCGACCTTTTTCGTCTTCTTTGATGAATTGTTTAAGGCATGATGCAACAAACAGTACCTGTCTAGCATATCCATACTCTTGGTTGTGAAGAGAAATCCAACTTAAGTTTTTCAAAAAGTCATTATCAACTGGCAGTTTTTTTAATGGCATACTTTGCTGCAGCCACCCAAAAATGTCTGCATGTCCCCCTGAACTTTCTGACTTCATTCGACAAGAGATCATTCTCACCAGGGAGAAAGCTTTCTGCCCACAAATACTTCTTCTGGGGGAAGAAACTGGTCCTCGTCATCTAGTTTAAGAGCTGAAATACTGGCATTTTGCACAGAAGAGGGTGGAAAAAATGTAGCAAAATCTTTTTTTAAACTGACTGGACCTCTTGGTGAAGGAAATGTATTGTAGGTGATTGCAATTGCATCGTTTTGTTAAAGGTGTTAATAACAGGCAATGAATCACTGAGAAACATTAAATATCATTTACAAAGTGGATTCAGTTTTTATTCTGAGAACAACAGCTTGCTTCTCTTCTGTACTTCTGAAATAAGAAAGAAGAGCATCAAACTGTTCTAGTAGTCTACTTAGGATTAACGCCACTTTAGCTGGACAGTCCGGTTTCTTGTGGCCCTTCTTCCCGCATGTTGGGACCCAGGGATCCTTGCGTGGTGATGGTGGTGTCACTCCTGAAGGTGGGGATCTGTCGTGGTGTTCAGTTCGCTACTCGCCTTTCCTGTCCGATTTCCCCCCGTAGTTCTGCTGCTGCCAGCTCTGGCTAGGTCTGGTGTAGTTCGGGTGTTCACGTTTTACCTCATCGAGAATGTTGGCTGCATCCAATATTGAGATTGGTTTCCGGAGATGGACAAAATCTGTATCCTCTGGGTGAAATAGAGAAAGAAATTTAGACATTGAAATCATATTCTTTACCTCTTGCACCGTGGTGCAATCATCTGTCATACGGTCTACCATAGTTTCCACCAGGCGTGCCGTCTGCTGCCAAGTATCTTTGCACTTTTTTTTGAGAGTCCAGAATTCTCTCTGGCATCTCTCTATAGACATCCCCATCGCTTTGAGGAGTTCTTCTTTGAGGGAGGAGTAGGTAGCTGCTGCTCGTCGGGGTACATTATGGGTATAAGCATCTAGAGCCTTCCCAGCCAACAGGGGTATTAACCTACTGGGCCACTGCTCTACACTAATTCCAGCATCCTGCATTACATGCTCAAACCTGCTCAGATATGCCGTAGGATGCTCCATGTCTGTCCAGGGAGTCATCCTGTCAACAAGTCTACTCTTGCTTTGATATCTCTTGTCTCCTATCCTCTCACTCCATTTGTTTTTCAAATCGTTCATCCTCCCATTTTTGTCGCTCCCACTCTAGTTCCATTCTCTCCTTTTCAAATTCGACCATTAGTTCCTGCTGTTTCTGCTTACTTAGCTATGTGGGACTCCTGTAGTTGGATCAGTCTTTCCTCTGTCTGCAAACTCCTGTTGGCTGTTTCCATCTGGGAGAGAACCAGCTGGGTTAGGAGGTCCGTTATTTGGGAGTGTCGGGTTTGGGAAGGTTGAGTCATCCTCTTGTTTGATGGTTAGCTCAGAAGGCGGAATAACTGTAACTAATAAAGTAGTTCAGTAGCTATGGAATAATTTGATGGCTAGAAGATGTAGTTTACCGCTGCCACCATGTGTCGGGGTCGGGGCTGGATTAGGTCTCCGATCCACCAGTTAATAAGCTGCCACCAGAGATATCCTCAAGACAAGGTAGGGGTTAGTCTACCCAAGACTAGGTTAGAGATTAAACTTATGTCAAGAAAATAGGATATCTGCATCACTACTCAGGGGGTGGCTTTAAATAGTCCGTCCCCCTTTGGTTCTGCCTTTACCATATCACATGTGATGCTGTAATATATGACCAATTGGATCAGTCCACCTAAGCTTAGAGTAAGGATTATGATGGCGTTGTTATGAATAAAGGGAACAGGTGAATATGTACTGAAACATGCACGTGGTTTATACCGGTATGTGTAAATTCTCTTTGTCTTGGTTCTTCTCTGTCTCTCTCTCTAGGTCTCTCCTCCTTCTCTCTCCTCCCCTCTATGTCGGTCCAGTGGGTCCTGACAACAGCCCCCCTACTTTTTGGATAGCAATAACAACTTAATGTAAAATAACAACTTAGCACCTTCTGTTCTGTTCTTTTGTAAAAACATTAACACCACTACCAGATAACATTGATATAATTTGCTGCTGTACTTTGAACCAAGCCTAGAATAGCTGCTGCATTGTGAGCAAAGCCAGACTCCACAATGACAAAAAGACAGGCAATTTATTTAGTGTTATGTCAGCTCCAAAGCCCAAGAGAGGAAGAGAAAGTGAGGCAGTAGTATCTGAAGAGGTTATTATCGATGCTACCAATGATCCATCAGTATCTGAACTAGAAGATTCGAAAGTTGAAGATGAGAATGAGGTAGGCACATCAGAAACCTTGGATACAATTCCAGGTTGTTCATCTCAGTGCTGTAGTAATGAACAAAAAACTTTTCAGCCTAAAGATAAGCCTTCACTACAGTTGTTAAGTGCCAAAAATCAGTCAAGTTGGTATAAGCAGTATCCATGGCTAAGTGTATGCATCCAAAGAAAAGTGGTGTTTTGCTGTCGATTTGCTGTTAAGCACAATTGGCTCACATTTAGCATAATTACTTTCACTGGAAAAGGATTTCAAAATTGGAAGAAAGCTCTTGAAAAGTTCACAAGTCATGAAGGCTCTCTATCCCATAGGGAAGCAAAGGTGAAATGGATGACGAAAGGAAGTACTACAATTGGGAATCAGTTAAGATCACAAACGTTGCAAGTTCAACAGGCAAGAAGATCAGGTCTTCTGTGTCAATTGAGGGAAGTACAATATCTTGCTCGCCAGGGAATTGCATTGCAAGGCCACACTAAGCAACAACTGCTTACATGGAGCCATGAAGTTGAGGAACTTAAAATCTGGGTAAGTCTAATAAGCTCACTTGCGGTAAATTCAATTATGGGTCAGAATTTATTGCGCACTCTTTTGGAGAAAATACGAGGAAATAATCCCGCATGGTTCTCAGTAATTGCAGACAAAGCCACTGATGTATGTAATAGTCAGCTGAACCTGTCGATTTGTTGGGTAAATATAACAACTATGAAGTTTTTGAGGACACTGTAGGATTATTCAGAGTACCAAATACAAGAGCAGAAACTTTATTCACAGTGATCAAAGACCTCCTTACAAGATGCAATCTTCCATTTAGTTTATGTCATGGACAAGCGTATGACGGTGCATCAAACATGCAGGGAAAGAGATCAGGTGTAGCAGCCAAATTTCTGAGTGGGAATCCAGCAGCCATTCCTGTACACTGTTTTGCTCATTCATTGAATCTGTGTCTTCAGGGAATTGGAAAAAATGTAGTGTGTATCAGGGATGCTATAGAAATAGTGAAGGAAGTTGGTAAACTCATTCTGTATTCTCCAAAGCGACTTCATCTCTTCTCTTCAACTCTTCAACAAGCATCTGATAGTGGAGTGAGCCTAAAGTTGTTGTGCCCAACAAGATAGACAGCTCGAACAGTAGCAATCGATGCTATACTCAAAGATTACTGGAAGTTTTGGAAGAAATTCATGAGACCACCTGATGAGTACGGAACAAAAGCTTCAGGCTTGCTACATTTATTGGAGAAATTTATTACACTTTTTGGGCTGAAGTTAAGTTATCGTGCAGCTGAACAGTTATAACTTTGTCTAAAAGAAGAACAGAGCCATTCAGTATGCTTTGTCAGCAGTGGAAGCAGCAAAGGAACACTTCAAACTTTTAAGATCAGACGAGGAGTTCAATGGATTCTACGAGAAAGCACTCAGATTTGCAGAAGAAAAGGGAATTGCTTCCTAGAAATAAAAGGCGATCTCAGTGACACGACACTGGAAGTGAACCTCACCATTTTTCTTCACTGAAAGAGTATTACAGAAAAATGTACTATGAAGCCTGTGACTTGTTATCTGGTGAACTCCAACGTCGATTTGAAACCCATTTGTTTTATCAATTGAGCAAGCATTAATCAAGGCAGCAAATAAGGTGGATTTCTAAAGTGAATTGAAAAAAACTTGGAGAGTCATGCTTCAAATATGATTTAGATGTGTCTGAGTTGAACATACAGCTGCCACTTCTTCACGAGATTATCAAGAAAGCCAAACCAGAGGTAAGAAGTGTCACTCTATATGTGATGCTATGGATACCATTGAGGTTTTCAAGGCTCTTACCAGCTGTACACAAGTTGCTTGGCCTGTATTTGACAATACCAATAACGTCTGCCACAGCCGAAAGAGCATTTTCAGCACTCAAGCAAATTCTAGCATATTCACGTTCATCGATGACTGAACAGAGGCTTAACAATCTCTACGTTCATAAAAAAACAACTGATAATTTTGATTTAGTATCTGGAATTTATAGCAGAACGTATCAAATAATTTGGTAAATATTAGCTGCAGTATATACAATTGTATTATGTATGTTCTCAAGTATATTCTCAAGTACATGACAACTATTATGCATAGTCCCCCCTTTATGAATGGTGAGCCCCCCTCCCCCCCCCCCACTTTTCAGCCCCTGTAACATGCCCATAGTCACCGCAATTAAAATCCACACTCTAGTGGAACCTTCAGGCATTTCTCTCTGATGGGGCTTCCAGTCATCCGTCAGTCTTTAAGGGCTATATATCCCGTGACAATCAGAAGTATCAGTTGTGCAATGACCTCTGTTACTATTACCACATCTGCACTCGGCACTTCCTGCTCCAGGCACTTTGACAGGAATGATAGATCATGACATCAGCATTGGTGCTGAGGGCCAAGACTTGTCCAATTCCTCGTAAATGGACTCATACACACTTCAAATTATTTCCTCGTCTGTTCAGATGGACTAGCTCGAGTTCTTACGGCCTCTCCTCACCTCACAATAATTCTATAATTGCTAGAGAGACTACCCCTTACCTTTATTGATCTAGTTTGCAATGGTGTCTACATTTTCCATGTTGATGTGTGACCTATTAAGTGACACCGACAATAGCCCCCCGCCCCTTCCCACCCTTTGCCATGCACACACACACACACACACACACACACAAATACCTACTACTAAAGGAAAACTTCCAAAGAGTTTGCACAGATTCTGTAAACTCACTTTGAAAAAATTAAATTCCAGACCAAAATTCAAAAACTGTTATAGATGATAGTTCAGAAACAGTACATTCTTTCCGCAGATGTCCCAAGTCTATTCCTAATGGCTGAACATCAGATGGTCACAGGCAGAGGAGAGGAACTGGAGGGTCTCAACTGGTACAGTTGGCAACAATAAATATAATATAGATATACATACACATATATGTATATATACATGTATATATTATATAATATGTATATATTTTGGTGGTATTTTGATTTCTATTTTTTAATTAGCCTTAACTCTAATATTTATCAAGCACAAGAGTGTATCTACAAGCGATGGGAAGAGCTGACACTTGCCTGTGGATACTGCAACACAGATTATACCGTATTTGCTGGCATCTATTGCTGACATGCCTGCTAGTGAGTGCTTGTGCTCGGGTACAGCTAGCCTCATTTCAGATGTTTGTTGCCAAGGCCATAGCATTAGCTTGCTCCTCCCCCTGTTGAATCAACTCCTGAGAAACAAGTTGCCTCCAGAGCACAACACCCAAGAAACAAATTGCCTCAAAGAGCACAACACCTGAGAAACAAGTTGCCTCCAGAGCACAATACCTGAGAAACAAGTTGCCTCCAGAGCACAAAAGATCAGAAACAAGTTGCCTCCAGAGCACAACAGCTGAGAAACAAGTTGCCTCCAGAGCACAACACCTGAGAAACAAGTTGCCTCCAGAGCACAACACCCGAGAAACAAGTTGGCTCCAGAGCACCAAAGATGAGAAATAAGTTGCCTCAGAGCACAACACCTGAGAAATAAGTTGACTCCAGAGCACAACACATGAGAAACAAGTTGCTTCCAGAGCACAACACCTGAGAAACACGTTGCCTCCAGAGCACAACACCTGAGAAACAAGTTGCCTCCAGAGCACAACCGAGTGCTTGGGATTACCCACATGAACAGCAAGAGCTAGGGCTGGACCTAGGATAATGAAAGGCCTCAATAAAGATGCTCTCCTGGTAACAACACTGGCGTCAGCGATCACAAATATTTTATAGGTAGCCTGGTAAACTTGTTCACTCTGCCCCCTTAATACAGATATGGCATATACCCTGTTAAAGAACCTTATGTTCAGCTGTCAGCATAATCTACGCTGAGAGGGGGGGGGGGGGGGGGGGTTTACATGTCTTGTGTAATGTAGGAAGTTAGTTGATAAGTTCAGTGACCTCCAGTGAATGTTTGCTATGATCTGGAGTGGAGAAAGAGAACGAGTGTGGGATGGGGTTCCTGTGGAGGGAACTACTATCTCAGTTGCTTCTATCAGCCCACCACAATTACTCCCTCCCTATCACCACCCTCCCCTCCACCTTACTACCCACCCCTCCACCATCACCTCCTCCCGTCCACTATCACTACCCCTCCCCCTCCACTATCACCTCTTCCCCGCCTCCATCATCACCCTTCTCCTCCATCATCACTACCTCCTCTCATCACCTCCTCCCACTCCACAACCTCTTTAATCACTATCCCCATCCTGACAATTCTCCCTACCTTTTGACAAGAATGAATGATTTCAGATAGTATTTCCTCAAAACGCTAAAAAACGTCACAATTGGAGCAAAATAGAGCTTCTTTCGGTTAAAAAGTGGAGATTTCTCACCAAAACCCGTTTTCTGTCATTTAAAGATGAAACAACGCTATTGAATAATTAGTATTGTGTCACATGACCCAAGGCTTGCGCCAAGCCATTAGGCCGGATGGTAACTAAGAGTTGTTTCTTGAAACAAACTGGGTTTGCTCCAGCACCAACAGAACTCTCTGCCAGAGCTGTAGGCTTGAAGTAACTTGGATCAACCCCATTATCAATACTCCATAGGTTAGTCCTAACGTCAGCTAGGGTTAGGGTTGACAATAGCTAGGGTTAAGGCAATGGCTAGGATTAGGGCCGGGCTAGGACAATGGCTACAGTTAGGGCCATATATGTGTCTAGGGTTAAGGCTAGGGTAATGGCCAGGTTAGGGTTAGGGATGAGGTTAGGGTTAAGGCGAGGGTAATAACCAGGATTAGGGCCAGGACAGGGGCTAGGGTTAAGACTAGGCAATGGCCAGGATCAAGAGGGTTAAGACTAGGGCAATGGCCAAGGTCAGGAGGGTTAAGACTAGGGCAATGGCCATGGTCATTAGAGGACATTTAGAATAATGACATTGCATAATTATACTTGATGACCCTTACCACATGCACCAGTTAGCCTCAACATTATTATTATTATTATTATTAATAAGAATTTACAGAACAGTAGTACCAATAATTATGTGGTGATCATGGTTGTGAGACTATGATTGTATCTTGACAGGGCTGGTCTGATGGTCTGATGGCATTGAGCCAGCAGCCATAAAAGTAATCTTACAAGTAAACATTTGGCCAAACAATTATAATTAGCTAGACAAAGTCTGAGAGAGGTGTAGAGGTGTTTGGAGGAGATGGGATGCTGGTGCATTTGTAACAGGGACAAGCGATTGGAGGAGATGGGATGTTGGTGCATTTGTAACAGGGACAAGCGAAGTGGAATGAGCAAGGATTGTCGGGCTCAAAGTGACTTTCGAAATGAGACCACAAGAATTTCTTGAGTTGATGGACGATGGTTTGTGTAGATAGATCCAAGTTGATGGGAGGGAGTGCATTCCACAAACGAGGAAATCTTCTGAAATAGAAATTACTTGATAGTTTTGTTCTAGAAATACAGTGTTTCAATTTGTTAGAGCTGGTATATAGAGCCTGTGACAAGAGATATATAGTCACAAATGTTGAAGGCACCAGAATTACAATGAAAGGATTTGATAAAAAATGTGATTTCTATCAGTTCAAATTGCATCATTAGAGGCAGGAGATGGAGAGTTGTTAACCTAGATTTATAGTCCGAGGTATAATCTGAAAGGATGAACTTTGTTGCTCGTCTCTGTATTTTCTCAAGATGGAGAATGTCCTTTATGAGATGGGGTGCCAAACAGGAGAACAATAAGTTAGTTGAGACCGCACTAGAGATATATATAAAAGCTTTCTCGCCTTGACCGAACCACAGCTGATGGTCCGACGTAGTAGACCAAGAGTTCTATGTGATTTTTTGCACAAGTTTATAATCTTCTTTCCAGGACAGATGAGAGGATATGATAACTCCTAGGTCACGGTGAAACTCCTTTGCAATAATCTTCTTGTTATTTATAATATAGTTTGATTGTAGAGCATTATCTTGTCTGTTGAAACTAAGAAGTACATTCTTCGGCTCATTAATGTTATATGTGTACATCTGAGTTTCGCATGAGTGAATAGGGGTTGCCCTTATCTTCTATGTTGAGGCTAACCCTGAACAAGAGAAACTAGCCTGCAAGAATCGTCGTTAGCAAAGACAGTAGACCATCAAGCAGCGGGAAGAAGCATTCCATTTAAGGAACACCACCTTGTGCTAAGAGATGCCTATCGTAGGGTGCCCGATAGCAGCTTAAAATAAGCTGACTGCCTATATGAAACACCAGATGTGGACCCTATAGTCGCAGCCCTCATCACGACCCATGCTACCGCTCACAATCCAGCCAGCTCAAGCGCCAGCCAGCTCAAGCGCAACTACCGCCAGGGTAGAGAAAATCAAGCGCCCAAGCATCTCGCCGGCTGGGACGTCCGAGGACTGGCAATATTTTAGATCTCGATGGGGTGACTATGTCAAAGCAACGAAACTGACTGGCGCTGACAAAGTGATCCAGCTGCTGGAATATTGCGATGAGCAGTTACGCAAAGACCTCACACGCAATGCTGGCGGCACACTTACGGGAAAAACCGAGGACAAAGTCCTCGCTGAACTTGGCAATGAGAGAAGAAAACACTATGGTTGCTCGAGTAACTCTTCACAGCATGCGACAGGCCCGAGATGAACCAGTCTGTGCATATGGGGCTCGACAGGCGGGAGTGTGCAAATTTACAGTTCAATGCAAGAACTGTGAGGCAGGGGTGAGCTATACTGAAGCCATTTTATGGGATGTACTAGTCGTGGATTGGATGACTCCGAGATACAAATGGACCTATTAGGTGACGTAAACCAGAACATGACATTGGAACAAATGCTTCGATTTGTGGAGGTCAAAGAAGCTGGCAAGCGCTCGGCTGCTCAACTCCTGATCCCCCATAGTGCAGATGCGCTGGCAGGAAGTGCGTACAAGCAACAAGGGAAGGACACATTGAAAGGACGTCGTCAGAGTCAATGACGCATTTAAGAGACCAGGAAATATGCTGTACTGTGGGAGAAAAGGGCACGGGAAAAGTGCTCCGACTCGAATACGCAAGAAAGAATGTCCAGCTTATGACATGATTTGCAATCACTGTGGTCGTGGACCACCACTTTGAGAGCGTGTGCAGAAGCAGAAACAGCACTAGACAAAACAGATAGCAGAAATCAGAAGAACATGGAGACGCAGTATCCGATGCCCTATGTGGGATTACTACCCTTTCAGGGGGAAAAAACATCACCTTGGACCACCATCTGTACAGTGGTCCATCCAGAAGATGGATAAAACGCTCATCCAAGCCTCAACCATTCGTGAGGGTATCAGCAACGGTGTTGCTGGAAGACTACAAACACTTTGGATTCACGCTACATACTGCTCAGAAGGTTACCTTCATCAGTGCCATGGCTGATACAGGTTGCCAAAGTTGCCTGGCAGGCATCGGAGTCATCAAAAAGTTGGGATTTACCAAAGATGACCTCATTCCAGTGGAGATGAGAATGCATGCCGCCGACAATCATGACATTAAAGTGCTAGGTGCCACAATATTGCGACTTTCTGGCAAAGATGCATCAGGCAACCAGAGGGAAACCCGCCAGATCATTTATGTCACGGACTATACGAACAAACTCTTCTTGAGCAGGGAGGCATGCATTGATCTAGGGGTGGTATCACCCGAATTCCCAACTATCGGCGAGACAACACCTGCGTCCAAATGCAACACCCTGGTTCATAGCGACAACAGCCTTACATCAGACTGCCATTGTCCAAAGCGTACACTACCACCACCATTATACCAAAACCATGTAAAGCCACTGAAGCAAATCGTATTCAACTGGAGCAATACCTGCTTGATCACTACAAGTCCAGTACGTTCAACACTTGTGAACACCAACCACTACCAATGATGGAGGGTCCCCCGATGAGGCTCATGATTGACCCCAATGCGACCCACCACTCCCCCATACCAGTCACCCTTCATTGGCAGGAAGACGTGAAAGCAGGGCTGGACAAAGACGTGAGGCTAGGTGTAATCGAGCCAGTACCTGTTGGTGAACCTGTGACCTGGTGCCATAGAATGGTGATATGTGCAAAAAAGACCGGCAAACCTCACAGAACGATTGATTTCCAGGCAATCAATGCTCATGCGGCAAGAGAGACGCATCACACACAGTCACCATTTCATCAGGCCAGATCAGTACCCCACAACAAAAAGAAGACTGTGTTCGATGCATGGAACGGCTACCATAGCGTGCCATTACATCAACAGGACCGCTATTTCGCCACATTTATAACACCACCATGGGGAAGATATCGTTACTGTACAGCCCTGTCGAGGGCAGAACCCTCAACACTGGCCATGGCTGGCCTGGACTGACCCTTGGTCACAGACTCAGTAGAATACTATTAATTATCCCATAATTACCACAGTTATCGTTGACACACACACAGTTACTAAATGAATGATATGCTCACTTGTGTTTCATCTCTTATCACCCCCTTTCACACCTGTATCAGTATGGACTTATGCGTGCCTACCTATTGTTAGTATAGTTGGCTTTGGCCAGTGTATGTATGTATGTGTGTGCAGTCATGTGCTGGCTGGCAGGGTATTTAAACCCTGACAGCCAATCCTTGTGGTAGTCTTGTTCTAAGTCGTAGCTTGTCATCAATTATATTAACAAACCTAAATTTCTCTGGTTATAGTTGAGGCTAGGTTACTGAGAGCTAGACTCTGGTGGCAGCAACAATAGCTTACACCATTGTGGAGGGATAGCCAGAGCTGGCCCCCCACACGTGGTGGCAGCGGTGCCAGTTGAGTTGTACAAGAACAGCTACTGAAGAACTCATCAGGCCATCAAATACTTCGTTGCTCAGGCGAGTTACCGAATATTTAACTGTTTTAATTCTCTATTATCCTAGTGATGGACACTCCCAAGTACCATAACACCAGATCCACTACTCATCAGCCCACGCCGGACCACGACTCAGAGATCGACGCCGCCAGGGCTGGGAACGACATAGTGCTGGAGCACTCCTCATTCTCGCTGTCTACTGTAACAGCGCCTCACAGAGACCCCATGGACATCTTGTCCCAGGCGGTGGCGGCGTTGGTCGCATCGACGGTGGAGGAAAAGAAGGCCAGGTTGGAGAGAGAGGAAGATACGAGAGGGAGACGAGAGTTTGAGGATACATGACTCCGACGTTGGGAAAATGCAGAGACAGATCGACAGGCCAGACTTATTAAGCTGGAAAATGATCAAGCCGAAAGGGAGAAGGCTGCAAAGGAAGCCTCTGAGAAGGAGGCGGAAGCTAGGGAAACAGCAAGACAGGCTGACCTAGTCGCCAGAAAGCAAAATTCTATCATTCAATCGATGCAGAAGTTGGATGACCATTCAGACCCAGAATCCTACCTAGCCGCATTCGAACTGTCAATGGCTGAGGGGAGGTTTGCAGAAGAGGAATGGATCAGGATTCTAAGGAAGCTTCTATCTGGAAAGGCTCTCTCAACCTTTCAGGAGCTAGGCGTAACTTCGACGACACCTTACCAGTCGATGAAAACGACTCTATTGGAACGACTCGGCTTCACAGAGGAAAAGTCCAGACGAACGGTGTGGAGAAGCCACCCAGGCGATTACCAGTCTCCACGGGATCATCTCGCTCTTATAGTGAAGGGCATACAAAGATTGGCAAACCATGTCGAAACCAAGGAAGACCACATGTTCGAACAATTTCGAGGTGTCCTGGCCTTATATTATTCAGCGGAAGTGTGCCACGCCCTACGGAAGAAGGAATACTGCACGCTACAGGAGATGGTGGACGAGCTAGAAGCCATCTGGGAGTCCAAGTCAGCAGTAGACAAGACCCGAATGCACAAGTTTCCAGCAGAGCCACCCCAAGGAGCGAGGAGGAGTCACGACAGATGGGCCAGGCCCAAAGAAGGATCACCTACTGGTGGAGAAGGTGGGTACCCTAATAGGGCTGGGGGTGGGGGTAAGCCTACCGGGTATGGTCAGGGTGGTCAAAGGTCTCCCGGGGCAGGGAACCAGGGGGCCCAATTCCTGTCTAGGACAATTGTTTGTTTTGGATGTGGGAAGCCAGGCCACATTAGGAGGGAATGCCCAGAGCCCACACCTAAGCTGGCAAGGATCTAATCAGACCCTGAGACTGATGATTGCCCAGACGTGAAGATAGCGGGTAGCATTAGTGGCAGACCCTGCAAATGTATTCTCGATACAGGGGCTAATAGAACAGCTGTATGATCAAACCTCACCAATACACAGGCAGACAAGGGGAGGCCATGTTGGCTAACCATGCTGTTCATAGCCTTAAGACTGCCAAGGTGGACATTACTGTGCAGAGGGTGACTAAGTCTCTTGAGGTTTTTGTTATCACAGCAGAGGCAGATAATGTCCTTCTAGGTAGGGATCACCCATGGGTAAAGTCATGGATTGCTCAACGACCCTTACCCCATGATGACCCTGTTCCGATGGCTGCCATCACCAGGGCTCAGAGCCAGGTGCTAAAGAATGAACAGGCAGCTAACATAATGGCAGACAAGCAGGATGGTGCCAGGCCTAAGCAGCTGCCAATCCCTAGGTCCAATGTAAAAAAGCCTAAGTCCAAAACCCCTATTGTTAACAACTCTGTACCTGATTTGGAGGCAGAATTGGAGGACATTCCTGAGTTAGAGGAACCAAGCTCCATTACCAGCCCTCTGGTAGAGGAAGGAGTCAGCAGTGAAAGCACTATGTGGGAGGAAGGGTATAGGGGAGAGGATGAGGCAGAAGAAGTCTCTCCGGTTTTGGTTTCGGAAGTAAACCGTCAAGGGCTAGAGGGAGGTCAGTACATCGATCAGCCACTTCCGACCTTGACCAAAGGTGGGGAGGAGGTCGATAGGCTCATAGCTCAGCAGCAGGAGGATGGTAGCCTGACTGAATGGAGGCAGAGAGTGGGAAGGACGGATATGTATTTAAGGATGGAGTATTGGTCCATATTAAGTTAAGTGCCCTTGGGAAGGAGTGGACCAGGATAGCAGTCCCCTCTTGCAGGCGCCGTGAAATCTTAGACGTGGGACATAGGGGCCTCGCAGGGGGACACTTTTCCCATAATAAGATGGCAGCCACAGTAACCCAACATTTTACCTGGCCAGGACTTAAGGGGGTAGTTCACCCAAAACTGGAAAAAAACGTCTGTTGACTTTGAATGCCCATAACTTTTTTTAATAATTGGTTTGTGTAGATAATGTTATGCTCAAATTGTTGCTTGTTCTATGTGCTTTCCAATGATATATAAAATCTCTCTAGAGGCATGTTTTGTCAGAAGATGCATGCAGAAATGCATGCATCTTCAGAAACAGGGACCCTCCTTCTCTTGGCAGACCCCCACTACTCATTTTTAAAAATCAAAAGCTGTAAATTGGTTTGTGGCTTGTCAAAGCTAACAGCTGTGATATGGATGATTTTACATTGCAATAACTAAAGTGGTTGTTGAATGGCAACGTGCCGTATTTGATTACGCGCTAAAAATACAATTTTAGCGCGCAATCAAATACGGCACGTTGCCATTCAACAACCACTTTAGTTATTGCAATGTAAAATCATTGATATCACAGCTGTTAGCTTTGACAAGCCACAAACCAATTTACAGCTTTTGATTTTTAAAAATGAGTAGTGGGGGTCTGCCAAGAGAAGGAGGGTCCCTGTTTCTGAAGATGCATGCATTTCTGCATGCATCTTCTGACAAAACATGCCTCTAGAGATATTTTATATATCATTGGAAAGCACATAGAACAAGCAACAATTTGAGCATAACATTATCTACACAAACAAATTATTTAAAAAAGTTATGGGCATTCAAAGTCAACAGACGTTTTTTTACCAGTTTTGGGGTAGGCAACAATTTGAGCATAACATTATCTACACAAACAAATTATTTTAAAAAGTTATGGGCATTCAAAGTCAACAGACGTTTTTTTAACCAGTTTTGGGTAGACTACCCCCTTAAGAAGGATGCCAGGACCTATTGCAGTGCTTGCCCAGAGTGCCAGAAGGCGGGTAGGCAGCTGAGGCCTTACCATAACTCCTATAATAAGTGTCCCTTACCAGAGGTTAGCTTGCGACCTAGTAGGACCACTGACCCGTACCAAATCGGGATATCGGTACATACTCACAGTCATGTGCTTAGGCACTAGGTATCCTTATGCCATTCCACTAAAGAAGGTGGATGCCATTACAGTGGCTGAGGGATTAATGGATGTGATTGCCCATACTGGCATCCCGCTAGAATTACTCTCTGACCAAGGCACGGTTTTTATTGGGAAAGTTACATCAGAATTATGCCGCCTTCTAAATATCCACAAGTTAAGGACAACAGCCTACCACCCACAGACTAATGGGATACTGAGCGCTGGCACTCTTGTTTAAAGGGTATGCTGAGGAAAGTGGCTGATAGTGGGGAGGGCTGGGACAGATTGTTAAAGTATTGCCTTCTGGCATACAGACCCACACCCCATGCTTCTACAGGGTTCTCACCATATGAGCTGGTACATGGTAGAACACTGAGAGGGCCCCTAGAGGCCATGAAAGCAGGATGGATCAGGGGAGACCTTAGCTTTGTTAGTGCCGTGGAGTGGGTTACAGAGCTTAGGGAAACCCTCACCCAACTTCACAAGGCTGCCTACGCCAATGAAGAGGATTTCAAAGAGAAATCTAAGGCAGCTTATGATGCTAGCGCCAAACCCAGAAGTTTCAATCCAGGAGACATGGTCCTTTGCCATACACCTGGGTTAACGGGAAAATTACATTCTATATGGGAGGGGCCATACGAGATTCTCGAGAAACTGTCAGACTGTAATTATAGGATAGCAGTTCCCGACAAGAGAGCTACCACCCTAATTGTCCACATAAACCGGTTGAAGGAGTGGAAGACACCTTCGGCTAACCTATTTAGAGTGGTTGTAGCAGATGAGAGCGAAGAAAGTTCTGGTCCAGTTGGCAAGGTAGTGATGGGTGACCCACAACTGTCAGAAGTACAGCAAGCACAGCTGCAATTTTTGTTGGAAGAGTTCGCTGACGTGGTCACACCAGATTTAGGTCTGATAAAGGGTGAAGAACACGAGATTGTAACGAGATGCCAAACCTATTAGAACGGTACCTTACCGGATAGCACCGGGCTGGAGGGCCATGGTTAACCGATTACACGCCGTATTCCTAGTACCCGCGGGCAAATTATTCATGAATTAACGAGGTATTTTACTTATTATTTTTATATCTTCCGTTCTGCAGGGACTCCACCCATGAAACTTGGGTCATATTAAGCCACATGATAGCTCTACTTCCTGTAAAAAAATCGATCCTTCCTTACCAACTGGGCAGAACTAACCAGCATTATAAAACCTTGTCATCTTCTTGGGGGTGAATATTTTCATATTTTCACACTATTATACACACATTATAATGCCAACACAAGATGGAGCATCTATTTACAAACCCTCTACCATATGCAAAGCCAGTGGGTTGTTTTCCCCATCAAAATGCTAACAAATAATAATACAAAAAACAAATTATAAGAGAGTGAAAATGCTAACACATACTAGAATAAAACCATAATATAAAACACAATTATGTAAGGGAGTGTCTTGGGTAGAGCTCCGGTCTTGCTGTCACGGGTAGAGTAGAACTTGCTCAGTCTTGGGTATAGCTTGCTTGGTCTCCGGCATGATATTTCACCATGTTTTTATTCTACACAAACATGAGATACCAGGATAAGAATAACACTTGAATACTGGAGAGACGAGAGAAGTAGACGAAGGGACAGGGAACGAGAGAAGTAGACGAAGGGGCAGGGAACAAGAGAGAAGTAGACGAAGGAGCAGGGAACAAGAGAGAAGCACAGAAAGGAGCAGGGGGTGCATAAACATTACTGATAGTCCACCAAGGTATGGTATTTACGAAAACAGTCACGGCCTGTTGATCCACCACACAAAGGAACCTTACAAAAACAACACTGGGACCTTGCCTCATGCCTGTAACCTTTACAAATGCAAACTACACAGCGCTTCTTTGCACAGCACTGTGGGAAATGACCTAGTTTTAAATTGAGGCGATCTAGCTGACTATTTGCCTGACTACAACGTTGACCTGCACGCTGCCGAGAAGAGAAAGAACCAATCAAAGATTTAGCTAGAACAATCCTAGCTTCTAGATAATTACCCTTCCTTACTGATATTGGAGCTCGGACAGAAGAAAACAAAATAAATGAATTCAATAAACAAGCTTCTATCAAATACGAAAAAACCCTTTTCCACCATCTCCTAGACTTTCTACCCAAATTATAGTAGCCTATTCTCTGATCTGCTCTGTCCACACCTCTCATGAATGACTGATAATCAGGCAAACATGGGGGACATGGCAGATCCTCTCTAGAACCATCAATTTTGCGCCTTTTTACAGTAGGAGGTACTAAATTATTTTCCGCGGGATGTATATTAGTTATCATGTAGATTGACCGTTTATCTACCCAAACTAAAGCCAGGAGTGCACCATTAGACCTATAATCATAATAACCTCTATTTCTAATCGAAGCTTTTGTTACTAAATCTGGAGGAAAGTTCCTCCTAGTATACCTAGCTGTACCACATGCACCAAAGCCTTTACTTGTAAGCGTTTGAAATAAATTAGGACTAGTATAATAATTGTCCATGTACACATGGAAGTTCTTATGTTCTAATCCTTCTAACAAATCTAAAACAACTCTACTACACAAACCAGTTTTATCAGCTACTTCCACGTTCTTACCTGTATAAATCTGCAACCGATAAATGTACCCATTCCTAGCATCACAAAGGACAAACACTTTTATCCCCCATTTTATTGGTTTGTCCTTCATATACTGTTTGAAGCCAAGCCTACCTTGAAAGGGAATCATAGCTTCATCAATACTAAGCTCTTGATGCAAAGTATATTCACTCTCAAACTTAGGAGTAATCAAATCTAATAACTTCCTTACCTTATAAAGCCGATCATAATTCAGGTTACCCTTTGTAACCAACAAACCATCAATAGAATTTACATGTACATAACGCATTAGCTCCAAAAACCGAGTCCTAGGCATTACTTTACGAACCAAAGATCCAGACAAATCCGAGTGATTAGTGGACCAGTACAATTCTAAGTATGGAAGTGTGGAAACTCCCATTATTATCAACATTCCTACAAAAGCTTTCATTTCCTCTATATTAGTATCTACCCATGGCCTGGAGAGACTAGCCATCCTAGAAACGTAACTGTTCGTCTCTGCTACTAGGAGTTCCCACACTTCCAAGAGTAAAAAAAAGGTAAAATGCATCTAAAAATGTACTTGATGCACCAAGCAATGAAGAAGTTGGACCAGCTGTTGCTGTATCGTCCAATTTCAAAGGAGTTGGCTCCTTTATTTCCCACTTACCTGTGACCGCAGTTAGCCTAGAACCAGTGCCAGATGCTTGGGCAGAACCAGTGCCAGATGCTCGGACAGAACCAGTGCCAGATGCTCGCACACGCCTATAACCTCTGGCCCGCCTACTACCAGTACCTTTTGGAGGACCACTAGCAACACTTACGACTCCACTACCACTTGAGCTGCTTCCCCCTTGGCCAGTACTCCCTCGCCCGCCTCTCCCTCGGCCAGTACTCCCTCGCCCGCCTCTCCCTCGGCCAGTACTCCCTCGCCCGCCTCTCCCTCGCACAACTCCAGCACCAGTCGTGTTCCTACGCCCTGTAGAGACTTCAGGCAAGGCTTCCTCATCCTCCAATGTAACAAAAGGAGTCATAGATGCCTCATCTCCACTCTCATCATCTGATGCTGTAGGAAAAGTAGTGGGGAGGGTGGGAAAAACAAGATATATATATCAAGTTTGTGGTCAACATTTGTAAATTCAAATTCAAATGAAAATCAACAACTCAACAACTCCAACCTACACTCTTAGCTATAACTTTTTTTCTATAACTATCCTGTCTGAATTTGGAATACCAACAGAATAAGCTAGTATTTGGCAATAGTACACTCTCAGTTGACTATGGTAAACAAAGGCTATGAAGCGCTATGAAGCGCTAAGGTTAGAAGAAACTTACAATCGAGAAGTCCATCCAAGCACGCCTCTTCTCTTAGAGCAACTGGATCCAGAGTGTTTCCTCGGTATGCATAGATGTCTTCACCTTCTTCCCCAAATGAATCTGACCCAGAATCGCCAGAATCGTCGGCTAAAAGTTGAGAAATAACATCCTCACAGGAGAGCATCTTTGAGCAGTTAAAAAAAAAAAGCTCGACCAACAAAAATGGCGTTCAACCGCAGGATTTTTGTTGCACGATGCATCAACCGGAAATAATCATTTTTGTGACGTTCTCTAGTCTACTAGGCATGTGCAGAACCCAACCGGGGCTGTTAGCTCGTAACAGGTTCATTTTATATATTTTTGTGTGGCGAAGGATGTAAGGTCTCGCGCCATATGGCGCTTACGGCGTTTAATCGGTTAAGGAAGAAGTGCAAACTTTAGTAAGGTTAGGAATACTTGTGCCCAGCAAGAGCCCATGGTCCTCGCCCATGGTGCCGGTTATGAAGAAGGAAACAGGTGCCATAAGACTGTGCATCAACTACAGGAAGTTGAATCTGGTCACGGTAGCCGACCCGTACCAGATGCCCTTAGTTCAGAGTCTACTTGATAATGTTGCTGGTGCTGCGTGGTTAACGAAATTAGATATGAACAAGGGTTTTTATCAGGTGCCCTTGGCTGAAGGTAGCAGAGCAAAGTCCGCCTTTTGCACGCCCTGGGGGAAATTCGAGTTTACCAGGATGCCCTTTGGGCTGATGAACGCGCCGGCTACATTTCAGCGCTGCATGCACGTCACCTTATGTCAGCAAGCTGACTAGCTCTACCTACATCGATGATGTTTTAGTTTACTCAGAAACGTGGGAAGACCATCTGGTCCATATTCGTAGGGTGTTATTAGCTCTTAGGGAAGCAGGGCTCACGGCCAAACCATCCAAGTGTGTTTGGGGAGCTAGGGCCTTAGAGTATTTAGGTCACAAAGTGGGGGAAGGCTGTGTAAGCGTGCCTGAGGCCAGAGTGAAAGTTCTGAGGGACTTTCACAGACCCAGTAAATCAGAGGGGGATGAGGGCCTTCCTGGGGACCGCCGGGTACTACCGGAGATTCATCCCTGACTTTGCCAGGTGGGCGGGTCCCCTGTTTGACAGTCTGAAAAAGGGTGCCCCTAACTCCATCCAGTGGGATGAGGTGAAATTATCAGCCTTCCATTATCTTATTTCCACACTATGCCATGAGCACACGCTGACACTCCCCAGATCAGGTGACCAGATCGTCCTACATACCGACGCATCTCACCAAGAACTCGGAGCAGTGCTGTCGGTGAACCGAGATGGCGAAGAACGACCAGTAGCATACTTCTCAAAACCAATGACGGCAGCAGAGAAGAACTACAGTGCCTCTGAGATGGAGTGCCTGGCAGTGGTTAAGGCCATTGACCATTTTGCCATCCACCTGCTGGGGCAGCGGTTCACGGTCGTGACTGATCACCGCGCCCTGGTAGCCCTCCGAGATTCAGGCAGACTAAATGGACGCCTGATGAGGTGGGCGCTGGCACTCCAGGTTTACGACTTCACGGTAAAGTACCGCCAAGGAGTACACCACCGCCAAGGAGTACACCACCAAAATGCCGATGGACTCTCACGACAGTGTTGGCCTGATGATCCGACCTGGGACGACGGAGAAACTGGTACGGTGCAGTCGGAGGCCCCTCCTCTATCTGAACTTCCACCGATGCAAGACCTCTTGCAAAGGAACATTGTGTCAGCTGGACTACGACATCCAGCTCAGGCGGGGGAGATGTCGAGGGCAGAACCCTCAACACTGGCCATGGCTGGCCTGGACTGACCCTTGGTCACGGACTCAGTAGAATATTATTAATTATAATTATCATGCGTTACCACACACACAGTTACTAAATGAATGATATGCTCACTTGTGTTTCATCTCTTATCACCCCCTTTCACACCTGTGTTAGTATGGACTTATGCGTGCCTACCTATTGTTAGTATAGTTGGCTTTGGCCAGTGTATGTATGTATATGTGTGCAGTCATGTGCTGGCTGGCAGGGTATTTAAACCCTGACAGGCAATCCTTGTGGTAGTCTTGTTCTAAGCCGTAGCTTGTCATCAATTATATTAACAAACCTAAATTTCTCTGGATATAGTTGAGTCTAGGTTACTGAGTGCTAGACTCTGGTGGCAGCAACAATAGCTTACACCATTGTGGAGGGATAGCCAGAGCTGGACCGACCCCCACAAGCCCCACAAGGTTACATTGCCTCTGGTGATGGCTATTCCAGAAGATATGATGAGATTGTAGTGCACATTCCCAACAAAACCAAGTGCATCGATGACACACTACTCTGGGAAGACAACCTTGAAGAATGTTTTCAGCAGGCTGCAGCATGGCTTGATATCTGCGGGAGAAACGTCACATTAAATCCCAGCAAGTTCAGATTCGGTCTGGATGAGGTGGAATTTGCTGGCTTTGAGATTACAGCAAATACCGTACGACCATGCCAAAAATACATGCGTGCCATCTCTGACTTTCCCACTCCAAACAACATAACCGACATCAGATCCTGGTTCGGCCTTGTCAATCAAGTGGCCTACACATTCATGCTGACAGAGAAAATGCTACCTTTCCGCCAACTCCTCAAACCAAGCACCCCCTTCCAATGGAATGACAATCTCGATACACTTTTCAAAGAATCGAAGTCGAGGAAATATCCCATGGTGTGCAAATTTATGACAAAACTAAACCCACATGCTTGGCCACTGATTGGTCCAAGAATGGCATTGGTTTTTGGTAATTCCAGAAACATTGCTCATGCCCAGACAACAACCTCTTCTGCTGCAAATCAGGCTGGAAGATTACCCTTGTAGGCAGTCGCTTCACGCACACGGCAGAGTCAAGATATGCTCCAGTTGAAGGTGAAGCCCTAGCTGTAGCAGATGCCCTAGACAAGGCCAGACATTTCGTCATCGGCTGTACAAATCTCATCATAGCTGTGGACCACAAACCACTCCTCAAACTATTTGGGAATCGCTCATTGGAACACATCAGCAACTCATGCCTCCGCAATCTAAAAGAAAAGACACAACGATACCAATTCAATATTGTACACAACCCAGGTGCGAAGAATAGGGCATCCGACACCATTTCTCGCCATCCCACTGGCAACCAGCTTCCCACAAAAATGCATCTACAGGATGACATTTACAACATGAGCAACTCAACCACCACCCAACCTCCTCTCAACATACCTAACCATCTCATAGCAGGAGTACAAGTCACAGAGGACACCCAGACTAGTCTCGAAAATAATCTACGGGACCACGCAATTGGCTCCCTCCACCCTCTGCAATCCATAACCTGGGATCGAGTCCGCACAGCCACAAGCTGTGACGAAAACATGATGCTACTAATGTCCACCATAGAAGATGGCATGCCTGATCACCGCCACGAACTTCCAACACCGACAAAAGAGTACCACAGGTTCCGTGATAACCTTTACACTGTCGATGGGGTAGTCATGTACAAAGACAGAATTGTCATCCCATCATCACTAAGACAAGATTGCCTCAGGACCCTTCATGCAGCCCATCAGGGCACATCATCTATGATCGCGAGAGCTGAGACATCCATTTTCTGGCCAGGCATCACCCCAGATATCTACTCCACCAGGAACAACTGCAACCACTGCAACAGAATGGCACCATCACAACCCAACATGCCACCTACACCCGATTCCTTCGGTATACCCTTTCCAGTGCATATGTGCTGACTATTTTCATCACCAAGGAATCAGCTATGTTGTCATCATTGACAGGTACTCTGGATGGCCAATAGTAGAGAGATCAATGGAGGGCGCAAAAAGATTGATCAACACCCTAAGACGGACATTTGCTACCTATGGAATTCCAGACGAGCTGTCGTCTGATGGAGGACCAGAATTCATGGCCAACTCGACCAGATCCTTCCTGCTGAACTGGGGTGTACAACATCGCCTCAGTTCTGTTGCATTCCCACACAGTAACTGCCAAGCTGAAATAGGGGTCAAGACAATCAAACGCCTCATCCAGAACAACACTGGTTCAAAAGGCGAACTTGACCTAGACAATTTCCCCTAGCAATCCTTCAATATCGCAACACCCAGACAGAGACACCAAAATGTCCCCTGCCATGTGTGTCTTCAATCGACCTGTCAAGGACTTCATCCCAATCTTACCAGGCAAATATAAACCTCATGACACCTGGCGCAGTTCACTATCAGCCGGAGAAGAGGCACTCAGAAATCGTCTATGTTAAACCATGAACGATGGAGTGAGCACACTAAATCCCTACCACCTCTCGTCATTGGAGATCATGTTCGCTTACAAAATCAAACAGGAAATCACCCCAAAAAATGGGACAAGACAGGTATCGTCATGGAGGTCAAACAGTTCCATCAATATGTCATCAAGCTTGATGGATCTGGGAGAATCACACTACGAAACAGGAAATTCCTCAGGAAATACACCCCAGTATACCCACGCCCACCAGCCAGAACCATCCGAGAGGACATGAAATATCTTAAACCCCTCGCCGATGAACTAAAGCCCAACATATCCATGACCCCACCCCACCCATCAAACTTCCCACTAACAGTGGATGACCCAGAGTCTCTAATTGAACCACCTGCAGCCATCCCCATTTCGCCTTGTCCTTCAAATCCTATTCCTCCACCTACCATCTCTACTCCACCCCCACCATCCCTTATTACAATGCCAAGACGCTCAACCCGCACTAGAAAGGCACCAAGTTGGCAAACCACAGGGGATTACGACATGACTTGATTTATCAGTCTTTATAATGCTTCCAAGGGACTTCATAAAGACTTGGGGGGAGATAGAATAATGACATTGCATATACTTGATGACCCTTACCACATGCACCAGTTAGCCTCAAATATGTGTATCGATTGTTAACTGAGTTTCGCATACGAGTAAATAGGGGTTGCCCTTATCTTCTAGTCATGAGGGTTAAGACTAGGGCAATGGACAGGGTCAGAAGGGTTAAGACTAGGGCAATTGCTAAACCAATCTAACAAGATCTGACAGTGCCAATGATGTCATCATAATGATGTAATACTAGGATTATGACCCGAAGAATAGCCCCAGAGATGACGAAACCCCAACTCAGTCACTCCACCCCACCTGGACAATGCTGAGCATCATGTGATCCCTAGCACATACATGAGCAGGCACATTGTCCATATAAAGTACCTAGAGGTGGTATCTACTACTTGATGACAGCACAGCATGAATCATGGGCGGATACAGGAGGGGGCCCAGGGGGCCCAGGCCCCCCCTAAAATATGTAGTAAATTATTAATCCATTATTATGATCAAAGCTAGTGTCTGTCACTATAGCTTACTACAAGTTAGTGGTTGATCATACTGATAGTGATTGTAATAATCAATTAACAAACTGGGTCTATGTATTGATGAGTTGACAGCTGCAGCAGCGTGTGTGATATTGACAGCTGGCCTGCCATTCAGTTTCTGACCCTTGACTTTCTGAGTGCAAGATGAAAAGAACACTTACAGTTATTACTGATTTCTTTGTTTGTGCCACTGGAGAGGTTGCTGAGAAGAGATGGAGACCTGATGATGACCCTTCAGCAAATCATAACCCTGGCTCAGTTGGAGGTACATGTAATGCAGTTCTCACTGTTAGGGCAGAGCCTGAGGGTCCTATTGATGTCAGTGACTACCTGGAATGTGCTAGCCTACCAGAAAAAACTAAACTCTTGCTACTCAAAGAGATGTCCTGATAAAAAAATTTTTTTTCCAGATAAAGTTTATAAGGACAAAAACAGTTCTATGGGTATTAAGAAGTGGTATTGCCAGCATGAATGGTTTAAAATCTACCCATTTATTTCTTACTCCACTAGGGAGAATGGAATTTACTGCCTATCATGTGTGCTTTTTCCTGTCAAACCTGTACATGGGCAAAGAGGATCATTGTTGATAACCAAAGCTTTCCAAAATTGGAAAGATGCCCGAAGCAATTTGCGAGCACACTCTTGCCTTGAGTACCACAAAATGTCAGAAGCTTGCCTTAATGCATTTATTCAAACATCTGAAAACCCATCGACCCGGATTGATTACTCAATATCTGAGCACACTGCAAAAAGAATTGAGAAAAATCGGAAAATTTTGCGATCAATAATTAAGTGTGTTTCATTTTGTGGGAGACAAGGAATTGCATTACGTGGTCACATGGAAGAGGAGGCTTCTTTGAATCCAGGGAATCTACTATCTCTAATCGACTTTCGTGTAGATGCTGGAGATACTGATTTAAAGGAATACTTAGAAACATGTGCACGCAATGCCAAGTATGTTGCACAAAATGAGGTTCTGTTTTGCATTAAGGATTTTATGCAAAATGAGATCATAAAAGAAATAAAAAATCAGGTAAATGGATCCTTATATGCAATTGAAGCTGATGAGGTAACTGACAAATCAAATTGGGAGCAACTTGGGATTGTCCTACGTTACACTGTAGGTACCATCACTGTTGAAAGATTAATCGAGTACGTAGCTTGTGAACGAATTACTGGAGAAGCATTGTGCTCTGAAATAATTGAAGTTCTCAGACGTCTGAAATTGAAGCCTGAAAACTGCCGAGCACAAACTTGTGATGGGGCTGGGAATATGGCAGGGTACCTAAATGGTTGTGCAGGCAAATTTCATGAAGTTTGCTCCTAAAGCTCCTTACTTCCATTGTTGTAGCCATGATCTTAATCTTGCTCTCTCAAAAGCATCATCAGTGCCAGAAATACACTGCATGCTATCTACAATCACTCAACTTGGAATCTTTTTAAAATACTCACCGAAAAGGCAAAGATATTTAGAGAAGCATATAGATAACTACAACTCAATCAGAACTGAGAATTTGATTCCAATCAAGAAAGTTAAGTTGCTTTGTACAACTCGCTGGGTCGAAAGACACACATCTTTGTTTGATTTCCAGATAATGTATGAGCCTTTGCTTGAATGTCTAGAGGACATTCGTTCAAGACAGGATTCTGACATCAGGTGGGATAGCAAAACAGTAACTGAAGCAAATGGTCTCCTATGTCAGCTAACTTCACCATCATTCATTGCTTCCTTTCAATGTCGTTTCAGTTAGAAGCTATGGCCCTAAGCAACCAGAGTTTACAGTATATCAATCTAAATGTCTGTCTCTCTCTGTGTGTGTGTGTGTGTGTGTGTGTGTTTGTCCTTTATAGACTCCTCTCCTGGAGGTGGTAAAATGGAACAACAAACATTTTTGAAAATCTTTTTACCTTGGGCATATTTTGGGTGTGGCTATACCTGGGCAGCATCTGATGTTAAAGTGGCGCACCTTGAACCAAGTTAATGTTTAAGGTGTTAATTTCCTGCAATCAACACATATATTACTTGGAATTAACACCTGAAAAGCATTAGCTAATAGGACCTGCTGATGATGCCCAGGAGTAGCCATCTCCACAAAACCAGGCCCAAGACATGCCCAAGGTCAAGAGGTTTTTAAAAATGTGGGTCATGCCATGGAAGCACCCCCAGGAGCAGATTCTATTGGCTATAATTATAGATAGTATATCAACTCTTGCACAGAAATGTACAGGTTAGTATCAGTGCCCACATAGCAGGCCTGATATTGCTAGTTATATTAATATGCTCACTTTTACATTTACGTGGGTGTGCCTCCCTCACCCTCCCTGATGCAAGATCCTCTAAATCTCCAATATTAATGGGCCCCCCCAATTCAACATTCCTGGATCCGCCCCTGTGAATGGCTGTACAACTTTAACTAGTACTCATGTCCTTGTCAATAAGTGACAGCACATTGTATATCTTACTACACTGGCTAGGGGAGAGTTGCTAGAGTTAGATAGGAAACAACTTTGAACTCTGGATATACACAGTTGGTTCTAGATTGTCTGCGGCAGAGCCAGTGGACTATACAGGTTTGGTCGGCTTCATTGAGAGAGTGGGAAATGGTTTCACACCTATTGTGCTGGCAGTGAACTCGCATTGCACTCACAAGGTGCCTTCGTGGGGTCCAGACGACCTGGGCAATATACTTGGCAGAATTGGATGAGCATCCTTCGCACTTCAGAGAAGGTTGGGTTCATATCATTGCTAGACAACCATTCGGGAGGCAAGGGGCATCTCTCTCTAAATGTGTCCTCTCTGAAGCAACTCCCAGCATATGGTCCCACATGACTAACTAGGCAGAACCATTACCTCCCATCTTACGCACGCACGCATGTCTTCAAGTAGTGGACACCACCATCTAGCCATTTCCTTATATGGCAGTGTGCCCTCATCTATGTGGTAGGGGACACCTCAGTATTGTCCAGGTGGGATGGACTGATGGCCAACTAGGCAGAACCATTACCTCCCACCTCATGCACACACCATATCATGCGCACGCACACACACAGTGACACACACACATTCCAATGTACAATCACATGGCCTTGTGTTCTATCACAACATCCTAGTAGTCTGTATTGCACATTAAAAGCTAATTAGAATAACTTTCCCCCCAATGTTTTAGGCAGAGATTTTGGCAGCTGCTAAATGTCATTAATGTTCTCTAATTCAAGTAAGTGTCTACAAAATCAGAGGTGGCAAGGCAAATAAGGACCAATGGCAGCATTATCTGAATAGGAAGATTACGACCTTAGACCGACCTTCCCAACTGTGGGAAGAATAGAAGGCAAACCCGACAAGAAGCTAAATCCAGAATTTAATGGTGCGCCTAACCCAGAACCCCCCCCCCTTACCCCACCTCCCCCCCCCCCCCTTACCCCACCTCCCTCCCCCCCCCCTTACCCCACCTCCCTCCCCCCCCCCCCCACCCCCACCTAGACCCCCAGACCTCCCCCCCAGACCCCCAGACCAAATAAAACCCCAGAAGGCCTCAATAGTGACTGTGGTAAAGATAATTAACCACCAGCCCTGGTTAACAAATTGTCACCCAAACAGAAACCATACCTTCAGCCATTCAGGGAGAATCTAGAAGTGGACAAGATAATTATAGTAATGGGAGGGTGGGGTTGGTCACCGTCAAAGGGGGGAAGGAACCTATGATGAAGGAGAGCTTGGGAGCACTTAAAATTACTATTCAGAACTGCCGCTAGCCAGTCACCTTACCAGCACTGCAAGATGACGCAGACATACTCATAGGCTTAGCACTATAAGATGATCCAGACATACTTATAGGCTCAGCATGCAGAATACTCGTAGGCTCAGCAGACGCAGACATACTTATAGGCTTAGCACTGCAAGATGACGCAGGCATACTCATAGGCTCAGCACTGCAAGATGATGCAGGCATACTCATAGGCTCAGCACTGCAAGATGATGCAGGCATACTCATAGGCTCAGCACTGCAAGATGATGCAGGCATACTCATAGGCTCAGCACTGCAAGATGATGCAGGCATACTCATAGGCTCAGCACTGTAAGATGACGCAGGCATACTCATAGGCTCAGCACTGCAAGATGATGCAGGCATACTCATAGGCTCAGCACTGCAAGATGATGCAGGCATACTCATAGGCTCAGCACTGCAAGATGACGCAGGCATACTCATAGGCTCAGCACTGCAAGATGACGCAGGCATACTCATAGGCTCAGCACTGCAAGATGACGCAGGCATACTCATAGGCTCAGCACTGCAAGATGACGCAGGCATACTCATAGGCTCAGCACTGCAAGATGACGCAGGCATACTCATAGGCTCAGCACTGCAAGATGACGCAGGCATACTCATAGGCTCAGCACTGCAAGATGACGCAGGTATACTCATAGGCTCAGCACTGCAAGATGACGCAGGCATACTCATAGGCTCAGCACTGCAAGATGACGCAGGCATACTCATAGGCTCAGCACTGCAAGATGACGCAGGCATACTCATAGGCTCAGCACTGCAAGATGACGCAGGCATACTCATAGGCTCAGCACTGCAAGATGACGCAGGCATACTCATAGGCTCAGCACTGCAAGATGACGCAGGCATACTCATAGGCTCAGCACTGCAAGATGACGCAGGCATACTCATAGGCTCAGCACTGCAAGATGCAGAAATAATCACTCGTCAAAGTGACACTTGGTTTCTCCGCAAGATTTTTTAATCTCCATATATACTGGGAAAGGGGCGGGGACAACTGGCAGGTTTTCGTGGACTCATCCAGAATGCTGGCTGGGATCAACCAAGCCACTCAGAGTCCCACCTCCTTTCATCCTTTCATTTTGATGGGGGTACAACCACTCATGTGCTGCAGCTAATACGATAGCCAAATTGAGACTGTGATGGAAATTGGAGGGAAAGAATTGTCACTGAAGAGTTCTCTTTCCAGGTTAAGAAACTTCTCAACACTCCCGAAACAGGTTTTGCAAATGAGGGAGTACTCTCACACTTCAAACTGACACTAGGTATGCAGGGTCACTCTCATCAGAACTGAAACGACAGCTGCTCGACGCCCAAGATGGTCTTAAACCATCTCTTTTTCCATTCCAAAATTTACCCTTTTCCGTTTCATAAAAACACAAATTCTGTTTTGGGAACCTATTTTAAACTTTTTCCCATTTTCATATGGGAATGATAATATTTGCTACAAGTATATTGTTGATATGATATTCACTAAGCCAGCCTTCAGTGTCTCCATTGTAATACCGCATAAGTAATCGTTTTTTGTCCTGTTAGGCTCTCCCTCTGGTTGTTCAGGATATGTTTTGACTGGAAGACACTCCTCTCCACACCAACAGAACTGACTGGCATCCTTCTAAAGCTTCAGCAGCAAGCAGTGGAAACCAATCTCTCATACCATGCCAGAATTTAGAGATCTAAGAGGGTGGGGATGGCATCTTCATTAAACTGGGTATATATCAACCACTCCTCCATCAACTCGGTGGAGATTGTGCAGAGCTTTGATTTCATCGCCATATTTACTGACGTCAACGCTAGGAGCTGGCGAGGGTCAAAAATATGAACTTTGTAGAAATTGCATGCAGGATGCTTTATCTTTGCTTCCTTTGTGGAAAGATGCTTCTTAGACTTGAGATGATCCTTGACAGCATCAATTCTAACCAAGTCCAAGCTATGGTCACAAAACTTGTAAAACAAGACACCATCAGTTTACAATCCACTTTGAACTGTTTAGCTCTTGCCTCAGGAGTTATTTTAGGTAATGGGGCACTTCTTCTTGGCTTTTTACTACTTGGAGGACAGTCAAATTCAGCAGGTCTTTGGGTACATGCCATTTAGAACTCCTTTATTAGGAACCCCTCAAATAGTAAACCTTAGCTGCTAGCTCAGTCCTTGTAGTTCAAATTGGAACTTACATAATATTAACCAGTGCTAAAAACTACTTTCCAATTTTAAACACCCTACCATTAGTAACCTCAACGCTGACTGACTAAATGATTAGTAATGGGGGTTTTCATAATAAAAATTATATTGCTTTTAGCTAATCCCTTCAAACCTTTGTTTCCTGTGAATTTCTTGTTTTTCCATGACAAGCAGAGGGGTCTATATGCACTCATGAAGCTCCTCCTCTGGCTAGAGTCAGAACAATCGTTATTTAATTAAAAGGAGAGCATAACTTCAGGTCACCATTAATAATAATATTAAATATAATAATAATAATAATAATAATAATAATAATAACAACAACAATAACAACAACAACAACAAGAACAAGAACAACAATAATAATAAAGGTATAAAAACACCTCAACGAAAATGCTTTGAAGCAATGTAGCTAATTAGAGCTTCAATCACAGTCTATCATGTTTGTCCACAGGCTGAAGAATTCTTTGCCCCCGAGGTCTGGTTCACCCTCCGAGGTCTGGTTCACCCCCGAGGTCTGGTTCAACCCCGAGGTCTGGTTCACCTCCAAGGTCTGGTTCACCCCCGAGGTCTGGTTCAACCCCGAGGTCTGGTTCAACCCCGAGGTCTGGTTCACCTCCAAGGTCTGGTTCACCCCCAAGGTCTGGTTCACCCCCGAGGTCTGGTTCACCCGTGAGGTCTGGTCCAACCCCGAGGTCTGGTTCACCTCTGAGGTCTGGTTCACCCCCGAGGTCTGGTTCTGAGGTCTGGTTCACCCCCGAGGTCTGGTTCACCCCCAAGGTCTGGTTCACCCCCGAGGTCTGGTTCACCCCCGAGGTCTGGTTCACCCCCGAGGTCTGGTTCACCCGTGAGGTCTGGTCCAACCCCGAGGTCTGGTTCACCTCTGAGGTCTGGTTCACCCCCGAGGTCTGGTTCACCCCCGAGGTCTGGTTCTGAGGTCTGGTTCACCCCCGAGGTCTGGTTCACCCCCGAGGTCTGGTTCACCCGTGAGGTCTGGTCCAACCCCGAGGTCTGGTTCACCTCTGAGGTCTGGTTCACCCCCGAGGTCTGGTTCACCTCTGAGGTCTGGTTCACCCCCGAGGTCTGGTTCTGAGGTCTGGTTCACCCCCGAGGTCTGGTTCACCCCCGAGGTCTGGTTCAACCCCGAGGTCTGGTTCACCCCCGAGGTCTGGTTCACCCCCGAGGTCTGGTTCAACCCCGAGGTCTGGTTCAACCCCGAGGTCTGGTTCAACCCCGAGGTCTGGTTCAACCCCGAGGTCTGGTTCAACCCCGAGGTCTGGTTCAACCCCGAGGTCTGGTTCAACCCCGAGGTCTGGTTCACCCCCGAGGTCTGGTTCACCCCCGAGGTCTGGTCCAACCCCGAGGTCTGGTTCACCCGTGAGGTCTGGTTCAACCCCGAGGTCTGGTTCAACCCCGAGGTCTGGTTCAACCCCGAGGTCTGGTTCAACCCCGAGGTCTGGTTCAACCCCGAGGTCTGGTTCACCCCCGAGGTCTGGTTCAACCCCGAGGTCTGGTTCACCTCCAAGGTCTGGTTCACCCCCAAGGTCTGGTTCACCCCCGAGGTCTGGTCCAACCCCGAGGTCTGGTTCACCTCTGAGGTCTGGTTCACCCCCGAGGTCTGGTTCTGAGGTCTGGTTCACCCCCGAGGTCTGGTTCACCCCCAAGGTCTGGTTCACCCCCGAGGTCTGGTTCACCCCCGAGGTCTGGTTCACCCCCGAGGTCTGGTTCACCCCCGAGGTCTGGTTCACCCGTGAGGTCTGGTCCAACCCCGAGGTCTGGTTCACCTCTGAGGTCTGGTTCACCCCCGAGGTCTGGTTCACCCGTGAGGTCTGGTCCAACCCCGAGGTCTGGTTCACCTCTGAGGTCTGGTTCACCCCCGAGGTCTGGTTCTGAGGTCTGGTTCACCCCCGAGGTCTGGTTCACCCCCGAGGTCTGGTTCACCCGTGAGGTCTGGTCCAACCCCGAGGTCTGGTTCACCTCTGAGGTCTGGTTCACCCCCGAGGTCTGGTTCACCCCCGAGGTCTGGTTCACCCCCGAGGTCTGGTTCAACCCCGAGGTCTGGTTCAACCCCGAGGTCTGGTTCAACCCCGAGGTCTGGTTCAACCCCGAGGTCTGGTTCACCCCCGAGGTCTGGTTCAACCCCGAGGTCTGGTTCAACCCCGAGGTCTGGTTCAACCCCGAGGTCTGGTTCAACCCCGAGGTCTGGTTCAACCCCGAGGTCTGGTTCACCTCTGAGGTCTGGTTCACCCACGAGGTCTGGTTCACACCCGGGGTCTGGTTCAACCCCGAGGTCTGGTTCAACCCCGAGGTCTGGTTCACCTCTGAGGTCTGGTTCACCTCTGAGGTCTGGTTCACCCACGAGGTCTGGTTCACCCAATAGACACACAGGCCTGATCATAAAGCAGTTGCTCCAGAGACAGAGCCGATGGTTTCCACTTGAGAGTGAAGTCAACACTGTCTAGCATTGAGCACCACATTAGTTGTTAGAGTGTTTTTTCCCTCACAATGGAAGGGAGCAGGATTTCATTATCCACCAGCTGTACCATCACTGTGAGGAGTCCTCAAATAATAAGATTTACCTCCTGAGTAGCCATTCATGACAGAGATGCACATGGTGGCTATCTGAGTAGTTTGAGTAGAGCTCTTCTAGCTACCACTTTGAATGCCCACACACACCACACACACACCACACAACACACACACCACACACACACACCACCTGTTTCTACCTCATTCTTGCATGTATCATGTACACCTCTATCGATGTATGGAGCAACTGGACCCAAGCACAGAATTGTCTTCAAGTGCCGAAATCTACAGGAGGAACATAAACTGCTTGCCTATGAAGTGGTGCCACTATGCCCCGCACCACTCTCACAGCTAGAAGAAGAATATGAGGGCAGAGCTTGAAGACCAAGCCTAGACTGTAAGCAAGTAGCAGTTAGTACAGCTGCTGTGTTGGTGAAGCTAAGCCAATCATTTGTGTAGATATGGGCGGTATTTGAGGCTTTGAATGTTCTGTTCTGGTACACATATATTTAATTACTATATATTTTATTACCTGGCTACGTCAAGAGGGGAAGTTAACAGTAGCTTCCTGGCTTTAATCACATACTACATACCTGCCTAGGTGGAAGTATAGTTCCATGTGGTTTTATGAGCAGCTAAACTGACTCTAGTGCTAGATAACACTTGGAGGAGTGGCAGCTAGAGATCAGGTGACAAACACCTGACACCAAATTACAGTCATTAGTGCCACCTAGCTAATTGCATTTTACAAGCTATAGTATTGCAGCAGGTGAATACCATTTGCCCAAGTCTAGTCTTAATTGAGAGATGCTCTTCAGTTGGATTTCTCACAGCCTGACTGACTTAAAAAGTCTTGTACTTGATATTTGAGAGAAACTGGAGACAACTTGAATGCTCCATTGTGGGATAAGTTAGTCCTACGTGACCCTGGGTGGCAGGGAAATGATCTGCCACACCGATATAGAGCCTTGGTTCAAAGTGCACCAAAGTATTGGTGTGTTCATGAAGTCACCACCTAAGATAATAGCATGTGCACACCTACTAATGCATCCACAAGATAGGCTCGTGCTCGGAACAAAACATTCTGCACAGGTAACTGTCTGGGAATTATACACTTTTGCATTAACTTCTGATTACATTTTGATTTTCTGTTTCTGTTTGAGAGCATGAGAGCATGATGAGATCAATCACTCTAGGAGTGCCCTATATCGCCCTGTCATTAATGGTGGACACCACATGGTACAAGCATTTAGGTTTGCAACCTTCTAACCAAAAGCTATTCTCGAACATATAAGACTATTAAAAGTAAGATTATACCTCTTTGCCCCTTTTCGCTCTAATCTAGTATTCTTTAAACATTGGAAGAAGGGGGGGGGGGGGTGGGGGTGAGTTATTTGGTTGCTTAGCAACAAAACACAAAGCAAGACTGGCAATACCAAAGCATAATCTGTTGTTGTTTATAAGATAAACAGCCGAATTCAAGTCACTATCGGGAGAGTGAAGTATGTGGTCGGCATCCCCGACTAGCACAGAATAAGAGGTGGGCTTAGCAAAGAAAACCTTAAATCAAGATGTCCGTGTGTTTGTAATAAAGGTTGCTTGTCTAGCTGTATCTGTACGTGCTCTCATCTAGCTGTATCTGTTATGTGCTCTCATCTAGCTGTATCTGTTATGTGCTATCATCTAGCTGTATCTGTTATGTGCTCCCATCTAGCTGTATCTGTTATGTGCTCTCATCTAGCTGTATCTGTTATGTGCGCTGTATCTGTTATGCACTATGATCATCTAGCTGTATCTGTACATGCTCTCATCTAGCTGTACCTGTTATGTGCTATCATCTAGCTGTATCTGTTATGTGCTATAATCTAGCTGTATCTATTATGTGCTCACATCTAGCTGTATCTGTTATGTGCTCCCATCTAGCTGTATCTGTACATGCTCTCATCTAGCTGTATCTGTTATGTGCTCTCATCTAGCTGTATCTGTTATGTGCTATCATCTAGCTGCATCTGTTATGTGCTCTCATCTAGCTATATCTGTTATATGCTCTCATCTAGCTGTATCTGTTATGTGCTCTCATCTAGCTGTATCTGTTATGTGCTATAATCTAGCTGTATCTGTTATGTGCTCCCATCTAGCTGTATCTGTTATGTGCTATCATCTAGCTATATCTATTATGTGCTCTCATCTAGCTGCATCTTTTATGTGCTATCATCTAGCTATATCTGTTATGTGCTCTTATCTAGCTGCATCTGTTATGTGCTCTCATCTAGCTGTATCTGTTATGTGCTATCATCTAGCTGTATCTGTTATGTGCTATCATCTAGCTGTATCTGTTATGTGCTCTCATCTAGCTGTATCTGTTATGTACTCCCATCTAGCTGTATCTGTTATGTGCTCTCATCTAGCTGTATCTGTTATGTGCTCTCATCTAGCTGTATCTGTTATGTGCTATCATCTAGCTGCATCTGTTATGTGCTCTCATCTAGCTGTATCTGTTATGTGCTCTCATCTAGCTATATCTGTTATGTGCTCTGTATCTGTTATGTGCTCTCATCTAGCTGTATCTGTTATGTACTCCCATCTAGCTGTATCTGTTATGTGCTCTCATCTAGCTGTATCTGTTATGTGCTATCATCTAGCTGTATCTGTTATGTACTCCCATCTAGCTGTATCTGTTATGTGCTCTCATCTAGCTGTATCTGTTATGTGCTCTCATCTAGCTGTATCTGTTATGTGCTATCATCTAGCTGCATCTGTTATGTGCTCTCATCTAGCTGTATCTGTTATGTGCTCTCATCTAGCTATATCTGTTATGTGCTCTGTATCTGTTATGTGCTCCCATCTAGCTCTATCTGTTATGTGCTCTCATCTAGCTGTATCTTTATGTGCTCCCTTCTAGCTGTATCTGTTATGTGCTCTCATCTAGCTGTATCTGTTATGTGCTCTCATCTAGCTGTATCTGTTATGTGCTCTCATCTAGCTGTATCTGTTATATGCTCTCATCTAGCTGTATCTGTTATGTGCTCTCATCTGGCTGTATCTGTTATGTGCTCTCATCTAGCTGTATCTGTTATGTGCTCTCATCTAGCTGTATCTGTTATGTACTCCCATCTAGCTGTATCTGTTATGTGCTCTCATCTAGCTGTATCTGTTATGTGCTCTCATCTAGCTGTATCTGTTATGTGCTATCATCTAGCTGCATCTGTTATGTGCTCTCATCTAGCTATATCTGTTATATGCTCTCATCTAGCTGTATCTGTTATGTGCTCCCATCTAGCTGTACAATCTGTTATGCGCTCTCATCTAGCTGTATCTGTTATGTGCTCTCATCTAGCTGTATGCTATCATCTAGCTGCATCTGTTATGTGCTCTCATCTAGCTATATCTGTTATATGCTCTCATCTAGCTGTATCTGTTATGTGCTCCCATCTAGCTGTACAATCTGTTATGCGCTCTCATCTAGCTGTATCTGTACGTGCTCTCATCTAGCTGTATCTGTAGGTGCTCTCATCTAGCTGTATCTGTTATGTGCTCTCATCTAGCTGTATCTGTTATGTGCTATCATCTAGCTGTATCTGTTATGTGCTCTCATCTAGCTGTATCTGTTATGTACAATCTGTTATGCGCTCTCATCTAGCTGTATCTGTTATGTGCTCTCATCTAGCTGTATCTGTTATGTGCTATCATCTAGCTGCATCTGTTATGTGCTCTCATCTAGCTATATCTGTTATATGCTCTCATCTAGCTGTATCTGTTATGTGCTCCCATCTAGCTGTACAATCTGTTATGCGCTCTCATCTAGCTGTATCTGTACGTGCTCTCATCTAGCTGTATCTGTAGGTGCTCTCATCTAGCTGTATCTGTTATGTACTCCCATCTAGCTGTATCTGTTATGTGCTCTCATCTAGCTGTATCTGTTATGTGCTCTCATCTAGCTGTATCTGTTATGTGCTATCATCTAGCTGCATCTGTTATGTGCTCTCATCTAGCTCTATCTGTTATGTGCTCTCATCTAGCTATATCTGTTATGTGCTCTGTATCTGTTATGTGCTCTCATCTAGCTGTATCTGTTATGTACTCCCATCTAGCTGTATCTGTTATGTGCTCTCATCTAGCTGTATCTGTTATGTGCTATCATCTAGCTGTATCTGTTATGTGCTCTCATCTAGCTGTATCTGTTATGTACTCCCATCTAGCTGTATCTGTTATGTGCTCTCATCTAGCTGTATCTGTTATGTGCTCTCATCTAGCTGTATCTGTTATGTGCTATCATCTAGCTGTATCTGTTATGTGCTCCCATCTAGCTGTATCTGTTATGTGCTCTCATCTAGCTGTATCTGTTATGTGCGCTGTATCTGTTATGCACTATGATCATCTAGCTGTATCTGTACATGCTCTCATCTAGCTGTACCTGTTATGTGCTATCATCTAGCTGTATCTGTTATGTGCTATAATCTAGCTGTATCTATTATGTGCTCACATCTAGCTGTATCTGTTATGTGCTCCCATCTAGCTGTATCTGTACATGCTCTCATCTAGCTGTATCTGTTATGTGCTCTCATCTAGCTGTATCTGTTATGTGCTATCATCTAGCTGCATCTGTTATGTGCTCTCATCTAGCTATATCTGTTATATGCTCTCATCTAGCTGTATCTGTTATGTGCTCTCATCTAGCTGTATCTGTTATGTGCTATAATCTAGCTGTATCTGTTATGTGCTCCCATCTAGCTGTATCTGTTATGTGCTATCATCTAGCTATATCTATTATGTGCTCTCATCTAGCTGCATCTTTTATGTGCTATCATCTAGCTATATCTGTTATGTGCTCTTATCTAGCTGCATCTGTTATGTGCTCTCATCTAGCTGTATCTGTTATGTGCTATCATCTAGCTGTATCTGTTATGTGCTATCATCTAGCTGTATCTGTTATGTGCTCTCATCTAGCTGTATCTGTTATGTACTCCCATCTAGCTGTATCTGTTATGTGCTCTCATCTAGCTGTATCTGTTATGTGCTCTCATCTAGCTGTATCTGTTATGTGCTATCATCTAGCTGCATCTGTTATGTGCTCTCATCTAGCTGTATCTGTTATGTGCTCTCATCTAGCTATATCTGTTATGTGCTCTGTATCTGTTATGTGCTCTCATCTAGCTGTATCTGTTATGTACTCCCATCTAGCTGTATCTGTTATGTGCTCTCATCTAGCTGTATCTGTTATGTGCTATCATCTAGCTGTATCTGTTATGTACTCCCATCTAGCTGTATCTGTTATGTGCTCTCATCTAGCTGTATCTGTTATGTGCTCTCATCTAGCTGTATCTGTTATGTGCTATCATCTAGCTGCATCTGTTATGTGCTCTCATCTAGCTGTATCTGTTATGTGCTCTCATCTAGCTATATCTGTTATGTGCTCTGTATCTGTTATGTGCTCCCATCTAGCTCTATCTGTTATGTGCTCTCATCTAGCTGTATCTTTATGTGCTCCCTTCTAGCTGTATCTGTTATGTGCTCTCATCTAGCTGTATCTGTTATGTGCTCTCATCTAGCTGTATCTGTTATGTGCTCTCATCTAGCTGTATCTGTTATATGCTCTCATCTAGCTGTATCTGTTATGTGCTCTCATCTGGCTGTATCTGTTATGTGCTCTCATCTAGCTGTATCTGTTATGTGCTCTCATCTAGCTGTATCTGTTATGTACTCCCATCTAGCTGTATCTGTTATGTGCTCTCATCTAGCTGTATCTGTTATGTGCTCTCATCTAGCTGTATCTGTTATGTGCTATCATCTAGCTGCATCTGTTATGTGCTCTCATCTAGCTATATCTGTTATATGCTCTCATCTAGCTGTATCTGTTATGTGCTCCCATCTAGCTGTACAATCTGTTATGCGCTCTCATCTAGCTGTATCTGTTATGTGCTCTCATCTAGCTGTATGCTATCATCTAGCTGCATCTGTTATGTGCTCTCATCTAGCTATATCTGTTATATGCTCTCATCTAGCTGTATCTGTTATGTGCTCCCATCTAGCTGTACAATCTGTTATGCGCTCTCATCTAGCTGTATCTGTACGTGCTCTCATCTAGCTGTATCTGTAGGTGCTCTCATCTAGCTGTATCTGTTATGTGCTCTCATCTAGCTGTATCTGTTATGTGCTATCATCTAGCTGTATCTGTTATGTGCTCTCATCTAGCTGTATCTGTTATGTACAATCTGTTATGCGCTCTCATCTAGCTGTATCTGTTATGTGCTCTCATCTAGCTGTATCTGTTATGTGCTATCATCTAGCTGCATCTGTTATGTGCTCTCATCTAGCTATATCTGTTATATGCTCTCATCTAGCTGTATCTGTTATGTGCTCCCATCTAGCTGTACAATCTGTTATGCGCTCTCATCTAGCTGTATCTGTACGTGCTCTCATCTAGCTGTATCTGTAGGTGCTCTCATCTAGCTGTATCTGTTATGTACTCCCATCTAGCTGTATCTGTTATGTGCTCTCATCTAGCTGTATCTGTTATGTGCTCTCATCTAGCTGTATCTGTTATGTGCTATCATCTAGCTGCATCTGTTATGTGCTCTCATCTAGCTCTATCTGTTATGTGCTCTCATCTAGCTATATCTGTTATGTGCTCTGTATCTGTTATGTGCTCTCATCTAGCTGTATCTGTTATGTACTCCCATCTAGCTGTATCTGTTATGTGCTCTCATCTAGCTGTATCTGTTATGTGCTATCATCTAGCTGTATCTGTTATGTGCTCTCATCTAGCTGTATCTGTTATGTACTCCCATCTAGCTGTATCTGTTATGTGCTCTCATCTAGCTGTATCTGTTATGTGCTCTCATCTAGCTGTATCTGTTATGTGCTATCATCTAGCTGCATCTGTTATGTGCTCTCATCTAGCTGTATCTGTTATGTGCTCTCATCTAGCTATATCTGTTATGTGCTCTGTATCTGTTATGTGCTCCCATCTAGCTCTATCTGTTATGTGCTCTCATCTAGCTGTATCTTTATGTGCTCCCATCTAGCTGTATCTGTTATGTGCTCTCATCTAGCTGTATCTGTTATGTGCTCTCATCTAGCTGTATCTGTTATGTGCTCTCATCTAGCTGTATCTGTTATGTGCTATCATCTAGCTGCATCTGTTATGTGCTCTCATCTAGCTGTATCTGTTATGTGCTCTCATCTAGCTATATCTGTTATGTGCTCTGTATCTGTTATGTGCTCCCATCTAGCTCTATCTGTTATGTGCTCTCATCTAGCTGTATCTTTATGTGCTCCCATCTAGCTGTATCTGTTATGTGCTCTCATCTAGCTGTATCTGTTATGTGCTCTCATCTAGCTGTATCTGTTATGTGCTCTCATCTAGCTGTATCTGTTATATGCTCTCATCTAGCTGTATCTGTTATGTGCTCTCATCTGGCTGTATCTGTTATGTGCTCTCATCTAGCTGTATCTGTTATGTGCTCTCATCTAGCTGTATCTGTTATGTACTCCCATCTAGCTGTATCTGTTATGTGCTCTCATCTAGCTGTATCTGTTATGTGCTCTCATCTAGCTGTATCTGTTATGTGCTATCATCTAGCTGCATCTGTTATGTGCTCTCATCTAGCTATATCTGTTATATGCTCTCATCTAGCTGTATCTGTTATGTGCTCCCATCTAGCTGTACAATCTGTTATGCGCTCTCATCTAGCTGTATCTGTTATGTGCTCTCATCTAGCTGTATCTGTTATGTGCTATCATCTAGCTGCATCTGTTATGTGCTCTCATCTAGCTATATCTGTTATATGCTCTCATCTAGCTGTATCTGTTATGTGCTCCCATCTAGCTGTACAATCTGTTATGCGCTCTCATCTAGCTGTATCTGTAGGTGCTCTCATCTAGCTGTATCTGTTATGTGCTATCATCTAGCTATATCTATTATGTGCTCTCATCTAGCTGCATCTTTTATGTGCTATCATCTAGCTATATCTGTTATGTGCTCTCATCTAGCTGCATCTGTTATGTGCTCTCATCTAACTGTATCTGTTATGTGCTATCATCTAGCTGTATCTGTTATGTGCTATCATCTAGCTATATCTGTTATGTGCTCTCATCTAGCTGCATCTTTTATGTGCTATCATCTAGCTATATCTGTTATGTGCTCTCATCTAGCTGCATCTGTTATGTGCTATCATCTAGCTGTATCTGTTATGTACTCTCATCTAGCTGTATCTGTTATGTGCTATCATCTAGCTGTATCTGTTATGTGCTCTCATCTAGCTGTATCTGTTATGTACAATCTGTTATGCGCTCTCATCTAGCTGTATCTGTTATGTGCTCTCATCTAGCTGTATCTGTTATGTGCTATCATCTAGCTGCATCTGTTATGTGCTCTCATCTAGCTATATCTGTTATATGCTCTCATCTAGCTGTATCTGTTATGTGCTCACATCTAGCTGTACAATCTGTTATGCGCTCTCATCTAGCTGTATCTGTACGTCCTCTCATCTAGCTGTATCTGTAGGTGCTCTCATCTAGCTGTATCTGTACGTGCTCTGATCTAGCTGTATCTGTTATGTGCTATCATCTAGCTGTATCTGTTAAGTGCAATCATCTAGCTGCATCTGTACGTGCTCTGATCTAGCTGTATCTGTTATGTGCTATCATCTAGCTGTATCTGTTATATGCTCTCATCTAGCTGTATCTGTTATGTGCTCTCATCTGGCTGTATCTGTTATGTGCTCTCATCTAGCTGTATCTGTTATGTGCTCTCATCTAGCTGTATCTGTTATGTACTCCCATCTAGCTGTATCTGTTATGTGCTCTCATCTAGCTGTATCTGTTATGTGCTCTCATCTAGCTGTATCTGTTATGTGCTATCATCTAGCTGCATCTGTTATGTGCTCTCATCTAGCTATATCTGTTATATGCTCTCATCTAGCTGTATCTGTTATGTGCTCCCATCTAGCTGTACAATCTATTATGCGCTCTCATCTAGCTGTATCTGTTATGTGCTCTCATCTAGCTGTATCTGTTATGTGCTATCATCTAGCTGCATCTGTTATGTGCTCTCATCTAGCTATATCTGTTATATGCTCTCATCTAGCTGTATCTGTTATGTGCTCCCATCTAGCTGTACAATCTGTTATGCGCTCTCATCTAGCTGTATCTGTAGGTGCTCTCATCTAGCTGTATCTGTTATGTGCTATCATCTAGCTATATCTATTATGTGCTCTCATCTAGCTGCATCTTTTATGTGCTATCATCTAGCTATATCTGTTATGTGCTCTCATCTAGCTGCATCTGTTATGTGCTCTCATCTAACTGTATCTGTTATGTGCTATCATCTAGCTGTATCTGTTATGTGCTATCATCTAGCTATATCTGTTATGTGCTCTCATCTAGCTGCATCTTTTATGTGCTATCATCTAGCTATATCTGTTATGTGATCTCATCTAGCTGCATCTGTTATGTGCTATCATCTAGCTGTATCTGTTATGTGCTCTCATCTAGCTGTATCTGTTATGTGCTATCATCTAGCTGTATCTGTTATGTGCTCTCATCTAGCTGTATCTGTTATGTGCTATCATCTAGCTGCATCTGTTATGTGCTCTCATCTAGCTATATCTGTTATATGCTCTCATCTAGCTGTATCTGTTATGTGCTCCCATCTAGCTGTACAATCTGTTATGCGCTCTCATCTAGCTGTATCTGTTATGTGCTCTCATCTAGCTGTATCTGTTATGTGCTATCATCTAGCTGCATCTGTTATGTGCTCTCATCTAGCTATATCTGTTATATGCTCTCATCTAGCTGTATCTGTTATGTGCTCCCATCTAGCTGTACAATCTGTTATGCGCTCTCATCTAGCTGTATCTGTAGGTGCTCTCATCTAGCTGTATCTGTTATGTGCTATCATCTAGCTATACCTATTATGTGCTCTCATCTAGCTGCATCTTTTATGTGCTATCATCTAGCTATATCTGTTATGTGCTCTCATCTAGCTGCATCTGTTATGTGCTCTCATCTAACTGTATCTGTTATGTGCTATCATCTAGCTGTACCTGTTATGTGCTATCATCTAGCTATATCTGTTATGTGCTCTCATCTAGCTGCATCTTTTATGTGCTATCATCTAGCTATATCTGTTATGTGCTCTCATCTAGCTGCATCTGTTATGTGCTATCATCTAGCTGTATCTGTTATGTGCTCTCATCTAGCTGTATCTGTTATGTGCTATCATCTAGCTGTATCTGTTATGTGCTCTCATCTAGCTGTATCTGTTATGTACAATCTGTTATGCGCTCTCATCTAGCTGTATCTGTTATGTGCTCTCATCTAGCTGTATCTGTTATGTGCTATCATCTAGCTGCATCTGTTATGTGCTCTCATCTAGCTATATCTGTTATATGCTCTCATCTAGCTGTATCTGTTATGTGCTCCCATCTAGCTGTACAATCTGTTATGCGCTCTCATCTAGCTGTATCTGTACGTCCTCTCATCTAGCTGTATCGGTAGGTGCTCTCATCTAGCTGTATCTGTTAAGTGCAATCATCTAGCTGCATCTGTACGTGCTCTGATCTAGCTGTATCTGTTATGTGCTATCATCTAGCTGTATCTGTTATGTGCTTTCATCCTGTATCTGTTATGTGCTCCCATCTAGCTCTATCTGTTATGCGCTCTCATCTAGCTGTATCTGTACGTACTCTCATCTAGCTGTATCTGTTATGTGCTCTCATCTAGCTGTATCTTTATGTGCTCCCATCTAGCTGTATCTGTTATGTGCTCTCATCTAGCTGTATCTGTTATGTGCTCTCATCTAGCTGTATCTGTTATGTGCTCTCATCTAGCTGTATCTGTTATATGCTCTCATCTAGCTGTATCTGTTATGTGCTCTCATCTGGCTGTATCTGTTATGTGCTCTCATCTAGCTGCATCTGTTATGTGCTCTCATCTAGCTGTGTCTGTACGTGCTCTCATCTAGCTGTATCTGTTATGTGCTATCATCTAGCTGTATCTGTTATGTGCTCCTATCTAGCTGTATCTGTTATGTGCTCTCATCTAGCTGCATCTGATATGTGCTATCATCTAGCTGTATCTGTTATGTGCTCTCATCTAGCTGTATCTCTTATGTGCTCCCATCTAGCTGTATCTGTTATGTGCTCTCATATAGCTGTATCTGTTATCATATGTGCTCTCATCTAGCTGTATCTGTTATGTGCTATCATCTAGCTGTATCTGTTATGTGCTCCCATCTAGCTGTATCTGTTATGTGCTCTCATCTAGCTGTATCTGTTATGTGCTCTCATCTAGCTGTATCTGTACATGCTCTCATCTAGCTGTATCTGTACATGCTCTCATCTAGCTGTATCTGTTATGTGCTATCATCTAGCTGTATCTGTTATGTGCTATAATCTAGCTGTATCTATTATGTGCTCACATCTAGCTGTATCTGTTATGTGCTCCCATCTAGCTGTATCTGTTATGCACTGTCATCTAGCTGTATCTGTACATGCTCTCATCTAGCTGTATCTGTTATGTGCTCTCATCTAGCTGTATCTGTTATGTGCTACCATCTAGCTGCATCTGTTATGTGCTCTCATCTAGCTATATCTGTTATATGCTCTCATCTAGCTGTATCTGTTATGTTCTATAATCTAGCTGTATCTGTTATGTGCTCCCATCTAGCTGTATCTGTTATGTGCTATCATCTAGCTATATCTATTATGTGCTCTCATCTAGCTGCATCTTTTATGTGCTATCATCTAGCTATATCTGTTATGTGCTCTCATCTAACTGTATCTGTTATGTGCTATCATCTAGCTGTATCTGTTATGTGCTCTCATCTAGCTGTATCTGTTATGTGCTCTCATCTAACTGTATCTGTTATGTGCTATCATCTAGCTGCATCTGTTATGTGCTCTCATCTAGCTGTATCTGTTATGTGCTCTCATCTAGCTATATCTGTTATGTGCTCTGTATCTGTTATGTGCTCTCATCTAGCTGTATCTGTTATGTACTCCCATCTAGCTGTATCTGTTATGTGCTCTCATCTAGCTGTATCTGTTATGTGCTCTCATCTAGCTGTATCTGTTATGTGCTATCATCTAGCTGTATCTGTTATGAGCTCTCATCTAGCTGTATCTGTTATGTGCTATCATCTAGCTGTATCTGTTATGTGCTCTCATCTAGCTGTATCTGTTATGTGCTCTCATCTAGCTGTTATGTGCTATCATCTAGCTGTATCTGTACGTGTTCTCTCAACATTATGACTAGATGATCTAGCCTTCATCTGGAATGATGTGGCCATTGTAATTTTTAGCTAAAAGCTGATACCTAACTATATAGCACTCTGGCTAGTCTCCTCCATGCCTTGATCTCCTCCATGCATTGATCTGCAGGCAAGCGATGGAAAGTACTTGATGTTGTTGTTTTTTGTCTAAAATAACATTCAACGACCAAAAAAAATAGAAACATGACGGTACAAAAATATATATATAAATATATTATATTGGTTATCTAGCTAGTTATGAATGCCCCCACCACATTCACTACATACAGAAGTGAGTCACTATTATCTGGCACTCCGCGGTATCCCAGGGACTGATATGAGTGAGCGGTATCCCAGGGCCTGATATGAGTGAGTCGAATGTGGCCACTCGGGGACTACACCTGAAACCACCGAAATTTGAACGCATATTTGTAGCCGTTATAACTTTTCTCCCCTTTGTTCTATGAAGATACTTTTGATACCAACTTGTTGCTCATTCTGTGTGCTTTAAGATGATATGTGAAATGTCTCTATAGGCACATTTTCTTAGAAGATACATCCAAAAAGGCAAGGGTCACTCCAAAAATTGCACCCCCCAAACTGCGGCGAGAATAATTCCCAAGTGCCTGGTCTACAGATGCCCAAATTTGGTTTGTAGCTTACCAAGACATTTAGCTGTGATATAACGGTGGCATATTTATCAACACATCACGTGTTCATTAGTTCTAAGGCATTTCATTTCAAAATACACGCAAAATCTGTGACGGTCACCTCTTCTAATCACCATAACTTGGTAATGCTTCAAGTAAAAAAAGAATTGAAACCGTTATATCACAGAGCACTAAAAGAGCTCTCAAATGAACCCTCAAATATTAAAATTGAGTCAAGTGTGGCAAAGTTATGTTCGCCACAAAATCAGATTTTCAAAATTCCTGGGAATAGGTGCGCGTTTGTTGCGAATTTCATTATAAATTATTACCGCTATACTGTCACCAGCGGGACAGGAATGTATAAATTCAAATCACCTGGTGGACACTACAGTTTTTCGAGCTGTAGCTGCCAGACCCGTCTAGGGGATGAAGATTGTACTTCTCTTTATTCTGGTGGGATCTGTATCACAGAGCAACAGTGAAGGTATGTTGTACCTACAGTACTATGTATTCGGTCCAGGCTGGACTTGAGCAAGCTAGATTATCTAGGTGTATCAGGGCTGGAAATATTGGGAGGGCTGGCTGTGATTTTTATCAGCAGGTGTTTAATGTCATTTAATACAATACAAATAATGTCATTTAATTTAAAGAAAAGGAATACATCATTGATGTAATTATGTTCATGAAGGTGCAATGTTTCTAAATGTGCCGAAATAATTTCTTCTTTCATTGTTAGCAGCAATAAATTCCTTTGCAATTTGTACTAGATCACAAGAGTCAGTTTAAGTGTTTGTGAATGTGAAGTGTCATGCAGCTGTTCAGTCGTTGTTCAAACATAGATGACCGTATATAAGTAAGTACTCTTCGCAAAGCTGAAAATGTTCGCTCAGATGTGGCTGATGTTATCGGAACTGTAAGGTATAACCGTAGAAGTTTGTGTACCTCGAACAGCATAGATTTGTACACTGTGTGTGTTTTCAATGCTTCACATTTGGTACGCACTGATGTAACCTGTTTCACACTAGGAAGAGCATGTCGAACTAAATCAGCAGACATTGGAAGCTGATTTTGCAGGTGATCAAAATCAAGATCATTTTTGTAACAGGAGGTTTTTACTACCTGAAGATCCTCTTCATAATTCACTCCATTTGTAGCTTTTATCAGAAGATTTTCAACAGAGAGGACAGGTGGTAATAATCCACTATGATCAAACCTGTTATCCAATTCTTGAATAAGTATATCACAAACTTAAAAATACTGATGGCGGAAGTAATCTTTTGGCATATCGTACCTATGTGACTTGCTTCCATCATCCAGTCTCCTTGGTACTCCCCTGTAACGAGGTAATTGGAGTCCAGTTATATTCAACTTCTGTGCAGTATCAACCACATCATCATAGAAGTGATGAAAAGCTTCATCTCTCCGTTGCCTTTTGTAGAAAGCTTTAGCTAGGTTTACAGCTGAAAGTGCTTCTTGGATGGTTGTGTCTTTACCCTGCAATGATTTAGACAATGTTTCTGAAGCTCCAAAGATAAGATATCCTAATTTCAGTCCAAACAATGTTGAAAACTTCTCTAAAGCAGTTAAAAGTCCAGCAGCTTTTAGTCCGTACTCATCTCTTGTGGTCTGGTGCACTTCATCTAAGGTGTCCATTAAAACAGTGTAGTCAGTTAAGATGGCACCTACTGCTCCTGTTCTAGCTGTCCATCTGGTAGGACAGAGCAATTTGATGGTTACACCAGGGTCTTCAGATTGGGTCAATTTCTCTGAAAATAAATGTGCTCTTTTGGGGGAAAACTTGATTAACTTGGCTATTTCCCTGACTGTATCCAGTACATCTCATAAGAATGGGAGTTTATGCCCCAAGCATAAATTTAGACAGTGAGCCAAACAATGCACTGGAAGGGCAGCAGGAACTTCATTCCTTATTTTGGTGGAAAAACCATTTCGCTTTCCCTGCATGTTAGCGACCCCATCATATGCCTGTCCCCTACATAGTGCAAGTGGAATATTGCACCGAGTAAGTATATCCATTATCACAGTATAGAGAGTGTCAGATTTAGTATTAAGGAGACAATAAAGCCCAACGGAGTCTTCACTAATTTCATAATCATTGTATACCCATCTAATGGACAAATTCAATTGCTCCTTGTTTGCAACATATGTTGCTTCATCAGTGCATACCAAGCAGGAGAGCACTGCTTAATATTAATCAATAATGAACACAACGCACTTAACCCCAAGGTAGTAATCTGCTCATTAACTATCACAGGAGATAAGTACTTGTTTTCCTTCAGCCAAATTTTTAAGCCAGAATCATAATTGGACCACATTATTAGCATCGATTTGCCTCAATATTGTTTCCACGAATTGCCAATCCCTGGCGAAGGAGAAATCGAAGACAATGGAGCTGCTTAAGGGGGGAAGAGGGCTGAAAACACATATTTTTTCCAAAAAAATTTTGGGGGCCCAAAAGGATTCATAGTATGTCTGGAGTTTGAGTTTCAAGTTTCAGAGCAAGTGAATACTTGCATCAGAAGATATAGCCATTTTTATACAGTGCATTATTATTCCATTTCATTTCATTTCACTTCACATTGGAAGAGGTTCTCTCCCAGTCTTACCTGCCTACAATCGGGCGGTCGGCGATGATCGCCTACCCAAAATACAGTTTTTATATATCAAAATGTTGCCAATTTCATGGAGACCCTTACCAGTCGTTTGCGCAATGAATTGGCCAGGCGGGGGGGTAGTGCGCAACCTCTAAGACAAGCACGTTTTTTCACGTGTTTTTTAGTCGGTTCGCTTGAAACTTTCACACTGTTGAGTTATGGGGAAGAGAACAGAGAAGCATTTTAAACAGAAAGGCCAAGGATTCAAGAAGAGTGACGACAAGAAGAAGAAAGCCCTACAGGCGGCTGTTGTTGAGCCTGTCACAGTAGCCGCGCCAGGCAAGTTTTAATGTTTATCTCCGTACTAAAAAGTTACTAGCTGTTTCCTTCCTTTGTTAGTGAGTCTCTTGGATCCTGTAGGTGGGATAGCGCCTTCTGTGAACCTTCACTTACCTTCCAATCAATTGCAAATGTCTGAAGAGAGGCCAGTTCCATTTGTGACTATGACCAGTGACTATGCCCAGGAAGAAGTTGGCTCTCATGGATCGTTCAGCTGCTTCTGTGGCTGTTGCTACTGGATCTACTGGCTCTACCTCTTTGGACTCGGGTGGTGTTGGAGAACTAGGTAAGGGTAATCGTATAATAAACTTAGATAAGCTTAGAGAGGTCATAGAAAGGTGTAATAAGTGTATTCAATGTGGTAACTGAGCTCCCTTGCAACTGAAGCCCGTAGGGCAGGCATGGTGTCTCACTTTTTGTTCAAATTGTAGTAACACTCGAGACATCTCAAACCCTGTATCTGTAGAAGCATTCTTTGAACATCCAGTCAGTGCTGGGTGCGCTCGCATTGCTGGAATTAGTCATTCTGGTCTGGAAGATATCACTGCAGTCATGGATATGTTGCCCCCTCTTGGTTCCACTTGTTTTTTTAAATATACTAGGTCAATAGGGAGTGACGCAAATGCAGTAACAGAATATTATGTTGGATGCCGCTCATAGGTTACATGGAGTGATGCAAATGCAGTAACAGAGTATTATGTTGGATGCCGCTCATAGGTTACATGATTTTTATAGGGTTAGGCATGAAGACATCATTGATGTTAGTATTACTGTTGACGGCACATGGCTTAGACAGGGCCACAAATCAAATTATGGCTTGGTTGTGGTGATGTCTTGGGACACTGGAGAAGTTTTAGATTATTATCTTATGTCTAAGTTCTGTCAAGCTTGTGCACGAAGACCTGAAGATGAAACAGTAGCAAGTTACACGGAATGGTTTGAGGGTCACAAGGTAAAAATTGTGAGGCCAATTTTGATGGCTCTTCGGGTTCTATGGAAGTTGTAGGAACACAAACTTTTTTAGCATTCAGTGGAGACTGAAGCTTAGGTACACACACATAAATTAGTGATGGGTATACAAATGCACATAAACGGTTGTTTGAAGTCAAGCCTTACGGTCCTAGTGTCTTTGGGTGGTGATAGGGGGGTTAGTCGTGTGTCTATAGTTAAAATGCAAACCTACTTTAGGGGAGCAATTAGAAAGGACAACCTAGAGGGGATGATTTGCGATGTGAAAGCGATTTTTTATCACTCTTAGTCAACTATGGAACATCCCAACACGAGTATTGTCCTACAGGAGTTTTGAGTTGGTGTAGACAGAACATATGAGTGCAACAAGTGTCGGGCTTGCTGTCGAGAGGCAACAGAGTTCAATGGAGGGCGGAGCATTGTATGGTCCTGGCACATTTTATTTTGTTATGTGTCTTTTGCTTTCTATTGTCAAACAGAGATTACTGGAAGATACTTTTGTTTATGTGTCTTTTTGTCAAGCTTAGGAATTAGTGGAGGATGACTTGTTTGTGTTCTATTGTTTTTCAGGGATTACTGGAGGGTGTCGGAAGACATGTGTGGAGGGTGACGATGGATGGACCTGGGCATGGGAGCCCTGCAAATGATGACGTGTTTATGTTTGCTAATTCAATATTAGCAAAGCAACATACATGTAACAAGTCTGATGCGTCTTTAATTTATGTGTATGTATATATATATATATTGTTGGTTTTCAGGTTGTAGTTAGGATGTAGGATACTGCTGTTGTTGAAAAAATAAAGGACTGTGAAAAGTCAAACATTTTGTTTGTACACACAATTCTAGTAATGAGGGATGTATTCTGGTGAACAGGGGGTGTTTCTGGCAGCTGGGATGTGATTACAAACTGCTTGGACTTCAAGGCTCAATATCTCTGAAGTGATTTGTGAAAAACCGTTCAAATGATAACTTGAATATTTTTTATCCTTTGATTAAAAAAAATATATCATTTGAAAGCAATTTTTATATTCTACAACTTGCGCGAGAGTTTTTGTTTGATAGCATTACTAAAAAAGACCTATAGATGAAAATGTAACGTGATGTCATAAAGCTATGTTCAGAAAATGAGTGAAAAAAACATTTTTTCAAAATTTCAAGACGCGCAGTTTGTAGTGCTCATTATGATTGACTAATGGACCGAATAAGAGCCTCGCAAAGGTCGTTACTGCAACGTGGTTTACTTAACGGCTTACGGTCCGCACTGGAAGAGCCTATAATGAGCTAGGAAAAAATTATGGCAAAACAAAATAACAAAAGAGTCTTACCATTAGAAAGTATAGACTGCAAGCTATAATTTGATATATAAATCGGGAAACTAGAGTGAATGCGAGCAAAGATATGGTACTTTATATGAGACCACGCGATACGCAGCCTTCTTTCCCCCTTAAGCAAAGCTTGTCTTCTTTCATTTTGATCTTTGTTAGCTTGAGTGCTTAATAGCTCACTTACTGGCGCTGTCTGAAGCATTTGCCATTTTAGAACAGCTTCTTCATTAGCACAGCAATGACGTGTGATTTTTAAACTTTTCTAAAGCCTTTTTCCAATTATTATAACCTGTTTTTGTAAAGGTTGACTCAGCTTTAGTACTGAATGAGAGCATTCCTTGGCATTGTGCATTCCTGCAATAGACTTCTTTCTGGTTGTACATCGAGTTAACCAGGGGTAAGTTGTGTACCACTTTTCCATAAAATTTCTCCCACCACTAGCCATGCTAGAAAGTATTGCTTTATTGGTTGGTTGATAGGCTTTTGTCATATCTGTTGAGCATGAAGAAATGCACTCACTTTTCTGTGTTTGTGGCTGTTGATCATCATCCTGACCACCAGTGAATTCAACTTCTAGCTCTGACAAGACGCCTGCTGTACTTCCCTCTGAGTATTGTACATCTTCACCAGCTGCATGCCTCTTCGAAAAAGTATCAAAAATACTTGTTTGTCTCAGTCTCTTAGCCATTTTGACTAGATATTGCTAGCTAGCCTAGAGCTACTGAGTTCAGAGTGCATTCACACATTGATTATGATCAGTGGGTCCCATGGGTGTTAACTATGCTAATGAGTGATCCAAAATCATAATAGTGAAGCACAAATATTGAGGGGGCTCTGTCCCCTCTTGAGGATTATTGGGGGGGCTCCAGCCCCCCTAGCCCCCCCTTCCTACCCCTATGAGTCTGATACAATGTAGGTGATAAATCGTACTCGTAGTAGTTTAAGGAAGCACGGAGAATTCACGGGTAGTGAAGGATTACTTCTGCTTCCCAGTCAATTCCCCCTCCCCTCCCCCATTCTAAAGCCATGCAAAAAGAGATGATATTTGTTTCTCTCTCCCCCGCTGTGTCTCAATGCAACCTGCATGAAGCTTCACTATTGCAGTCACTTGATGTGCTGTGAGCTAAGTTTAAAAGATGGCAGCTGTGCAGTCCATAATAGCCAAGCCTGAGGGAGGCACAAATTATTAAGGTTGTTAGTTTTGTCATTGTTTTTAACGATGGCCTTAACACCTTGGCTAAAAGTGGCCTTTGCTCATTCTTTGGGTGCCAATTATATGCCGTGGTGATTCAAGCTGAATGCATGGGTATCACTTCTTTGGAAACATTAGTTTTCTCTTCTCTTGTATACAAACTACGTGGGGCACGGCTTTCCAATGCATATAGAGTTTAAATGCAGACCTATAGAGGTAGACCTGAACTGGGCACTAGACACCCATCAGTACCAACAGTTATTGCCAGGGTTGGACCAGACACAATTTTAAATATAATACTCTTGGAAAGCTACATCTGATGCAGTTTGTGCATTACCACAGTGCCTTGTATCACACATAGTCCAAAATATTTTCCTTTGAGCCCTGATGTCTTCGTACTGGCTGGCCTGAATACTAAGAATGCACTGTACAAATTGCTTCCATTTGTGCCCCACACAAGTATGACGCAAGCTTAACAAACAAACTAAATCCATTGGTATATGTATATATGTGTGTTTGTCTGATCATGAACTTAGCACTTTTTGCCTTTGTTGGGGCCTGTATATTCCAGCAAGGCACATGGGTTGCCCTTAAGAAATATATATCTATTATTGGGAATTTAGCAGCCCTTATAAGTTCTCCATCTCAGATCCAGTGGGCTAGAGATCTGTTTGAAGATGACTACACTACACTACACAACCACATGGCCGACCTCGGGTATCATAAGCATGCTGACTAAGCAGCAGTGGCTGATCATGCAGTAGTCACCTATCATGACAAATTCTAATGCACCACTCTGAACCTGAGGCAGATTGCTGGCAGGCTAATCACAATTTGCAGAAGTGTTTCAACCTATGACCTTGTTTCCATCCTGGCATTCTCCACTTGCTTCTCAAGTTTAGAAGAGGGTCTTTTCTGTCATTGACGTATTTTTATACTTTTATGCTTGAAGTTAAGAGAATAAGCTTCTCGGGGAATTGGATGAAAACTTGGTATTGCAGCATATAGCATGTGCACCTATTTATGTACATGTCTATGTGTCTACTATATATTCACAGAGTTCTTGATTGATCTCCCTCATTTAGCATCGTCTGCATTAACGTAAGACAATACGAATGGATCACCCATCCTAAACATAGCGGGCTTATATAAATCGGGAATGGTCGTCATGGTGAAGAGAAAGATCGAGAAACTGGCAGTAGGTTCGAAACTAGAGGAAAGAAAACTGGCAAGTGAGAATGGGCTGGACAGGAGAGGATGTTGGAATTTCATTCTGACGTAGTTACTTAAATTCATCCACGTGCTATAGCCATGGAGGTGGGGTATTTTTGTCATGATGATACAGAAAGTAATCTTGGTATGGTACACACACGTACTGCAGCTCTCCATGGATGGAGAAAAATGGCTACTTAGTGGGCATAGGATAAAATTAGAACAGAGATGGAGAGCATACACTGAACTTGTCAGCTTCTGCATGGCCTTCCATTAGTATTCTGAGAATTCCGTACTTCCTGAGATGTCACGTTTTAGGTAGAGGAGCTGCTTTTAAGTCCTTTAACAAAATTTCTTTCACAGCCAACACTTCCAAGTGCTCATTTCTGGTTCAGAGTCTGCCATCCCATTACTTTGCAGGGCATGAGGTTCAACCTCACGGTTAGAAATCTGCAGGGAATAATAATTCTTGGGCTACTTCTCCATATCACTGTCCAAGCATGGCAACTTCATGACAACAACAATAATACACAGATCGGTACTGAATTAGGCCTTCTGCTATGCTAGGATTAATACAGTGCTAACGACTGCCATCTAACAGTGCCAGGGTCCTGTACATAGGGGGACGAGGTAACGTCTGTCTCCATCAGACCATTCAATGCCTTGCATTTGTTACTAGTAATTATTATATTTTGAAGTCAAAAAGGGCATGACTAATTACCACACCCCTTTTGGTGGCATAAGATGTTAAGCCATTAAATTAGTGTGTATGATTTTGCAAACGATCATGTTATCATCTCTCTGTCCGCACTAGACCTCTGATATGCATCCAAACCTTCCCAATGCCATCCACACTATCTCGCCTTTTTTGTTGGCAGGATCCCCTTTCACCTCTACCATATTCACCTCCAGCCAACTCTCCCTCGACCCCTCATCTTCCTCACGTCAACTTTCATCAACTCCCTAAATATTATTCTTAAAACCCTCATATTAAATGTTTAAGAAACTTATTATCATAATTATTATATATATGTGACAGGATCTGAGAATACAGCCCACTTGGAGCAGAGTATTGAATTGTGCTATAGCATAATAAGTCATTACCTTGCCAGTATAATTGGTCTTTCATCTACCTCTGTGTCAAATTTGACCGCTTGAAACGGCTGCTTTCATGCCAAGTGTGACCTCTAAAAACTTCTACTTCTCTTTTGAGCTCCGCATATACAAAATTGAAGTTTAAGACGTGGAAGTGTGGGAATTTCCCGCCTAGATTCCTGGGTTCGAAGTGAGTAACAAAATCCATTGTTTTATCGATGGATGCCAAAGCAAGTGCTGAGGATACCGCTAGAGCTGTGAATGCTTTGCTTCACCTCTGTGGTGAGGACCAGCAACCCTTACTTGATGTCATTGAGGATTATTTCACCATGGGAGACTGTGCAGAGAACTGGAGTGATGAGGATGACAGCATTTATAAACCATTTTTAGGTATGACACAGTCATAGAGTAACAGAAATAGAGACACTAAAATAAAATATTGGAAAGGAAGGGGGCTTAATTTTCACAACAACCATGATAGGGAATGGGAGACTATAATTATAATGAAATGCATTAATGAATATTACAGGGAGTGATGAAGAAGAACCTGCATGCAATATTAGTTAGATGCAACCTCTAGCTGGAGCAGGATCTGAGATAGAAAGTGATGAGGAGGAGGGTAGGAACGACGAAGAGGAAGAGATTGGCAGAGATGAACAAGTCCTTGAAGTACTGACTCGGGTACAATTTTTAGCAGATGTAGAGATCGAGCCAACAGTATCTGACACAATGGAGAAGGAACTTGTTACTAACTTCATTGATGTTGGATGTGGTTGTGAGAGCTGGCATGGAAGAAACTGTTCTCTGCAATTTTCTGTACACAACAACCTGTGACATTCGTTCGCAGTGTGCTTCCCTCTCCTGCAATGAGCTGGATATGGCCCTGCTTGGACAAATGATGGCAAATTCAAACTTTAGTGAGAATGTGTCCACAGATTGTTGTCACTCCCTGACAAGTAGGGGAAAACCCAAGTATGTCCCAACATGTTTTGCTTTTTGCATACTATTGGTGAAACACGCTTGAAGAACCTGTCAAGGCCTTCAAGGTAAACCGACTCTCACCTCGCATTACATGGAAACATCAAACGACTCCCGAAACATGCAGTTTTTCTTTCTTCTGTGGAATACGTTGTCCGTTTTCTGCTAAACTATGCTGATCAGGATGCTCTTCTTCTACCTGGTTGCATTCCAGGCTATAGCAGATCAGATATAAAACTTTTGCCATCTAGCGTATAAAAGCGAGGAATTTGGAGGGGGGATCATGAATCTGCTGAGTCTGCACAATGTGTTCATGCTGCTGCATACTCCACTTTCTGTAGGCTATGGTGGTCACTCCTTCCAGCAGTGATAATAATGAAGCCTTGTCTGATTTGTGTTGGACTTGTGTTGGACTTGTCAGCAAAATAGTACAGCGATCCTTCGAGCTGCCAACTGTTCGGATGATGAAAAATCTGCTACCATACGAGAAGCTGAAGAGCATCTCAGGGTTGTCCAGCTAGAGAGGTCGTTCTACAAAACTGTGTGTGATAACTGTAGGCGACAAGTGATTAGTTTTTTCTCAGCATGTGGCACATTTTCACCCCCACCACCTCACTCTAAAGTTCCTTCCAACTCGAACAATCTTGCTGTGCATTATTCATTCGATTATACACAGCAAGTTCACTACCCATCTGATCCTCTGCAGCCAGGCCCGAACTTTTTTTTTGACTCCAAGAAAGTGCAGCATATTTGGAGTTAACTGCGAAGCTCTCCCTCGACAGATCAATTTCCTTACGGATGAGGCTGGGGACTGTGGAAAAGGAGCGAATGAGCGAATGCAGTGGTGAGCCAGCTCCATTATTTTTTCGAACACATGGTCTTGGCGAATATGAAGTTTTCCTCCATTGTGACAACTGCACTGGTCAAAACAATAACAATGTGGCGATGTTTGATTGGAAAGCACTCAAAGGTAACTGTCATTCCTCGTAGTTGGACATACTAAATATGCACCAGATTGGTGTTTTGGCCTCCTAAAGCGACACTACAGAAGGACTAAGATTGGCAGCTTGAAAGATATCGCACAAGTTGTTAATGACTCGGCTGTGTGTAATGTTGCTCAACTTGTTTCGTCCGAGGATGAGACACTTATTGTGCCAACGTTTGATTGGACTGACTTTTTTGCCCATTACATGAAAAAGGTTCCTGGAATAAAAAAATTCCATCACTTTCATTTGATTTCTCGAATGTATGCTAAAGGTTACATATATATGTAGTGTGTACAGCTAAAGGTTAGATATGTGGTGTGTACAGCTAAAGGTTACATAAATATGTGGTGTGTACAGCTAAAGGTTACATAGACATGTGGTGTGTATGCTAAAGGTTACATAGATATGTGGTGTGTACAGCTAAAGGTTACATAGATATGTGGTGTGTACAGCTAAAGGTTACATAGATATGTGGTGTGTATAGCTAAAGGTTGCATAGATATGTAGTGTGTACAGCTAAAGGTTACATAGATATGTGGTGTGTACAGCTAAAGGTTACATAGATATGTGGTGTGTATGCTAAAGGTTACATAGATATGTGGTGTGTACAGCTAAAGGTTACATAGATATGTGGTGTGTACAGCTAAAGGTTACATAGATATGTGGTGTGTACAGCTAAAGGTTACATAGATATGTGGTGTGTATAGCTAAAGGTTGCATAGATATGTGGTATGTACAGCTAAAGGTTACATAGATATGTGGTGTGTACAGCTAAAGGTTACATAGATATGTGGTGTGTACAGCTAAAGGTTACATAGATATGTGGTGTGTACAGCTAAAGGTTACATAGATATGTGGTGTGTATAGCTAAAGGTTACATAGATATGTGGTGTGTACAGCTAAAGGTTACATAGATATGTGGTGTGTACAGCTAAAGGTTACATAGACATGTGGTGTGTACAGCTAAAGGTTAAATAGATATGTGGTGTGTATGCTAAAGGTTACATAGATATGTGGTGTGTACAGCTAAAGGTTACATAGATATGTGGTGTGTATAGCTAATGGTTGCATAGATATGTGGTGTGTATAACTAATGGTTGCATAGATATGTGGTGTGTATAACTAAAGGTTGCATAGATATGTGGTGTGCAAGCTAAAGGTTACATAGATATGTGGTGTGTACAGCTAAAGGTTACATAGATATGTGGTGTGTACAGCTAAAGGTTACATAGATATGTGGTGTGTATGCTAAAGGTTACATAGATATGTGGTGTGTACAGCTAAAGGTTACATAGATATGTGGTGTGTACAGCTAAAGGTTACATAGATATGTGGTGTGTATGCTAAAGGTTACATAGATATGTGGTGTGTACAGCTAAAGGTTACATAGATATGTGTTGTATGTAGCTAAAGGTTACATAGATATGTGGTGTGTACAGCTACCATATGTGGGCTGTTTTCTCAGATCCTGTCACATATACATATGTATGTATTTACATATATTCTATTTACATATATGAAATATATACTATATACAATGTATGCATAGTTGATTACTTCATCAAAGCCATGACTGTGGTGAAGTGTGATTATGCATACTTGATTACTTCATCAAAGCCATGACTGTGCAATTATGCATACTTGATTACTTCATCAAAGCCATGACTGTGGTGATGTGTGATTATGCATACTTGATTACTTCATCAAAGCCATGACTATGCGATTATGCATACTTGATTACTTCATCAAAGCCATGCCTGTGGTGATATGTGATTATGCATACTTGATTACTTCATCAAAGCCATTCCTGTGGTGATGTGCGATTATGCATACTTGATTACTTCATCAAAGCCATGACTGTGGTGATGTGTGATTATGCATACTTGATTACTTCATCAAAGCCATGACTGTGGTGATGTGTGATTATGCATACTTGATTACTTAATCAAAGCGGTGATGTCTGATTATGCATACTTGATTACTTCATCAAAGCCATGCCTGTGGTGATGTGTGATTATGCATACTTGATTACTTCATCTGTGGTGATTACTGTTACGCATAATAAAAAGCCGTTCTTGGTCATGTGCTTTTTATGGCTTTGTGCTTTCCTGCATCTTTGGAGTTTGAAGAGTTGGCAAGTTCCTATTACACGAAACATGAAGAAGAGCTGTAGAGTTGCCTTGTCTCATCGCCTTCCAATTACAACTTGCAAATAGCTTATATTCCATATATGTTTTGGTTATTTTATCCTCACACTTCCTCTTGTTACAGCTCAAAATTGTAATGGACGGTCAGAGTATTGCGAGCTCAGGTTCAATCAGATCACTCTCCCAGGATCCCACGCAGCAGGATCAGGATATAATGGACCAGTCAGAAACTGCAAGGGAAGGACATCTGCTCCCTCTGACTGTATTTTTAGGAATCAGGTGCTCTCTATTACTGACCAGCTAGACCTAGGTATACGATTCCTGGGTCTTGACATATGCATTCTCCCAACGGCATGTGACATTCCTGATTTTGGTGACTTGAACACAAGTAGACTTGTGTCATGTCAGGGAAGTTTATCAGATAGTGCTCGGAATGGATTTAGATATGGAGGAACCATCATTGACATCTTCCAACAAGTAGACGAATGGATGACGGTCAATAGCAATGAAATAATTGGCTTGTACTTCACCAACAATATCCCTGCGCAAGATCTTCCACTTGCCGGTCAGATGATCGCAGATATCCTTGAGCAACGATGGGGTGAAGGAGCAGCTACTACAAAGATGAGCACTTTTTACACATCTAATGGGAACACTTGGCCTACTCTGAGGCACGCCGTTGAAACAAATGAGAGAATCTTTGTATTATTTGACCAGGAGTTGGTTCTAGTTCCCCTGGCATCAAAACCTTGGCTTCATCCACTTCCTTACACTACCATGGAGCCCAGCACATGGGAAAGTACATGCGCTATCCTCAGAGGAGCAGAAGAACAACAAATCTGCAAAGACACCAACAAAAGTGACATTGTGATCTTGAATGCATTCTACTTGGATGTATGCCTCAATTTTGCACAGATGACTTGCAACAGTCTTATTCTGAATGCTTCTACTGCATGCTTCAATTTCCTCAGGATGGATGGGAAGACTCTGAACGTTATTCTCATTGATTTTGTACAGCTTGACATGACTGTGTATGAAGTTGCCCTCGAGCTGAATAAGAAGAATGTAAGAGACTTCATTACAGTCAGCAATGGCGGTACAAATGATATCCCGTCTCTAGGTAGCACTGTGATTCCTCAAGGAACTGATATCACTACTCAAGGAACTACAAATGTAGCTGCAGCGACTCTCATGAGCAACCATCACTGGGTGTGGTTTCTAGTCTGTGCTGCATTGTATTGGGTGCTGCATTGAGTTCTCCACTTTTGTGCAGCTATTCCAACAGCTGCTTTGTATTGTTTTCTCCCTCCTAATCCTCCACCCCAACAAATCCTTTATACTATACATCACTTGAATTGAATGTATGTATCCTGGCTATATGACTTCATTGTATAACATGACTGTCTTTCCAAAATCTTGTGTTCCGATATGATATTATAATTGACCTGTTGGTGAGAGCTCTACAAGTTGGCCATCAAGGCTGAATTTATATTAGTTTTTTGGAAGAAGCTAAAGTAACTCTATTAACATACAGTTACTTGTGGTGTCAAGTGGATAACAGATTCATTAAGGGAGAAGAAGGCTTTTGCATGCCAAAATGCACTCATCAGGGGAGGAGGCTATTGCATGCCAAGATGCACGCATGAGCAGAAGGAGGCTATTGCATGCCAAGATGCACTCGTGGGTGAGAAGGAGGCTATTGCATGCCAAGATGCACTCATGAGCAGAGAAGAAGGCTATTGCATGCCTAGGTGGACTCATGAGCAGAGAAGAAGGCTATTGCATGCCTAGATGGACTCATTATGGGAAAAGAAGGCTGCCTAGCTGCAACTCATGAAGGGATATCACATGCCTAAATGCAACTCATGAATGGAGAAGAAGGCTATTGCAATTAACAATCCTACAATAATAATGTCAACTGCCTCCAGAAACACTTGGGGTTTATCAGTAATAGCGTTAAGATTTGATTTTACAAGTGATCTATCTGGCCAATAAAAGTTCCATCAAATTCAAACTGCTTACCCGGCTTCCTTGTGCATCTAAGCATGCAATAGCTGGCAGACCCTTCTTCTCCCTCTCCCCTCATGAGTGCATCAAGGCAGCCTGTGCATAGTTGTTCTTCCATGCAAAGGAAATTGGACACAAACCACAACAGTTGCATGTGACTGAGGATCTTGAATATTAGTGGGGGTGGACTGAATTGAGATAAAATATTTAGCTATCATCAGTGTGCTCTGTGTCCATGCCCACTTTGGACAATTCTTCGTGTCACAATCCTATTAGACAGTTCATGGGGGAGGCCACTTCAGCATTGTCAAGATTGTTCTAGCCATTGCCTTAACCCTAACCATAGTCACTCTCCCGACTCTAACCCTAATCACTTTCCTGAGCCAGCTAGCTAACAAGGCCCACAGTACTCTATTGCCACTAACTGCTAGCTAACAAGGCCCACAGTACTCTACTGCCACTAATTGCTAGCTTCCAAGGTCCACAGTACTCTACTGCCACTAATTGCTAGCTACCAAGGCCCACAGTACTCTATTGCCACTAACTGTTAGCTACCAAGGCCCACAGTACTCTACTGCCACTACCTGCTAGCTACCAAGGCTCACGGCACTCTACTGCCACTAACTGGTCTGCTAGCTACCAAGGCCCACAGTACTCTACTGCCACTACCTGCTAGCTACCAAGGCTCACGGCACTCTACTGCCACTAACTGGTCTGCTAGCTACCAAGGCCCACAGTACTCTACTGCCACTAACTGCTAGCTACCAAGGCCCACAGTACTCTACTGCCACTAACTGCTAGCCAGTCTCCTGAACATAAGCCTAACCTTAGCCACTCTCCTAAGCATAACCCTAGCCACTCTCCTAAGCCTAACCCTAGCCACTCTCCTAAGCCTAACCCTAGCCACTCTCCTAAGCCTAACCCTAGCCACTATATTAAGCCTAACCCTAGCCACACTCCTAAGCCTTACCCTAGCCACTCTCCTAAGCCTGTAACCCTAGCCACTCTCCTAAGCCTAACCCTAGCCACTCTCTTAAGCCTAACCCTAGCCACTCTCCTAAGCCTAACCCTAGCCACTGACTCTCCTAAGCCTAATCCTAGCCACTCTCCTAAGCCTAACCCTAGCCACTCTCTTAAGCCTAACCCTAGCCCTCTCCTAAGCCTAACCCTAGCCACTCTCCTAAGCCCTAACCCTAGCCACTCTTCTATAAGCCTAATCCTAGCCACTCATCTAAGCCTAACCCTAGCCACTCTCCTAAGCCAACCCTAGCCACTCTCCTAAGCTAAGCCCACTTTCCTGAGTCTAACCCCTAGCTGCTCTTCTCACTCTAACCCTAGCCACTCTCCTGCACTCACTTGAACTTAACCCCAGCAGATCTCCTCAGACAAACCAAACTCCTCTGCTGAGCCTAACCCCAGCCACTCTCCTGATCCTCACCCTAGCTGTTATCCTGAACCCAACCCTAGCTACTCCCCTGAACTTAACCCTGGCCACTGTTCTGAGCCTCACTCTCCTGACCCTAGCTGCTCTTCTGAGACTAACCCCAGCCACTCTCCTGACACTGACCCTAGTTCAGTACCCTAACCCAATCCGTAAGCCTACTTCAGTGTTGATGTCATGATGACAATGGGACTGTGACAGTCGAACTTTGGTACGTCTAAATTGTTGCCATAGGTGTAACCACCAGTGGTGCAGGGGCCCATATATACTACCAGCCTGTGCTTAGCATCCACTATGTACTGTTTAATAGTGTATAAAGGATGCTGAGAATCAGGAAATGTACCTGTATAGCACTAGGGCTATGAGCTTAGACTAGGGCTTGGACAGAGACTAGAGCTTGACTACAGCTAGACTAGGTCCTAGGTTGGTGCTGTACATAAGTTTAGGGCTAGGTATATATGCAGGACTAGACCCAGCCCTAGATCATGTATCCCTGGATGTAGCTGTATGCCTAGCCACACAGTGCTAGCCCTAAACCCCTTTCCAACTAGCACCTCACTGATGTAGGAGCAATATATACACTTTTGCTAAGCCACACTCATTTATTATATATTGTGTAATATTACAGTATCATCGACAGTGTGTGCATACACGAGTTCAATGTTTGGCTTTGACTACTTAGCAAAAACAAATCTGGTGAGTCTGGTTTTATCAACTTTTCTCAGCAGATCAATAGGCAAACCAGGAAATTGGCAGTTGACCTCATTCATTGTAAAAACATGCAGATCACAGAGAGAAGATTTAACTGTTTATGTATGCATCATATTCATTGTCAGCAATGTAAATAACTGTTCACAAAATTATCTTGGTGTAGAGTGTTCTGCATCAGAGAGGAAGCATTTGCAATGTTTAGAGCTCGTGTGGTTCTTGAAAGTTCGTATTTTTTATACATGCAACCACCAAATTGACTTTAGTCAGGCCACTTAGACTGAGTGTAATTGGTTAATTATGCATTGAGAATAGTCTAACACACTGTTTTGTGTCACATTTTCTAATATTGAATGGCAGATGTTTGCTGACAATGAATATGATGCATACATAAACAGTTACCTGTCTCTCTGTGATCTGCATGGTTTTACAATGAATGAGGTCAACTGCCACTTTCCTGGTTTGTCTATTGATCTGCTGAGAAAAGTTGACACAACAAGTTTTTGTTTTTTTTGTTTAAAAAATTAGCTGCACTCTAATTTTGGCTAAGTAGTAAAGCCAAACACTGAACTAGTATGCACACTGTCAATGATACTATAATATTACACAATAAATAATAAATGAGTGCGGCTAGTATATTACTTCTACATCAGTGAGGTGCTAGTTGGAAAGGGGATTAGGGCTAGCACTATACAGTAGGCTAGGCATACAGCTACATCCAAGGATACATCTAGGGCTGGGTAGTCTTGCATATATACCTAGCCCTAAACTTATGTACAGCAACAACCTAGGACCTAGTGTAGCTGTAGCCAAGCTCTAGTCTCTGTTCAAGCCCTAGTCTAAGCTCATAGCCCTAGCCCTAATGCTATACAGGTACATTTCCTGATTCTCAGCATTCTTTATACACTATTAAACAGTACATAGTGGATGCTAAGCGCAGGCTGGTAGCATCCACCATCTTCCTCCTCCTCCTCCTTCATTTCTCCCCTTCTTCTTCTGTCACCGTTTGTCCATTATCATAATTATTTCATCATTGTCTTCACCACCATTACATCATCATCATTATCACCATCATCATCTCATCATCATTATCATCATCTTCACCAACACATCATCTCATCATCATCATTATCATTACCATCATCATCATCACATCATCATCATATATAGCACCATAACAACAAGAACAACACAACAATAGCGTAAGCAGAAGAATATTATAATAATACATAATAATAAACGAATGATCAATTAATACAATGACAATAAATAGTAATACATAATAATAATATATATATATTTATTACAACAAATTAACAATATAGAATACATAACTAATAAATAAATAAATACATAAATAACTAAAAAGCTAATGACAAATTCAACTCCCGACCGACCCCAATACAGATGAGGCACCAAGAGACACTGAAGGAGGTGAGCACAGGCATTCACCTCCCCAGTTCTTGGCCTTATCATGAGGCTGCGGCGCTCCTTCAGGAAAGCCATCGACCTGTTTACAGTGACCCCCAATGACTCGATGGCAACAGGCACAAAAAAAGTGGCATGGATCTAGCTGGCATACTTGGCCACTTTATTCTCTCTGTCCAGCACTATTCACTGCTGAAATAGTCATCACTAGTATACTGACTAGTGCCTAACACCGCTGCAGTGTTCCCACGCTGGATTGCAATGGAAATTTTCTGGAGGAGAAAATGATGGGAACGTGGTCCGTCACACTTTGCTTTGAGACAGCCACCTAACTCCCGAAGGAACAAAGATACCTCCCCTCCAAACACTCCAGTGGTCTCTTTCCCAATTGGGACAAAGAAGTGTGTAGCAACAATGTTTCCGTATTTTTCCTTTTTCAGGGACTCGCCACTGCCCCAGGATCTTCATGTAATAAGTTGGCATAGGATGGAGCAAAGTTGTCCACACATGTAGAATCCAACACAAGGATACGGCCATTCTTCCAGGGGACAATGGAAGCTCCATCAGGACGCTTGCCATCCGAGCGAGAAATGCCTAAAGGCTCCAGGTGAGAGGGAATATTTATGGAAGCTAGTGATCTATGAATAATGTCATTTACAGCTGCATGCCTCGAGAAACGACCTTGACTCCTCCGACAGTTGAGACCATGAGTGCCAAACTGACACACTTGGGATCCACACTGCAGACAATTGTGGGGATGACAGAGAGGAACACCCAAATGCAAACCAGTAGCCACCCTAATCACATCATCATCCATTCGGAGGCCTAAGGATGACATGGGAAGGGCATGGATCCAAGCCCCTGACTCCTTCCTAGCTGCAGCCTGAATACGTACCCGTGAAGCTAGATCCACACTCGAGTTCAGGAGGGAATCAAAAGAAGCCTGAACATGAGGACCATCCCAGGCTTTCTGTTGGGAGCACCTAGGATCAGATGGTGGCTCACAGCTATGACCTCGACACCAAATTTCCAAACCATCTTCAAATTCAGAGTAGTTTGAATCACCTAGGTAGTCCGGAAGAATCTGGTGGATAAGATCAAAAGCACCTGAAGCCGACGCCAAAAAGGCAGAAGGTGCAAGCATCACAGCACTTCTGATCCCCATACCCCAAACTTCACTGGAAGTGATGCCTGAGACCAAGCTTGATCCTTAGTGTTGAGAGGAATGTTGGTGATCTCACTCAAGATGGGAGTCAAAATCTTGAAGCTTAGATGAAGAAAAACATGGAGAAGATCGGAAAGAGTACAGTAGCTTTGGAATTGCAAATGAGTGATGAAGCAAACAAAAGGCATCATGAGCATGGAGGTGTCGAAGTCTGCTTCCCATAAACTTTAAGGAGTCAATCTTCTCATTAAGCAGCACCTCAACCCCTTCCATACCACCAATAGGAGAACCTAAGAGAGTGGCAACCTCTGGATTGACCACACGAAGTCCTGGAGCAGCACAGAGAGACTTCCCTAAAGTCTCTGGATCTGGACAGATAAGCTCACATTTCTCACAGTTAAGCTCCAAACCCAGCTCCTCAGCCACACTTTCCATTGTATTAAAATCACTGAGTACATCATCCATGCTACCCCCAAGAGTGCCATCATCCAGATAAAATACACTAAAATTGGATACCAATCTGAGTGTAGTCTTAAGAAGAGCAAGACAAAACAAAAGTGGACCAGGGGATCACCCTGTTGAACTCCTTCAGATGACTGAATTGTTTCATTTCCAAAAAAGAGCGATGATGGGGCACTTTAAGTTGAATGGACAAAAGGTAGCAAATCAGGAGCTAGCTCTTCCACAGCAGATAACATTCCGTCCCTACGAATAGTTTTAAATGCATTACGAAAATCAAGCTTCAGGAAGATATGGCCTGGCTGTAGATTATGCAGGAAAATACGACCTGCATGAACAATAGATTCGGCTCCAGAACGTACCCCGAAACCCAATTGAAGAGGAGCTAGAAGAGCACTCGTAGACTCCCTCACCTGACAGCTAGCTACCAGGCGTCTAAGCGTGCACCCAATAGCTATAGGATGCACACCTCCACCATCCTTCTTGTTCAAGGCAACAAGAGAAGCCCCAAAGAAGAAAGGGCGAACAAAGGTTGGAGTTTTTCCCAACAGCACCATGTTGATGAAAACAGTGAGGGATGCAAGAAGTAAGGGACACCCATCACCTGCAGACTTGCTGATCATATCCTTAAGATGTTGAGGACATAAACCATCTGGTCCTCCAGCAGATCCACAAGGAAATGAGCGAATGACCTTAGCCACTACTGAAGGTGAAACTTCAAAAGATGGAACATCATCACATAAAATTGGAGCTGGGGGGATGACCGAATTTGGATGAGGTGGAGGGTGCTTATCCCGCAAGGATCAGAGTGCTTTCACTGAAATCAGCCAAGGAATCATCCGAGCTTGCAATACGGATAGCCCCTCTAAAATCTCCATCATTAAGCTTAGAAGCAACCCTCTTAGCCATATATTGTAAGGGGTCATGTTGAGTACAA